>CAXITY010000008.1:0-89076 GCA_964034905.1 Itoplectis maculator | reverse complement strand
GTGCGTGCGTGCGTGCGTGCGTGCGTGCGTGCGTGCGTGCGTGCGTGCGTGCGTGCGTGCGTGCGTGCGTGCGTGCGTGCGTGCGTGCGTGCGTGCGTGCGTGCGTGCGTGCGTGCGTGCGTGCGTGCGTGCGTGCGTGCGTGCGTGCGTGCGTGCGTGCGTGCGTGCGTGCGTGCGTGCGTGCGTGCGTGCGTGCGTGCGTGCGTGCGTGCGTGCGTGCGTGCGTGCGTGCGTGCGTGCGTGCGTGCGTGCGTGCGTGCGTGCGTGCGTGCGTGCGTGCGTGCGTGCGTGCGTGCGTGCGTGCGTGCGTGCGTGCGTGCGTGCGTGCGTGCGTGCGTGCGTGCGTGTGGGATTGACGGAAATCAGTTCGAAAATTTAGATTTCACAGCATTTTGAAAATTTTCAAAAAATCGATTTCACGCTATAACTTCCGTAAATTGAAATATCGGGCTGAAATTTTGAACGTAAATGGACTACAATCAAACCATGATCTGTACCAAATTTGAAGAAAATCGGTAAAGCGGTTCCTATGTTATTGCAATTTCAATTTTTTTCATAATGTCTGTAAGTACTTCAACCCATGTTACCCATGTCAATTCTGAGCCATCCGACTGCAATTTTCAACGCGTCATCACGTTTATTGATTATCAGTGATGAATTTTGTCAAGTAAATGGTCGGTTTTGTCGGTAAATCATGATTTTTCTGCATGAAAAATAAAAAAATGCCGTGACAAAAAAAAAATTTCGTCATTTTTTGCAGAATTATCTCAAATTTGGTTCACATATGGACAACCATGAACCAAGGTTTGAGTACAAATTTGACGCAGATCTGTCAAGCCGTTCAAATTTTACGGCATTTTTAATTTTGTTGAAAATCTCGTTATCGCGCTGGGTCGTGCAAATTACGAGATACGAAGTTCTAATTTGTTCCGCACATCGACTATCATGAAACAAGGATCGGACACAAATTTGAGATAAATCTGTGGATTTCTATGACGACTCAATCAAAACAAGCCTGCAAAGTAGAACTTTGCAAATTGCTTCCTCAGCATTTTACTCCTTTAACAATGCTTCCTCTATGAGGAAGCCAAAATTGATCAACACACTTCCTCATAGAGGAAGCATCGTTAAAGGAGTAAAATGCTGAGGAAGCAATTTGCAAAATTCTACTTTGCAGGCTTGTTTACCGACCAGTCGGTAAAAACATCTACTCCTGCATCCCCTTAAACAACAAAAAAATCGATCAAAAAATTGTTTTGTGTTTTCCATGAATGCTTTAGTTTGTACAAAAAAAAATCAGACCTATTCGCTTATTCTAACAATCGACACAAAATATCGCGAAAATCGGCTATTTTTGGAGGGGTGACACTGCGATGATCCCTTACGATACTTGGAAGTCAATGAAGCGCGCGGACGGAGGTTCGCGTCAAACTGTCAAATCTCGCGATACTAAGCAACGATCAGCTGGTTGTCCCGGTTACCCACGACCAATAAAAGGCCGAATAAATCGACAACAATGCTCACGTTTGCGCGAATTGGGAACTTTTTACTAGAGGATTCTCACAATTATGTATATACTGGAAGCGCAGATTATACCCCTAACGTCAATAAAAGCTTGCACACTGTCGTCCGCATCCACGTTAAGCGGGCAAAAGCATACATCCAGTAACGGACGCGTACTCTCGGCTGCATAAATGCATGCAAACGACATGTGTAAACTCGATTGATCATTTAGAAGTTAAAACTGCGTCTTACCTCCATTGTATATAATTAACAGGGACAGAGGTAGGGACTGACACTGTAAGAGACCGAGTAAATCGACAACAATGCTCACGTTTGCGCGAATTGGGAACTTTTTACTAGAGGATTCTCACAATTATGTATATACTGGAAGCGCAGATTATACCCCTAACGTCAATAAAAGCTTGCACACTGTCGTCCGCATCTGCGTTAAGCGGGCAAAAGCATACATCCAGTATCGGACGCGTACTCTCGGCTGCATAAATGCATGCATACGACATGTGTTAAGTCGATTGATCATTTAGAAGTTGAAACTGCGCCTTACCTCCATTGTATATAATTAACAGGGACAGAGGTAGGGACTGATGCTGTAAGAGACCGAATAAATCGACAACAATGCTCACGTTTGCGCGAATTGGGAATTTTTTACTAGAGGATTCTCACAATTATGTATATACTGGAAGCGCAGCTCTTAAGAAAATGAATAAGGAAGCAATGTGTAAAGTTCTACTTCGCAACTTTTTTTTTATTTGAACAAAAGAAAACTGCGTTACACACATCGTTACATATAATTTTGACTAGATACAAAGTTTTGCCTTACTTTTTTAACTTTTGCGGGAATTACAGTGCAAATCTAAATTTTTTTTTAATTCAAAATAATGTAAAATCCGAACAAGTTTGACGATCATTAACAAATTTCGAACGTAGCAGGGCTGAATGTTATTTTCCGACTGTAGAACATTTCGGTTGATTTGTTGAGATACGATGTGATTTATAGCGAAATGTATTTTTTTTTTTGTAAAATTCAAAATTCTATCAAATTCGAACTGTATTACTGATTTCGTCGAAATTTAATGCCAAACAACATTAAACGTGTCTTCATTTATGAAGAACTATTTAGCTAAACTGGCAAACTTTTACGAAAGTTAGAGCGACCACGCCGTTTTGTTGAAAAATTAAAAATTAAAATTATAGCAGAAGAACGACGATTACTCTACCAACAGAGAAAGTCGACACTAATGTGACGGAATGAGAACGAGAACGATGTGCAGACACAAGCAAGGTTTAACAGCCTGCTGCGATGGCAGACGAAATGGGACACATCAACCAAGGGAAGGTGGACCTACCGACTGATTCCCAACGTGAACGAGTGGTTAAGCAGAAAACATGAAGAGCTGAACTATTATCTGATGCAGCTACTTTCTGGGCATGGTTGTTTTCGAGCATGCCTATACAAGAACAAACACGAAGAGTCCCCGGAACGCCCTCACTGTGAGGGGGTACTGGAGGATGCTGAGCATGCATTCTTCCAGTGTCCGCGCTTTGACTCAATTCGTAAAGAGCTGTCGGAGAAGACAGGAATGGAAGTATCAGTAGAGAAAGTAACGACGATAATTCTATCGTCTGTACAAGGATGGGATTCGATGAATGAATGAATTCGCTGCCGTGGTTCTTAAGGAACTGCGACAAGAGGAACGCGGAAGGAAAGAGTAATCGAAGAGAAGGAAGAGCTTCGGCTGAGACTTCCCCCACGAAGTAATACCTAACAGTCGCCCCGCGAGGGCTTGTATGAGTCAATGAGGAGATGTGTGTTTAGCCGGTGAGAGTCCAGCACACAGGGAGCTGAAATTCTCCCTACGGCGCATAATGCGTTTTCCCCCTTCTATAAAACACACAAACACAAACACACACACACACACACACACACACACACACACACACACACACACACACACACACACACACACACACACACACACACACACACACACACACACACACACACACACACACACACACACACACACACACACACACACACACACACACACACACACACACACACACACACGCACACGCACACGCACACACACGCACACGCACACACACGCACACGCACACGCACACGCACACGCACACGCACACGCACACGCACACGCACACGCACACGCACACGCACACGCACACGCACACGCACACGCACACGCACACGCACACATACACACCCACACTCCCACACGCGCACGCACGCACACACACTCACACACATATTTTTTAGACCATTTTTCTCGACGTTTCAGGTGATTCTGAGTATATTTACATAGAAATAAAAAAAATAAACATTTTCACGAAAACAAAGCTTCCTCTATAAGGAAGCAAAAAAACAACTGTTGACGACCTACCAAACCTACGACCTAACAAATTATAACATAAACTAGTAAGATTACTACAATGTGTAATCTTACCTTTTCCAACCCTCCGGCGGCGCTTGCGGCCACGCGGCGGCGGCGGTATCCCGGCGCCGCTTCGTTTTTTGGCCCGCCTTCGCTCCTTGCGGCGACGATTTTTCTTTGCTGACCGTCTTGCTTTGGCCAATATAGCCTTTTTGGCCGCTACTTCGTCTATGTAGTAGAAAAAGGGGGGAGAGGAGAGGTCATTTATAGGGAGGACTTGGAAAAAATTCGGGCGTAAGGGGGCATTCATAGGGGGTCGGGGAATTAGAAAAATGCGGGATTGGGAGGGCATATTTCGAAAAATACTGAACCCTAGCGGATACGAAGAACCCATAAATAACCGAAAAGCGACCGGACGCTATGGAACAAAACGAACTAAAAAGTTACGCAGAAGCAACTTACAACCGTTAGACAACCACACGAACCTCATAATGACGGTCATTTGTAATTAACAATAAAGCAACTGCAAAATGACGGTTGCTCGGATCCGCTAAAGACAACATACATATCGTTTTTTTATAATATAAAAAAATAATATAGCATTATAAATGCAACTCATATTACCTGCATTGGGATTTATCCCGGCCGACGACCCGTCAAGGGCGAGTTCGACTTCATCTATAAAAAAATACAAGACGATAAGTGATAAGTTCAGCTAATAAACTTAATTATATTACAATAAACTTGGATGAAACCCATATGTCATTCTTACCGTTATCTGTGTCGTTCGAAAATTCATCATCGATCGACGCCACGCTTCCGCGATCGTCACTCGAGACTGACTCTATACGATAAGTAGAGCCACGTTAATAGAGACAGACAAAGACAGTCATAAATCGTGACAGAGACATCGTGACAGATTCAAACTGAAACAATGTTTCTTACCATTGTCGGAAACTTCAACGAAGCGTGCCATCGAACTTGTCCCGGCGGCCGACGTACCCGCGACGGCGGGTCGGCTAATCGCACTGGCAGCCAAAATACCCTCGACGGCGACAGGGGCGCTAGCGATGGCGGTGACTGAGGCACTAGCGTTAGCGGCATAGGGGGCGTTGACAGCGGATCGGGAACTCAATCTGGTCGTGCTGGGGGCGGATGCAGCATTCGCGCTGGGGGCTGCTGAAGCACTAGCGGCGACTCGAACACTTGCGCTAGCAATCGATTCGGCAGCGGCCGAAGTGTTTGCGGAAATGGGAAGGTCGAGACCGGGATCGGGAATGTCGCAATCTGTATTCGAATCGTTGATTAATTAAATGAATACATTAATTAAAAAACAGACTGACAGACAGACTTAGTGACTGACAGACTGACTGACAGACTGACTGATGGATAGACTGACAGACAGACGGACAGACTGACAGACAGACTGACAGACTGACAGACTGACAGACTGACAGACAGAATGACAGACAGACTGACAGACAGACTGACAAGACAGACTGACAAGACAGACTGACAAGACAGACTGACAAGACAGACTGACAGACTGACAGACTGACTTAGTGACTGACAGACTGACTGACAGACTGACTGATGGATAGACTGACAGACAGACGGACAGACGGACAGACTGACAGACAGACTGACAGACTGACAGACTGACAGACAGACTGACAGACAGAATGACAGACAGACTGACAGACAGACTGACAAGACAGACTGACAGACTGACAGACAGTCTCACAGACAGACTGACAGACAGTCTGACAGACAGACTGACAGATAGACTGACAAGACAGACTGACAGACAGAATGACAGACAGACTGACAGACAGACTGACAAGACTGACTGACAAGACAGTCTGACAGACAGACAGACCCAGGAACATTCTCACGGATGCGTACTGGGCTTAATCATTACATTTATTTTCAGGGTATTTAGTGGATCCCAATGACATTCTCACGGATGCGTACTGGGCTTAACCATTACTTAACTTACAGACAGACTGACAGACAGACAGAAATAATATTCACCAATGACTATCTCTTCTGAGAAGGCGGGAGGGTCGAAGCGCGGGTCTCGGCTTGTCCCTGCGCGAGCACCATCAACGGCAGAGCTTGTGGGCTCATAGGAGCGGGTACCACCGAGAGGAGCGGCAGGAGGGGAGCTAGCGTTGGCGGCGAATCTAGGACGCGTGCTGGCTGTCAACGGCCCCGCGCTGGCGGTCATCCTGGTCGTGCTGGGGGCGGATGCAGCATTCGCGCTGGAGGCTGATGGAGCACTAGCGGCGACTCGAACACTTGCGCTAGCAATTGATTCGGCAGCGGTCGAAGTGTTTGCGGAAATGGGAGGGTCGAGACCGGCATCGGGAATGTCGCAATCTGTATTCGAATCGTTGATTAATTAAATGTATTTGTGATACACCGACTCCCCGGAGGGTTGCGGGCTCCCTGGTACTCCTTCTCTCTCTCCTCCTTCCTTATCCGTTGTCGTCGGTTCGATTCTCGAGTCTGGAGCTTCATCGCGCCCCGACAGGTGTCGGCCTCGGACATACGGCTATAGTCGTAGTTCGTACGTCCTATAGCCGGAGCTTCGTCATCGTCCGTTTTGCCTTCACCCACGGGACTTCAGTCTCGGGAATCGAACCCATGACAGTCTCCCAGTCTTTTTGGCTTACCAGACCAAGGCGCTGGCCCTTTCCTTTAGACCTACTTTTTAAGGTGGATTCCGAACCACCGGGATTACAGAAAAAGCACATAGAAAAATCCATTGGTGCCCGACCCGGGAATCGAACCCGGACCCACTGCGTGTGAGCCCGCGTCCGAAACCACTCGGCCACCGCTCTCCCTTGATTAATTAAATGAATACATGAATTAAAAACAGACTGACAGACATACTGACGGTCAGACTGACCCAGGGACATTCTCACGGATGCGTACTGGGCCTAACCATTACATTTATTTTCAGGGTAGTTAGTGGATCCCAAGGACATTCTCACGGATGCGTACTGGGCTTAACCATTACATTTATTTTCAGGGTAGTTAGTTGTTCCCAGGGACATTCTCACGGATGCGTACTGGGCCTTAACCATAAACTTCATTTTCAGGGTAGTTAGTGGATCCCAGGGACATTCTCATGGATGCGTACTGGGCCTTAACTATTACATTTATTTTCAGAGTAGTTAGTTGATCCCAGGGACATTCTCACGGATGCGTACTGGGCCTTAATCATTACATTTATTTTCAGGGTAGTTAGTTGTTCCCAGGGACATTCTCACGGATGCGTACTGGGCCTTAACCATTACATTTATTTTCAGGGTAGTTAGGGATCCCAGGGACATTCCCACAGATGCGTACTGGGCTTAACCATTACATTTAATTTCAGGGTAGTTTGTGGATCCCAGGGACATTCTCACGGATGCGTACTGGGCTTAACCATTACTTAACTTACAGACAGACTGACAGACAGACAGAAATAATACTCACCAATGACTAACTCTTCTGGGAAGGCGGGAGGGTCGAATTATGACGATTTATTTTATTTATTTATTTACTAGCAGGTTATTATGGCTCGCGCGCTCGCATAGCTTTCGCGTAACGTATTTGGTTATCAGGCATTGTGATTTTAAATCATGTTTATGAAACAAATTCATGGAATCGTCTCATAAAGTAAATTCCGACAAATCAAAACCACAGTTCAATCTCGCCTTACTGAAAATTTAGTCTTCCGACGCTTGGCGTTCCAACGCCTGGCGTTCCGATGCCTGGCGTCCCGAAGCCGATGAGCCTCTCGGTGCCACGCGGCCTGACGCCGAACGTCTCGGTGCCAGGCGTCGGGACGCCAGGTGTCGGAACGCCCGGCGCCGGAACGCCCGGCATCAAGACGCTCAGCGTCGAATTGGGGCAAACAAACATTTTTCAGAAATATATATTACATTAGTACATGGGACTAGTTTCCCCTACATCAATGTTTTAAATATAAGTATTTACTATATTAGAGGTAAAGAGAATTCGAAAAAGATTTACCATTGTCGTCGGACTCGCTCGAGATTAGGCGACTTCTTCCAAAAGGTCGGGATGGTGGTTGGGGTGCTTGGTCTTCATCATCTTTATTTAAGAAAAATGGTTGAATAATTTTTGTCGCGTTAGATGCAAAAACGACTTTTTTTTAAGCATACGGCTACCTGCATTAGGAAAACCTGTATTTATAGTTGAAATGTTTTGTTACGTTAAGAGGGTCTTCTAGTGTGTATACCCATATTCGAGGTGCTTTTTTGGGAATTAAATTGAGGAAAACGGTTAAAAGTACAGTGTTAATATTTTACAATTATTTTAATACATGTTTCAAGCAGTATCTTGATTTTTTTAAAGCATTTTATTGCAAATGAAACAAGATATTTAATGTTGCGCCGGTCATGTCGCGAAAAATTATTGTTAGATTGGCGTATCTTTTCCGGCCATTCTAGTCTCCAGAAACAAACTTAAAAAAAAATTCTATTCTTTATGAATCAAGAGACGCGGTAGCGTCTCGACGCCAAGTATAAAAAAGAAAAATGTGACGCGTGAGACGAGGCGCTACCGCTACTCTATTTCACTCTACGTCGAGGCTTTTTCCGTTGATTTCAAAAGTAACTCGCGGTATCTCAGCGAGTACTTATCTCACGATAATGTTTTCAGGTTCCATATTTTTAATTTATTTTTCTCTTTCCAACGAGCCCTGTCACGATAAAATCCGTTCGCGCATCGCTGATATATCGATATTTCGAAAATATGTGCCTTCGCGAAAATATCGATTTCATTTCTCACACGAATGACCGCCGTGTCGGTGAGCCTGTCCGTGTGACGTCGAGCGCGCGCACACAACAACAAAACCTCGGGAGTCGAGCGAGACTGCCGACCGCTGTCGGGTTTCGGCCGGCCGGCGTGCCAGCGGATAGCGGTTGGCCGGCCCGAGTGACGCGGCGCACACAGTGGTTGGCAAGGGGAATCCGCCGTCGCAGCTGATTGCGCGGGCGTAGTAACGCCAGCGAGGGGGGGGTCCAGGGGGGGCGCAGCCGAAGGGGGGGCCCCCCAAGCAACTACAGATGTTTAAAATGTTTTTAATGATTAATTAATTAATTTTTTTTTTGAATATTAATTAATTAATTTATTTTTTATAAATACACACATGACATTGTCGTTTAATTACAAATAATTAAACGATGATGACGTTGACGACGACGACGACGACGACGAGGACGACGAGGACGACGACGAGGACGACGACGAGGACGACGACGAGGACGACGACGAGGACAACGACGAGGACGACGACGAGGACGACGACGAGGACAACGAGGACGACGACGAGGACGACGAGGACGACGACGAGGACGACGAGGACGACGACGAGGACGACGACGAGGACGACGACGAGGACGACGAGGACGACGACGAGGACGACGACGAGGACGACGACGAGGACGACGAGGACGACGACGAGGACGACGAGGATGACGACGAGGACGACGACGAGGACGACGACGAGGACGACGACGAGGACGACGACGAGGACGACGAGGACGACGACGAGGACGACGAGGACGACGACGAGGACGACGACGAGGACGACGAGGACGACGAGGACGACGACGAGGACGACGACGAGGACGACGAGGACGACGACGAGGACGACGACGAGGACGACGAGGACGACGACGAGGACGACGAGGACGACGAGGACGACGACGAGGCCGACGAGGACGACGACGAGGACGACGAGGACGACGACGAGGACGACGAGGACGACGAGGACGACGAGGACGACGACGAGGACGACGAGGACGACGACGAGGACGACGACGAGGACGACGAGGACGACGACGAGGACGACGAGGACGACGAGGACGACGAGGACGACGACGAGGACGACGAGGACGACGACGAGGACGACGAGGACGACGACGAGGACGACGAGGACGACGACGAGGACGACGAGGACGACGACGAGGACGACGACGAGGACGACGAGGACGACGACCAGGACGACGAGGACGACGACGAGGACGACGAGGACGACGACGAGGACGACGAGGACGACGACGAGGACGACGAGGACGACGACGAGGACGACGAGGACGACGAGGACGACGACGACGCGAACGAGGGAGCGAGAGAGGGAGCGGGTGAGGGAGCGAACGAGGGAGCGAGTGAGGGAGCGAACGAGGGAGCGAGTGAGGGAGCGAACGAGGGAGCGAGTGAGGGAGCGAACGAGGGAGCGAGTGAGGGAGCGAACGAGGGAGCGAGTGAGGGAGCGAACGAGGGAGCGAGTGAGGGAGCGAACGAGGGAGCGAGTGAGGGAGCGAACGAGGGAGCGAGTGAGGGAGCGAACGAGGGAGCGAACGAGGGAGCGAGTGAGGGAGCGACCGAGCGAGCGACCGAGAGAGCGACCGAGCGAGCGACCGAGAGAGCGACCGAGCGAGCGACCGAGAGAGCGACCGAGCGAGCGACCGAGAGAGCGACCGAGCGAGCGACCGAGAGAGCGACCGAGCGAGCGACCGAGAGAGCGACCGAGCGAGCGACCGAGAGAGCGACCGAGCGAGCGACCGAGAGAGCGACCGAGCGAGCGACCGAGAGAGCGACCGAGAGAGCGACCGAGAGAGCGACCGATATTTCATCACGGCGAAAATGACAACGACAAGGATTCACGTTATACAACAAGGGTGCGAGGCAAGGGCACTGCTTCGATATTCATCAACGATTTACCATTTAAACAACGTCGTCGTCCTCAGAATATATGTTTATAGAATATTTCACTGGCTAGGCTAACGATTAATTCTGCTACTATTCTATTAAAAAACTGTCGGTTTTCATGAAGTCAAATTTCAAAAAGATAGCAAATCAGTCCAAAAATGTTTCTTCGAAACAAAAATTGGTACGCCAAGTATAAAAAAAGTGGGCATCCCATCAAACCAAAAGTTCGTGGCAATTTCAATCCCACCAAACCAAAAATTCGTGGCAATTTTAATCCCACCAAACCAAAAATTCGTGGCAATTTCAAAAATAAAATCATTTCAATCCCATCAAACCAAAAATTCGTGGCAATTTAAAAAATAAAGTCAAATCAAATGCTGCCAAGCAAAATCCCTGTAGTCACTGGCATGCAAAAAACTTGGCGTACCAGCGACTTGCTCCCGTACATAGTCCATTGAAATAAGGACGGGACCACCATCTCGATGCGTAACTGCTGGAAATCGTGGGTGGAAGGCGGGATGCGCGTGGAACGAGCGGTGGGGGCTAGGGGGGGGGGGGGGGGGGGGGGCTCGAAAGGACAGAATACCATTTTTTATATATCCTCTCTTAAAGAGGACATGGCGCATCGATAATCGAATATATCGAAATACTGAAGCCAGTATAACTCGGGCTGTGATTGGTCGACGATGCTACGTCATGGTCGATAAACTTAGAGCGGCAAATTCGAACCAACAGGGCGCGCGTAGCGCGCACGTCGTAGTGAGCCATGCGACGCGAAAATAACAGAAGCGCGAGCAAAGCGAGCGCGTTGTTGCTAGTATGACTATCGTCCAAACCTCCACTTTTGTTATTGCTTTATAATTACTATTTTTCCGGGCCACGAGAATTGAAAATTTTACTGTAAAAATCAGAGTTTCGTGTTTGAAGCGCCGCCATTTCGTGAACTTTTCATTAAATTTTTTTGTGGAGGTCCAGACGATAACCATATCTGTAAAGAATAGAATAAAAAAAAGTTTATTTCTGACGACTAGGATGGCCGGAAAAGATACGCCCATCTAACAATAATTTTTCCCAGGGACATTCTCCGCGCCAGACCGGCGCAACATTAAATATCTTGTTTCATTTGCAATAAAATGCTTTGAAAAAATTCAAGATGTTGCTTCAAACATGTATTAATATAACTGTAAAATATCAACACTGTATTTTTAACCGTTATACTACATTCAATTAAAAAAACACCTTGAATGTGGGTATACACACTAGAAAACCCCCTTAATAAAGGATCCCAGGGACGTCCTCATGGATGCGTACTGGGCATTTTTTTATTGAAGCAGATAGATGATTTTGAGGACGCCTCTAAGAACGCCTACAAGGCTTTAACGCGTTTGTGTTAAATACACCCAAGCTTCTTACCGCTGGACTCCGATTCGACAACGATTCGTCGTCGCGGTCTCGCCCGAACCCGTGCCCTCGGCTCCTGAACGTCAACTAGATCGGAAAGAAAATCACAAATAAATAAGAAATGCAACAGCTTAAAAAAATCGAGGAGTTTGCTTAAAACCATGTTTACCCGCAACCACATCTGGCGGATTGAGCATGTCCGCGGGAGTAGGTATATCGTGCGCATCATCACCGTCTGGAAAATAAATAAGTTGATCCGAATTTGTATATCGTGCTGACTAGCATATGGTATCAACTTACCAGCACGGAGCCTTTCGGCTGAATCATAAAGGTCCAGCCTTTGGTGTAGCGTTGTCCCCGCGTTCAAAAATTCCGCGACACTGAACCTGTTCACAAAATAACATAAAAATAAAAATTCAATGCTTTTTTTAAAAGTACATGACACATCGAATGTCGAAATACTGAAGCTGCCTTTCAAGCGTTCCAAATGGTCGGCGGCGTCTTTGATATATCGATGCGGACTGTCATGGCTGCCGCGGAGTCATGTGCGCGTTTTGAATGGCTGTATCGGCCACAAGGAAAGACAAAGAGTGCGAGCGAAGCGAGCACGTTGTTGCTAGTAGTCAATAAACTTAGAGCGGTAAATTTGAACTAACAGGACGCGCGCAGCGCGACCGTTCGTAGCGAGCCGCGCGATGTGAAAATAACAGTAGCACGAGCGAAGCCAGCGCGTTGTTGCTAGTTACTTCAAATTTTGCTGCAAACATGAATTACGAAAAATAAAAACCAGACTTCACCTTCCACTTTCGAGGAGTCTCTGGTTTTCGCGAATTCTTTCGTCGGCCCGCAACCACACTCGACTTTGCGGCCTGCGACCAGTGTTCCCGGTAGTCCTCCAGCGCAAGAGCTTGTTTAATTCATCGCCGATGACGTCCTTTAATTTTGCTGCAATATAAAGTAGGGATGCTGAGAGGGGGTTCTTCTTCGAAAACAGCCTCTGGGCCTAGGGCCCCTAAGAGGCCCGGTAGTTGAAGCAGTTACTAGCCCAATATAGATTAATATTTATAGACATAGACAGAGACAGTCGGACAGAGATAGTCGGACAGAGACAGACGGACAGAAGCAGTCGGACAGAGACAGACGGACAGAGACAGTCGGCCAGAGACGTGCTGGACATTGACCATTGACCATTGCATTGCGTGTTAACCATTGCATTTATTTTCAGGGTAGTTAGTGAATCCCAGGGACATTCTCACGGATGCGTACTGGGCTTAACCATTACATTTATTTTCAGGGTAGTTAGTAGATCCCAGGGACATTCTCACGGATGCGTACTGGGCTTAACCAATACATTTATTTTCAGGGTAGTTAGTGGATCCCAGGGACATTCTCACGGATGCGTACTGGGCTTAACCATTACATTTATTTTCAGGGTAGTTATTGAATCTCAGGGACATCTATGATGATGCGTACTGGGCCTTAATGTTGCATTTACTTTCAGAAGTAGTTAGATGGACAGACACTGTCGGACAGGGACAGTCGGACAGGGACCGTCGGACAGAGACAGATGGACAGAGAAAATCGGTTAGAGTCAGTCGGACAGAAGTTGGACAGAGACAGTCGGGCAGAGACAGACGGACAGAGACAGAACATACCCATGAAAACCCAAAATCGGGGATGTGCGCCACCCAATTTTGTCTCTAAATGCCGGTTGAACGCCTCCGCGACGTTGTTAGTGCGGATCGGCGTGCCGTACACTGAGACAACAGGGGCCAATGGGACCCATTGGCGCCGCAGATAATGTGTAAACTGCAGTAGCCTCTCATGTTGGCCGACAGCCAGCGGATCAGCTAAATCGGCTACTGCGCGGCAGCCCTCTTCAAACCGGTCGGCTGGGAGCAGCGCCAGAGCCCAAGTCAACACAACACCACTTTTGGTGGATCCTGCATCCGCAGCGATTCAAACTTCCGAGTAGTAGCCTACGAACCAAAAATAAAATTGAGAAAGTATATCTACTAATCAGAGACCGCGTCTCTAGGGATCCCATTAATAAAAAGGACATGGCACATCGAAAGTCGAAATACTGGAGCCGCCTTTCAAGCGTTCCCATCGTTCGGCGGCGACTTCGATATAAAATTATTTCGGACTTTCATGGCCACCGCTGAGTCACGCCGACGTTTTGAACGGCTTCATTGGCCACAAGGAAATATAAATCAAAAAAAGGAGTGCTAGCGAAACGAGCACGTTGTTGCTCATTAAATAATAAAACCAATAAATGGAATGAGGAATAACCAACAAAATGTAAAGAATGTTTATAGTACATTCAAACTCACTCGGCAGTAGTAGAACCAGCAGCCGCGGATATTAATTCGTGGAAACATCGCACGCAAGCTCTTTACCGCAGCTGCTTCGAAGTCGGTCCACACCGCCTTCAGCTTCTCTCTAAGGCCCGGGGCGAGCTCCAATATGCGGCCCCATACCGCATCGTATAGCGCTTTCGTCCGTTTCTCGCACAGAACGAATACAGCGGCGTACCCCTAAAAATAAGTGGTTCCATATATTAGACAAAAAAAAGAACATAATTTCAGGGATCATCACAGTGTTGACCTCCCCGAAAAATAGCATATTTTCGTGATTTTTTTAATGCTAAGAATGAGATAATCGCTCCGATTTTTTTACAAATCAAAGCACTGATAGAGAGCACAAAATAATTTTTATTAAATTGTTTTATTGTTTAACATTGTTTATATTTATTTTACACTCCGGTAAAGAAAAAGGTCTCAAACATTAGCCAGGGTAGCGGACGCAAATTTGATCCGAAAAGAAATTTTTGAAGAGATTATTAAACTGTAAGAAAACCGCTGAGTCGCTATCTTGATTTTAAAACTTGGGGAGAATGTTTATAACAATGTATTTTATCGGAAAATGCACAAAAAAAAATCGATCTTCTGAAAATTTCACACTGCAATGATCCCCTTAAAGAAATGTAATAATAACCTTGTCACCCTCTCGTAGGTGGATTATCCACAGTTGGGTTGCTTTTGGTCGCCGTGGAACAACCTTTGCATAATTTAACGAAAAGAAAAATTAGAGTAAAGCTAAGGTTTCGAATTGAAAAATTAAACAGATGTCGGTCTCACCGAGAACGTTCCATCAATATGAAGATGTTCGGCTTTGCCCAGTTCCGACAACATTTCTCGGCTAGCAAAAATCGACGCCGATGCACCGTCAGCTCGAACAATGCCCTGATATATCGAGCTTGCAGGAGCATACTCTTCCAGGAGGGGACCCAGCTCTTCGAGCGTTTCCGGAATTGGTGGTCTTAATTCCGCTTGTATGCGCTTTATATAGCTTATTAGCGCCGCCATCGAGCATCTCTGCGCTGCACCCGGTTTTCTAAATTCATGCATTAACCTTCACACAGGAACAGACAGAAACAGGCGGAAACAGATACAGACAGAAACGGACACAGAGAGACAGAGACAGACTGTGATAGACAGACACCGACAGAGATGGAGGCGACATAGACAGAACCAGGCAGGAACACAGATAGATACAGAGGAACAGACAGACGGAGACGGACACAGAGAGACAGAGACGTCAGAGACAGAAAGCTACGAACAGAGACAGGCAGAAACAGGCACAAAGAAAAAACAGAAACAGGCACAAAGAAAAAGACAGAAACAGACAGAGGCAGAGACGGACAGAGACGTACTGGGCCTTAACCATTGCATTGCGTACTGGGCCGTAATCATTACATTTATTTTCAGGGTAGTCAGTTGGTCCCAGGGACTTTCTCACGGATGCGTACTGGGCCTTAACCATAAACTTTATTTTCAGGGTAGTTAGTGGATCCCAGGGACATTCTCATGGATGCGTACTGGGCCTTAATTATTACATATATTTTCAGAGTAGTTAGTTGATCCCAGGGACATTCTCACGGATGCGTACTGGGACTTAATCATTACATTTATTTTCAGGGTAGTTAGTTGTTCCCAGGGACATTCTCACGGATGCGTACTGGGCGTTATCCATAAACTTTATTTTCAGGGTAGTTAGTAGATCCCAGGGACATTCTCATGGATGCGTACTGGGCCTTAACTATTACATTTATTTTCAGGGTAGTTAATTGATCCCAGGGACATTCTCACAGATGCGTACTGGGTCTCGACCATTGCATGTCAATTCAGAGTAGTTAGTAGATCCTATGGACATTCTGACGAATGGCAGGAACAGACACAAAGAAAGAGAAAGAGATGGGCAGAGACAGAGACGACAAGAGACAGGCAGATACAGGCAGGGACAGAAAGCGAGAAACATACAGAGACAAAGAGACAGAGACAGGACTATTTTTTCTCTCGGTCTTACTGTCTACTGGCACGTCGTACGACCTCCTCTGGTTCGACAGTGATATCGGCGGCGATTTGTCGGCAAAGATGTCTGAATTTCAGGTGTTCCCGGTAGTTTTCGTCGACCACATGGTTGTGGTTTCCAATCTTTTTAATTTCGCCATTTGCGTCTCGAAATATATACGCGCCGCACGGTGGTTCCGAGTCGCGGTTGACGCAACGATAGTATTTGTGAGCCGTATTTTTGTATCTCGAATCCAAATGATACGGCTCTTCCTCAAAAAAAAAAAACGGTCGATCTCCCGTGCCGCTGGCCGAGAAGTTCCTCCATCTAAAAAGGATGATAATTATCGAAAATGGGTATCGTGTTTCCAGAATTGTGTCGACTAGCAGGCTGCGCACCAGGCGGGCTTGCACTGAAATACCAATATCGAGTACTTAGAGACTTTTCCCGGCCATAATGTTTTGGGAAATCATTTTTGAGGTCCCAAGAGACATTTAAAAACTATTAAAAAAAATATATATTTTTCATAAATTACACAGTGGCTTAACCCCTTCGGCGGCATGACATTTTTCACGCTAAGGAACCAAAAAATCATTTGCGGGTCTCCATAGCGAGCATAGCTTGTATTCTGCAACGATCCAAATTGGCGCATCGATTCAACTGGGCCACCGATCGCGATTTGTATTTGGTGGAAAGCGGGTTTTAGGGTCTAAAATTGTTACTAGATTTTTATAGATGCTTAATTTCGTTTGTGTTTAATGAAAAGCAGGTGTGGAGGGTCGAAAATTGTTAGTAGATTTTTATAGTTTATTTCGTTTGTATTTGGTGAAAAACAGGTGTACAGGGTGTAAAGTTGTTACTAGATTTTTATAGATGCTTAATTTCGTTAGTATTTGGTGAAAAACAAGTGTACAGGGTGTCAAGTTGTTACTAGATTTTTATAGATGCTTAATTTCATTAGTATTTGGTGAAAAACAGGTGTACAGGGTGTAAAATTGTTACTAGATTTTTATAGATGCTTAATTTCGTTAGTATTTGGTGAAAAACAGGTGTATAGGGTCTAAAATTGTTACTAGATTTTTATAGATGCTTAATTTCGTTATTATTTGGTAAAAATCAGGTGTATGGGGTCTAAAATTGTCACTAGATTTTTATAGATGCTTAATTTCGTTTTTATTTGGTGAAAAGCAGGTGTATAGGGTCTAAAATGTTATTAGATTTTTATAGATGCTTTATTTCGTTTGTATTTGGTGAAAAACCAGTGTACAGGGTGTAAAGTTGTTACTAGATTTTTATAGATGCTTAATTTCGTTTTTATTTGGTGAAAAACAAGTGTATAGGGTCTAAAATCGTTACTAGATTTTTATAGATGCTTAATTTCATTAGTATTTGGTGAAAATCAGGTGTATAGGTTCTAAAATTGTCACTAGATTCTTATAGATGCTTAATTTCGTTTGTATTTGGTGAAAAACCAGTGTACAGGGTGTAAAGTTGTTACAAGATTTTTATAGATGCTTAATTTCGTTAGTTTTGGTGAAAGGCAGGTGTATAGGGTCTAACATTGTTACTAGATTTTTATAGATGCTTAATTTCGTTTATATTTGGTGAAAAACAGGTGTGGAGGGTCTAAAATCGTCACTAGATTTTTATAGATGCTCAATTTCATTAGTATTCGGTGAAAAACAGGTGTACAGGGTGTAAAATTGTTACTAGATTTTTATAGATGCTTAATTTTGTTTTTATTTGGTGAAACACAAGTGTACATGGGGTAAAGTTGTTACTAGATTTTTATAGATGCTTAATTTCGTTCATATTTGGTGAAAAACAGGTGTGGAGGGTCTAAAATCGTCACTAGATTTTTATAGATGCTTAATTTCATTAGTATTTGGTGAAAAACAGGTGTACAAGGTGTAAAATTGCTACTAGATTTTTATAGATGCTTTATTTCGTTTGTATTTGGTGAAAAATCAGTGTACAGGGTGAAAAGTTGTTACTAGATTTTTATAGATGCTTTATTTCGTTTTTATTTGGTGAAAAGCAGGTGTGGAGGGTCGAAAATTGTTAGTAGATTTTTATAGTTTATTTCGTTTGAATTTGGTGAAAAACAAGTGTACAGGGTGTCAAGTTGTTACTAGATTTTTATAGATGCTCAATTTCATTAGTATTTGGTGAAAAACAGGTGTACAGGGTGTAAAATTGGTACTAGATTTTTATAGATGCTTCATTTCGTTTTTATTTGGTGAAAAGCAGGTGTATAAGGTCTAAAATGTTACTAGATTTTTATAGATGCTTAATTTCGTTTGTATTTGGTGAAAAACAAGTGTACAGGGTGTAAAATTGTTACTAGATTTTTATAGATGCTTAATTTCGTTTTTATTTGGTGAAAAACAAGTGTATAGGGTCTAAAATTGTTACTAGATTTTTATAGATGCTTAATTTAATTAGTATTCGGTGAAAAACAGGTGTACAGGGTGTAAAATTGTTACTAGATTTTTATAGATGCTTAATTTCGTTTTTATTTGGTGAAACACAAGTGTACAGGGTGTAAAGTTGTTACAAGATTTTTATAGATGCTTAATTTCGTTAGTTTTGGTGAAAGGCAGGTGTATAGGGTCTAACATTGTTACTAGATTTTTATAGATGCTTAATTTCGTTTATATTTGGTGAAAAACAGGTGTGGAGGGTCTAAAATCGTCACTAGATTTTTATAGATGCTCAATTTCATTAGTATTCGGTGAAAAACAGGTGTACAGGGTGTAAAATTGTTACTAGATTTTTATAGATGCTTAATTTTGTTTTTATTTGGTGAAACACAAGTGTACATGGGGTAAAGTTGTTACTAGATTTTTATAGATGCTTAATTTCGTTCATATTTGGTGAAAAACAGGTGTGGAGGGTCTAAAATCGTCACTAGATTTTTATAGATGCTTAATTTCATTAGTATTTGGTGAAAAACAGGTGTACAAGGTGTAAAATTGCTACTAGATTTTTATAGATGCTTTATTTCGTTTGTATTTGGTGAAAAATCAGTGTACAGGGTGAAAAGTTGTTACTAGATTTTTATAGATGCTTTATTTCGTTTTTATTTGGTGAAAAGCAGGTGTGGAGGGTCGAAAATTGTTAGTAGATTTTTATAGTTTATTTCGTTTGAATTTGGTGAAAAACAAGTGTACAGGGTGTCAAGTTGTTACTAGATTTTTATAGATGCTCAATTTCATTAGTATTTGGTGAAAAACAGGTGTACAGGGTGTAAAATTGGTACTAGATTTTTATAGATGCTTCATTTCGTTTTTATTTGGTGAAAAGCAGGTGTATAAGGTCTAAAATGTTACTAGATTTTTATAGATGCTTAATTTCGTTTGTATTTGGTGAAAAACAAGTGTACAGGGTGTAAAATTGTTACTAGATTTTTATAGATGCTTAATTTCGTTTTTATTTGGTGAAAAACAAGTGTATAGGGTCTAAAATTGTTACTAGATTTTTATAGATGCTTAATTTAATTAGTATTCGGTGAAAAACAGGTGTACAGGGTGTAAAATTGTTACTAGATTTTTATAGATGCTTAATTTCGTTTTTATTTGGTGAAACACAAGTGTACAGGGTGTAAAGTTGTTACTAGATTTTATAGATGCTTAATTTCATTAGTATTTGGTGAAAATCAGGTGTGGAGGGTCTAAAATTGTTAGTAGATTTTTATAGATGCTTAATTTCGTTAGTTTTGGTGAAAGGCAGGTGTATAGGGTCTAACATTGTTACTAGATTTTTATAGATGCTTAATTTCGTTTATATTTGGTGAAAAACAGGTGTGGAGGGTCTAAAATCGTCACTAGATTTTTATAGATGCTTAATTTCGTTTTTATTTGGTGAAAAGCAGGTGTATAGGGTCTAAAATGTTATTAGATTTTTATAGATGCTTTATTTCGTTTGTATTTGGTGAAAAACCAGTGTACAGGGTGTAAAGTTGCTACTAGGTTTTTATAGATGCTTAATTTCGTTTTTATTTGGTGAAAAACAAGTGTACAGGGTGTAAAATTGTTACTAGATTTTTATAGATGCTTAATTTCGTTTTTATTTGGTGAAACACAAGTGTACAGGGTGTAAAGTTGTTACTAGATTTTTATGGATGCTTAATTTCGTTTATATTTGGTGAAAAACAGGTGTGGAGGGTCTAAAATCGTCACTAGATTTTTATAGATGCTTAATTTCATTAGTATTTGGTGAAAAACAAGTGTACAGGGTGTAAAATTGTTACTAGGTTTTATAGATGCTTAATTTCGTTTTTATTTGGTGAAAAACAGGTGTACAGGGTGTAAAATTGTTACTAGATTTTTATAGATGCTTAATTTCGTTTTTATTTGGTGAAACACAAGTGTACAGGGTGTAAAGTTGTTACTAGATTTTATAGATGCTTAATTTCGTTTGTATTTGGTGAAAAGCAGTGTACAGGGTGTCAAGTTGTTACTAGATTTTTATAGATGCTTAATTTCGTTAGTATTTGGTGAAAATCAGGTGTATAGGTTCTAAAATTTTCACTAGATTTTTATAGATGCTTAATTTCGTTTGTATTTGGTGAAAAACAAGTGTATAGGGTCTAAAATTGTTACTAGATTTTTATAGATGCTTAATTTCATTAGTATTTGGTGAAAATCAGGTGTATAGGTTCTAAAATTGTCACTAGATTTTTATAGATGCTTAATTTCGTTTGTATTTGGTAAAAAAACCAGTGTACAGGGTGTAAAGTTGTTACAAGATTTTTATAGATGCTTAATTTCGTTCGTTTTTGATGAAAAGCAGGTGTGGAGGGTCTAAAGTTGTTACTAGATTTTTATGGATGCTTAATTTCGTTTATATTTGGTAAAAAACAGGTGTGGAGGGTCTAAAATCGTCACTAGATTTTTATAGATGCTTAATTTCATTAGTATTTGGTGAAAAACAGGTGTACAGGGTGTAAAATTGGTACTAGATTTTTATAGATGCTTCATTTCGTTTTTATTTGGTGAAAAGCAGGTGTATAAGGTCTAAAATGTTACTAGATTTTTATAGATGCTTAATTTCGTTTGTATTTGGTGAAAAACAAGTGTACAGGGTGTAAAATTGTTACTAGATTTTTATTGATGCTTAATTTCGTTTTTATTTGGTGAAAAACAAGTGTATAGGGTCTAAAATTGTTACTAGATTTTTATAGATGCTTAATTTAATTAGTATTCGGTGAAAAACAGGTGTACAGGATGTAAAATTGTTACTAGATTTTTATAGATGCTTAATTTCGTTTTTATTTGGTGAAACACAAGTGTACAGGGTGTAAAGTTGTTACTAGATTTTATAGATGCTTAATTTCGTTTGTATTTGGTGAAAAACCAGTGTAAAGGGTGTCAAGTTGTTACTAGATTTTTATAGATGCTTAATTTCATTAGTATTTGGTGAAAATCAGGTGTATAGGTTCTAAAATTGTCACTAGATTTTTATAGATGCTTAATTTCGTTTGTATTTGGTGAAAAACCAGTGTACAGGGTGTAAAGTTGTTACAAGATTTTTATAGATGCTTAATTTCGTTCGTATTTGATGAAAAGCAGGTGTGGAGGGTCTAAAATTGTTAGTAGATTTTTATAGATGCTTAATTTCGTTAGTTTTGGTGAAAGGCAGGTGTATAGAGTCTAACATTGTTACTAGATTTTTATAGATGCTTAATTTCGTTTATATTTTGTGAAAAACAGGTGTGGAGGGTCTAAAATCGTCACTAGATTTTTATAGATGCTTAATTTCATTAGTATTTGGTGAAAAACAGGTGTACAGGGTGTAAAATTGCTACTAGATTTTTATAGATGCTTAATTTCGTTTTTATTTGGTGAAAAGCAGGTGTATAGGGTCTAAAATGTTATTAGATTTTTATAGATGCTTTATTTCGTTTGTATTTGGTGAAAAACCAGTGTACAGGGTGTAAAGTTGTTACTAGATTTTTATAGATGCTTAATTTCGTTTTTATTTGGTGAAAAACAAGTGTATAGGGTCTAAAATCGTTACTAGATTTTTATAGATGCTTAATTTCATTAGTATTTGGTGAAAATCAGGTGTATAGGTTCTAAAATTGTTACTAGATTTTTATAGATGCTTAATTTCGTTTGTATTTGGTGAAAAACCAGTGTACAGGGTGTAAAGTTGTTACAAGATTTTTATAGATGCTTAATTTCGTTAGTTTTGGTGAAAGGCAGGTGTATAGGGTCTAACATTGTTACTAGATTTTTATAGATGCTTAATTTCGTTTGTATTTGGTGAAAAACCAGTGTACAGGGTGTAAAGTTGTTACAAGATTTTTATAGATGCTTAATTTCGTTCGTTTTTGATGAAAAGCAGGTGTGGAGGGTCTAAAATTGTTAGTAGATTTTTATAGATGCTTAATTTCGTTTATATTTGGTAAAAAACAGGTGTGGAGGGTCTAAAATCGTCACTAGATTTTTATAGATGCTTAATTTCATTAGTATTTGGTGAAAAACAGGTGTACAGGGTGTAAAATTGGTACTAGATTTTTATAGATGCTTCATTTCGTTTTTATTTGGTGAAAAGCAGGTGTATAAGGTCTAAAATGTTACTAGATTTTTATAGATGCTTAATTTCGTTTGTATTTGGTGAAAAACAGGTGTACAGGGTGTAAAATTGTTACTAGATTTTTATAGATGCTTAATTTTGTTTTTATTTGGTGAAACACAAGTGTACATGGGGTAAAGTTGTTACTAGATTTTTATAGATGCTTAATTTCGTTCATATTTGGTGAAAAACAGGTGTGGAGGGTCTAAAATCGTCACTAGATTTTTATAGATGCTTAATTTCATTAGTATTTGGTGAAAAACAGGTGTACAAGGTGTAAAATTGCTACTAGATTTTTATAGATGCTTTATTTCGTTTGTATTTGGTGAAAAATCAGTGTACAGGGTGAAAAGTTGTTACTAGATTTTTATAGATGCTTTATTTCGTTTTTATTTGGTGAAAAGCAGGTGTGGAGGGTCGAAAATTGTTAGTAGATTTTTATAGTTTATTTCGTTTGAATTTGGTGAAAAACAAGTGTACAGGGTGTCAAGTTGTTACTAGATTTTTATAGATGCTCAATTTCATTAGTATTTGGTGAAAAACAGGTGTACAGGGTGTAAAATTGGTACTAGATTTTTATAGATGCTTCATTTCGTTTTTATTTGGTGAAAAGCAGGTGTATAAGGTCTAAAATGTTACTAGATTTTTATAGATGCTTAATTTCGTTTGTATTTGGTGAAAAACAAGTGTACAGGGTGTAAAATTGTTACTAGATTTTTATAGATGCTTAATTTCGTTTTTATTTGGTGAAAAACAAGTGTATAGGGTCTAAAATTGTTACTAGATTTTTATAGATGCTTAATTTAATTAGTATTCGGTGAAAAACAGGTGTACAGGGTGTAAAATTGTTACTAGATTTTTATAGATGCTTAATTTCGTTTTTATTTGGTGAAACACAAGTGTACAGGGTGTAAAGTTGTTACTAGATTTTATAGATGCTTAATTTCATTAGTATTTGGTGAAAATCAGGTGTATAGGTTCTAAAATTGTCACTAGATTTTTATAGATGCTTAATTTCGTTTGTATTTGGTGAAAAACCAGTGTACAGGGTGTAAAGTTGTTACAAGATTTTTATAGATGCTTAATTTCGTTCGTATTTGATGAAAAGCAGGTGTGGAGGGTCTAAAATTGTTAGTAGATTTTTATAGATGCTTAATTTCGTTAGTTTTGGTGAAAGGCAGGTGTATAGGGTCTAACATTGTTACTAGATTTTTATAGATGCTTAATTTCGTTTATATTTGGTGAAAAACAGGTGTGGAGGGTCTAAAATCGTCACTAGATTTTTATAGATGCTTAATTTCGTTTTTATTTGGTGAAAAGCAGGTGTATAGGGTCTAAAATGTTATTAGATTTTTATAGATGCTTTATTTCGTTTGTATTTGGTGAAAAACCAGTGTACAGGGTGTAAAGTTGCTACTAGGTTTTTATAGATGCTTAATTTCGTTTTTATTTGGTGAAAAACAAGTGTACAGGGTGTAAAATTGTTACTAGATTTTTATAGATGCTTAATTTCGTTTTTATTTGGTGAAACACAAGTGTACAGGGTGTAAAGTTGTTACTAGATTTTTATGGATGCTTAATTTCGTTTATATTTGGTGAAAAACAGGTGTGGAGGGTCTAAAATCGTCACTAGATTTTTATAGATGCTTAATTTCATTAGTATTTGGTGAAAAACAAGTGTACAGGGTGTAAAATTGTTACTAGGTTTTATAGATGCTTAATTTCGTTTTTATTTGGTGAAAAACAGGTGTACAGGGTGTAAAATTGTTACTAGATTTTTATAGATGCTTAATTTCGTTTTTATTTGGTGAAACACAAGTGTACAGGGTGTAAAGTTGTTACTAGATTTTATAGATGCTTAATTTCGTTTGTATTTGGTGAAAAGCAGTGTACAGGGTGTCAAGTTGTTACTAGATTTTTATAGATGCTTAATTTCGTTAGTATTTGGTGAAAATCAGGTGTATAGGTTCTAAAATTTTCACTAGATTTTTATAGATGCTTAATTTCGTTTGTATTTGGTGAAAAACAAGTGTATAGGGTCTAAAATTGTTACTAGATTTTTATAGATGCTTAATTTCATTAGTATTTGGTGAAAATCAGGTGTATAGGTTCTAAAATTGTCACTAGATTTTTATAGATGCTTAATTTCGTTTGTATTTGGTGAAAAACCAGTGTACAGGGTGTAAAGTTGTTACAAGATTTTTATAGATGCTTAATTTCGTTCGTTTTTGATGAAAAGCAGGTGTGGAGGGTCTAAAGTTGTTACTAGATTTTTATGGATGCTTAATTTCGTTTATATTTGGTAAAAAACAGGTGTGGAGGGTCTAAAATCGTCACTAGATTTTTATAGATGCTTAATTTCATTAGTATTTGGTGAAAAACAGGTGTACAGGGTGTAAAATTGGTACTAGATTTTTATAGATGCTTCATTTCGTTTTTATTTGGTGAAAAGCAGGTGTATAAGGTCTAAAATGTTACTAGATTTTTATAGATGCTTAATTTCGTTTGTATTTGGTGAAAAACAAGTGTACAGGGTGTAAAATTGTTACTAGATTTTTATTGATGCTTAATTTCGTTTTTATTTGGTGAAAAACAAGTGTATAGGGTCTAAAATTGTTACTAGATTTTTATAGATGCTTAATTTAATTAGTATTCGGTGAAAAACAGGTGTACAGGATGTAAAATTGTTACTAGATTTTTATAGATGCTTAATTTCGTTTTTATTTGGTGAAACACAAGTGTACAGGGTGTAAAGTTGTTACTAGATTTTATAGATGCTTAATTTCGTTTGTATTTGGTGAAAAACCAGTGTAAAGGGTGTCAAGTTGTTACTAGATTTTTATAGATGCTTAATTTCATTAGTATTTGGTGAAAATCAGGTGTATAGGTTCTAAAATTGTCACTAGATTTTTATAGATGCTTAATTTCGTTTGTATTTGGTGAAAAACCAGTGTACAGGGTGTAAAGTTGTTACAAGATTTTTATAGATGCTTAATTTCGTTCGTATTTGATGAAAAGCAGGTGTGGAGGGTCTAAAATTGTTAGTAGATTTTTATAGATGCTTAATTTCGTTAGTTTTGGTGAAAGGCAGGTGTATAGAGTCTAACATTGTTACTAGATTTTTATAGATGCTTAATTTCGTTTATATTTTGTGAAAAACAGGTGTGGAGGGTCTAAAATCGTCACTAGATTTTTATAGATGCTTAATTTCATTAGTATTTGGTGAAAAACAGGTGTACAGGGTGTAAAATTGCTACTAGATTTTTATAGATGCTTAATTTCGTTTTTATTTGGTGAAAAGCAGGTGTATAGGGTCTAAAATGTTATTAGATTTTTATAGATGCTTTATTTCGTTTGTATTTGGTGAAAAACCAGTGTACAGGGTGTAAAGTTGTTACTAGATTTTTATAGATGCTTAATTTCGTTTTTATTTGGTGAAAAACAAGTGTATAGGGTCTAAAATCGTTACTAGATTTTTATAGATGCTTAATTTCATTAGTATTTGGTGAAAATCAGGTGTATAGGTTCTAAAATTGTTACTAGATTTTTATAGATGCTTAATTTCGTTTGTATTTGGTGAAAAACCAGTGTACAGGGTGTAAAGTTGTTACAAGATTTTTATAGATGCTTAATTTCGTTAGTTTTGGTGAAAGGCAGGTGTATAGGGTCTAACATTGTTACTAGATTTTTATAGATGCTTAATTTCGTTTGTATTTGGTGAAAAACCAGTGTACAGGGTGTAAAGTTGTTACAAGATTTTTATAGATGCTTAATTTCGTTCGTTTTTGATGAAAAGCAGGTGTGGAGGGTCTAAAATTGTTAGTAGATTTTTATAGATGCTTAATTTCGTTTATATTTGGTAAAAAACAGGTGTGGAGGGTCTAAAATCGTCACTAGATTTTTATAGATGCTTAATTTCATTAGTATTTGGTGAAAAACAGGTGTACAGGGTGTAAAATTGGTACTAGATTTTTATAGATGCTTCATTTCGTTTTTATTTGGTGAAAAGCAGGTGTATAAGGTCTAAAATGTTACTAGATTTTTATAGATGCTTAATTTCGTTTGTATTTGGTGAAAAACAAGTGTACAGGGTGTAAAATTGTTACTAGATTTTTATTGATGCTTAATTTCGTTTTTATTTGGTGAAAAACAAGTGTATAGGGTCTAAAATTGTTACTAGATTTTTATAGATGCTTAATTTAATTAGTATTCGGTGAAAAACAGGTGTACAGGATGTAAAATTGTTACTAGATTTTTATAGATGCTTAATTTCGTTTTTATTTGGTGAAACACAAGTGTACAGGGTGTAAAGTTGTTACTAGATTTTATAGATGCTTAATTTCGTTTGTATTTGGTGAAAAACCAGTGTAAAGGGTGTCAAGTTGTTACTAGATTTTTATAGATGCTTAATTTCATTAGTATTTGGTGAAAATCAGGTGTATAGGTTCTAAAATTGTCACTAGATTTTTATAGATGCTTAATTTCGTTTGTATTTGGTGAAAAACCAGTGTACAGGGTGTAAAGTTGTTACAAGATTTTTATAGATGCTTAATTTCGTTCGTATTTGATGAAAAGCAGGTGTGGAGGGTCTAAAATTGTTAGTAGATTTTTATAGATGCTTAATTTCGTTAGTTTTGGTGAAAGGCAGGTGTATAGAGTCTAACATTGTTACTAGATTTTTATAGATGCTTAATTTCGTTTATATTTTGTGAAAAACAGGTGTGGAGGGTCTAAAATCGTCACTAGATTTTTATAGATGCTTAATTTCATTAGTATTTGGTGAAAAACAGGTGTACAGGGTGTAAAATTGCTACTAGATTTTTATAGATGCTTAATTTCGTTTTTATTTGGTGAAAAGCAGGTGTATAGGGTCTAAAATGTTATTAGATTTTTATAGATGCTTTATTTCGTTTGTATTTGGTGAAAAACCAGTGTACAGGGTGTAAAGTTGTTACTAGATTTTTATAGATGCTTAATTTCGTTTTTATTTGGTGAAAAACAAGTGTATAGGGTCTAAAATCGTTACTAGATTTTTATAGATGCTTAATTTCATTAGTATTTGGTGAAAATCAGGTGTATAGGTTCTAAAATTGTCACTAGATTTTTATAGATGCTTAATTTCGTTTGTATTTGGTGAAAAACCAGTGTACAGGGTGTAAAGTTGTTACAAGATTTTTATAGATGCTTAATTTCGTTCGTATTTGATGAAAAGCAGGTGTGGAGGGTCTAAAATTGTTAGTAGATTTTTATAGATGCTTAATTTCGTTAGTTTTGGTGAAAGGCAGGTGTATAGAGTCTAACATTGTTACTAGATTTTTATAGATGCTTAATTTCGTTTATATTTTGTGAAAAACAGGTGTGGAGGGTCTAAAATCGTCACTAGATTTTTATAGATGCTTAATTTCATTAGTATTTGGTGAAAAACAGGTGTACAGGGTGTAAAATTGCTACTAGATTTTTATAGATGCTTAATTTCGTTTTTATTTGGTGAAAAGCAGGTGTATAGGGTCTAAAATGTTATTAGATTTTTATAGATGCTTTATTTCGTTTGTATTTGGTGAAAAACCAGTGTACAGGGTGTAAAGTTGTTACTAGATTTTTATAGATGCTTAATTTCGTTTTTATTTGGTGAAAAACAAGTGTATAGGGTCTAAAATCGTTACTAGATTTTTATAGATGCTTAATTTCATTAGTATTTGGTGAAAATCAGGTGTATAGGTTCTAAAATTGTTACTAGATTTTTATAGATGCTTAATTTCGTTTGTATTTGGTGAAAAACCAGTGTACAGGGTGTAAAGTTGTTACAAGATTTTTATAGATGCTTAATTTCGTTAGTTTTGGTGAAAGGCAGGTGTATAGGGTCTAACATTGTTACTAGATTTTTATAGATGCTTAATTTCGTTTATATTTGGTGAAAAACAGGTGTGGAGGGTCTAAAATCGTCACTAGATTTTTATAGATGCTTAATTTCATTAGTATTTGGTGAAAAAAAGGTGTACAGGGTGTAAAATTGCTACTAGATTTTTATAGATGCTTAATTTCGTTTTTATTTGGTGAAAAGCAGGTGTATAGGGTCTAAAATGTTAGTAGATTTTTATAGATGCTTTATTTCGTTTGTATTTGGTGAAAAACCAGTGTACAGGGTGTAAAGTTGTTACTAGATTTTTATAGATACTTAATCGTTTTTATTTGGTGAAAAACAAGTGTATAGGGTCTAAAATCGTTACTAGATTTTATAGATGCTTAATTTCATTAGTATTTGGTGAAAATCAGGTGTATAGGTTCTAAAATTGTCACTAGATTTGTATAGATGCTTAATTTCGTTTGTATTTGGTGAAAAACCAGTGTTCAGGGTGTAAAGTTGTTACAAGATTTTTATAGATGCTTAATTTCGTTCGTATTTGATGAAAAGCACGTGTGGAGGGTCTAAAATCGTCACTAGATTTTTATAGATGCTTAATTTCATTAGTATTTGGTGAAAAACAGGTGTACAGGGTGTAAAATTGCTACTAGATTTTTATAGATGCTCAATTTCGTTTTTATTTGGTGAAAAGCAGGTGTATAGGGTCTAAAATGTTAGTAGATTTTTATAGATGCTTTATTTCGTTTGTATTTGGTGAAAAACCAGTGTACAGGGTGTAAAGTTGTTACTAGATTTTTATAGATACTTAATCGTTTTTATTTGGTGAAAAACAAGTGTATAGGGTCTAAAATCGTTACTAGATTTTATAGATGCTTAATTTCATTAGTATTTGGTGAAAATCAGGTGTATAGGTTCTAAAATTGTCACTAGATTTGTATAGATGCTTAATTTCGTTTGTATTTGGTGAAAAACCAGTGTTCAGGGTGTAAAGTTGTTACAAGATTTTTATAGATGCTTAATTTCGTTCGTATTTGATGAAAAGCACGTGTGCAGGGTCTAAAATCGTCACTAGATTTTTATAGATGCTTAATTTCGTTTTTATTTGGTGAAAAGCAGGTGTATATGTTCTAAAATTGTCACTAGATTTTTATAGATGCTTAATTTCGTTTGTATTTGGTGAAAAACCAGTGTACAGGGTGTAAAGTTGTTACAAGATTTTTATAGATGCTTAATTTCGTTCGTATTTGATGAAAAGCACGTGTGGAGGGTCTAAAATCGTCACTAGATTTTTATAGATGCTTAATTTCATTAGTATTTGGTGAAAAACAGGTGTACAGGGTGTAAAATTGCTACTAGATTTTTATAGATGCTTAATTTCGTTTTTATTTGGTGAAAAGCAGGTGTATAGGGTCTAAAATGTTATTAGATTTTTATAGATGCTTTATTTCGTTTGTATTTGGTGAAAAACCAGTGTACAGGGTGTAAAGTTGTTACTAGATTTTTATAGATGCTTAATTTCGTTTTTATTTGGTGAAAAGCAGGTGTATATGTTCTAAAATTGTCACTAGATTTTTATAGATGCTTAATTTCGTTTGTATTTGGTGAAAAACCAGTGTACAGGGTGTAAAGTTGTTACAAGATTTTTATAGATGCTTAATTTCGTTCGTATTTGATGAAAAGCAGGTGTGGAGGGTCTAAAATTGTTAGTAGATTTTTATAGATGCTTAATTTCGTTAGTTTTGGTGAAAGGCAGGTGTATAGGGTCTAACATTGTTACTAGATTTTTATAGATGCTTAATTTCGTTTATATTTGGTGAAAAACAGGTGTGGAGGGTCTAAAATCGTCACTAGATTTTTATAGATGCTTAATTTCATTAGTATTTGGTGAAAAACAGGTGTACAGGCTGTAAAATTGCTACTAGATTTTTATAGATGCTTAATTTCGTTTTTATTTGGTAAAAAGCAGGTGTATAGGGTCTAAAATGTTATTAGATTTTTAAAGATGCTTTATTTCGTTTGTATTTGGTGAAAAACCAGTGTACAGGGTGTAAAGTTGTTACTAGATATTTATAGATGCTTAATTTCGTTTTTATTTGGTGAAAAGCAGGTGTATAGGGTTTAAAATGTTATTAGATTTTTATAGATGCTTTATTTCGTTTGTATTTGGTGAAAAACCAGTGTACAGGGTGTCAAGTTGTTACTAGATTTTTATAGATGCTTTATTTCGTTTTTATTTGGTGAAAAGCAGGTGTGGAGGGTCGAAAACAGTGTTGCCAGATTAGGGAATTTTACCCTAGATTTAGGGTTATTTCAATCGGTTTAGGGAGCAAACAGGGAAACAAATTATTCAGGGTTTTTTTTAGGGAATCTCGAAATTTGACGATGTTATTTTTTTTCATGGTTTCAAATTTTTAACAAATTTCAACTAACCATTTCTGGCTAACCTGACTATCCGAGTGAGCTCGAGTGAGCCTCGTGCAACTTACCGACGGATTACAAGACTTGGCTTCTATCGCCCTCTCTAGTCACCCAGCAGCCTTACATTGTTTCAGCCTCTTTCGCCAATGGGTTCACTTTCTTAATCGCAGCCGCATGGCCTACGCTACTCCTAACGCGTCTATGTCTAACCGTTTTACGATTCGCCTCAGCGGCTCTGCCTGTCTGGTCTTGTATCGTTCGTTGCGTGTTCGCCGTATTACGGGAAAATACCGAAGTATATAAATATCGTTTCAATTTGTGAATTTATGTGTAAGATGTGCACGTAAAACATGCCGAAAGTGCAAGAAAAAAAAAATTACGTACAGAAATATGTACAGAGTTGGGAGAGAGAATCGAGTTTTGAAGGTAGGTTATCGTGGATACATGTTTTTAAGGGTGGGGGGGGAGGGTATTTTCAGTAAAATAAAAAGGCATATTTTTGAGGATTTCTTAAGGCGATATAAATAGTGATAATTAATTAAATCTTTTTCCACATAATAGTAGTATATTTCAAGAATATTTTGTCAATATGCCTTTTTTTCACTGAAAAACCCTACCCCCCCCCCCCCCCCCCCCACCCCCCTTAAGTATCTCGTAGTACCCGATTGGTTAATTTTGTTTATTGTATATAATACAGGTTGGTTGAAACCGTCACCTGATGGAGACTCGACAAAGGCTTTTTGTGTCTATTGCAAGACCGTGCTTGCTGCACACAAAAAAGGCTTGCAACTCCATGGCTCCTCGAAGAAGCACATACAACTGGCAGGCAATCACCAAATGGATTTGAAGTTGCCAAAAATTGATAAATTCGCCAAGCCTACTCTCTCTGAGAAACGAAAGATAGCTGAACTGAAGATAGCTACGTTCATCGCGGAGCATTCATCGATTAAGACGGTCGACCACCTCTCAATCGTCATAAAAGGCCTGGATTCCGAATCTCCAGTTCTACAAGATATCAAATTACATCGCACAAAATGCTCCTCTCTCATCAAAAACGTTTTGTCGCCGTGCATTTTGGACGAGTTGGTAGACGACGTCGATAACAGGTATTATTCCTTGATTATCGATGAGTCTACTACGGTAGACACAAAGAAGGTTCTTTGTGTCATGATAAGATACTTCAGTAAGGCGAAAAAAAAAATAGTCACAGCTTTTTATCGCCTAATCGAGTTGGAAGCGGGGACGTCGGATGCTATTGCAGCAGCACTCCTCAACCAATTGAAAATCGATGGACTGAAGCCTGAAAAGCTGCTAGGTCTCGGTGTTGACGGGGCAAGCGTGAATGTTGGGACCCGTCACTCGGTTACGACAATCCTACGAGAAATTAGCCCAGAACTCATCGTCGTTAGATGTATATGTCATTCGCTTCATCTCGCGGCAGAAGAGGCGTGCAAAGTACTGCCACGACACTTGGATTTCATGGTGCGTGAAACTCACGGGTGGTTCTCGCATAGTACGAAACGCCAAATTGAATATGCCGAGATTTACAAGATTCTATCGGGAAAATTACCGCGCAAAGTAACGAAACTCTCGAATACGCGGTGGTTAGCACGCCTGCAGGCTGTCGATACGATTCTCGAGCAGTGGGATGCGTTGAAGCTACACTTTCAGATTGCTGAGAGTAATAAAGAGCGTTGCTATACAGCCTCGCAGTTGCACGGGATGTATGGCACGCCGGAAAACAAGCTGTTTTTGACATTTCTCAGCAGCAGTCTGAAAGGGGTTATCGGGCTCAACAAACTCTTTCAATCTGATTCGGTTGATCCGGTCAAGCTTTTCGAAGACCTGAACAATGTCGTATACTCGATTTTGCAGATTCTAGTTGTTCCCTCACAACTACAAAAAGTATCTAGGCACGATCAGGCGAATTTCGATTTTAAAAAGTACTGCATGCCTCTCCATTGCATCAACTTTGGATACGAGTTCAACAATCTCACTGCAGGCATGAGAGATGAAGCTATTGGACAGATCAAGGAAAGATGCAAGCAATTTTTGATAGTTCTGTGTTCCGAGTTACAAAAAAGAGTGCCGGAAAATATAAAAATCTTGGAGAAGATATCCATTTTTTTCACCGCAAGCCTCTTCCTCTCAAGTGAAACCGGATATAACCGAGATTGCTGCGAAATTCAAGAAGAGCTTTTGCTCAGACGTAGACTCGACGGTGAGGGAGTGGAATTGCCTTCACCGAGCAGAAATTAACGATCGTACAAGCACCGAGAGCTTTTGGGCGGAAGTCAATGAAATCAAAGACGCAGGAGGAAAGAAACGATTTGGAAATATTTCGACTCTCGTACTAGGGCTGTTGAGCTTGCCATTTTCAAACGCCGCTGTTGAACGCGCCTTTTCGATAGTTAATGTTGTTAAGGATAAGCTGAGAAACACAATGTCGATAAAAATGGTGGAGGCGATTATGCACGTCCGTTGCACCCTCAACGTGGAATGCTATAATTTTAAACCGACCGCTGCTATGTTGAAGCGTTTTAGCTCTGAACATGTCTATAGTAGTATAAACGACGATGACGTTGGAGTACTTGACGCTTTTTCTGATGTATAAGAACGACGCTCGTATTATCTGAAGGTAATTTAAACGTACAAGAAAAACAGAGATGATTTTTAAAATGAGATTAGTTCGTAAGACAAGTCGTAACCAAAGGTACCAAAGAAAAGTCGTACTAACGGTAATGTAAACGTGAAGGTACGAGAAAAACATTCCGTCGAGAAGATGTCATGCAATATGTTTAGTTCCTACGAGAACAGAGAAGTCGTACTAAACAGGTTTAAGTAATAATTTTAATAATTGATAAAGACGCGCTGTACACAATATAAACACTAAAAATATATATGTCGATATGTCTATAATAAATACTGTATAATCTATAATCATTTTATGTCTGTAATTTTTCCATAGATATGAATACTGTGATTCAGTCTGTTTTTGCCCGCTTACTTTTCTGCCTGCCTATTTGTCATTCCTGAAAAAATACCGTTAATTGACCGTCATTTTTCAAATGACGGTCAATTGAGTCAGAATTTCCCCGACATCACTGTTCAGGGTATTTTTAGGGATAAATGGAGTTTGTCTGGGGTTAAGCCGTGGAGAGCGTCTGGTAACACTGGTCGAAAATTGTTAGTAGATTTTTATAGTTTATTTCGTTTGTATTTGGTGAAAAACAAGTGTACAGGTTGTCAAGTTGTTACTAGATTTTTATGGATGCTTAATTTCATTAGTATTTGGTGAAAAACAGGTGTACAGGTTCTAAAATTGTGACTAGATTTTATAGATGCTTAATTTCGTTTGTATTTGGTGAAAAACCAGTGTACAGGGTGTAAAGTTGTTACAAGATTTTTATAGATGCTTAATTTCGTTCGTATTTGATGAAAAGCAGGTGTGGAGGGTCTAAAATTGTTAGTAGATTTTTATAGATGCTTAATTTCGTTAGTTTTGGTGAAAGGCAGGTGTATAGGGTCTAACATTGTTACTAGATTTTTATAGATGTTTAATTTCGTTTATATTTGGTGAAAAACAGGTGTGGAGGGTCTCAAATTGTTAGTAGATTTTTATAGTTTTATTTCGTTTGTATTTAATGAAAAACAGGTGTGAAGGGTCTAAAATTGTTTGTAGATTTTTATAGATGCTTAATTTCGATTATGTTTGGTCACATTTGTGCGACTCGCGATTTGTCGCAAAACGATTCGGCGCAAAATCGCGAGACGACCAAATGTCGTTTGGCGATTGGGTTTCCATCTAATTCTTTGGTTCGGTCGGATAATTAACAAAAAAAACACATGTACTTACCGCACAGCGTACGTCCGTGGTCGGTATCCTCTCAAATCCTTTTTTTTCGCACTCGTCCTCGTTTTTCACGTAAACACTTTTTCACAATGGGTCGGGTTGGTCCTCGCTGTCCAAATATCGCGACTCGACTGATTTTATAAAAAATGCGTAGCGATTAACAAACTTCATTTATTTTTCAAATAACTGCTACGCGTCGCTGCCGCGTCTAAGCTCCCGGCGCACGCGTTGCTGCGCGCCTGACGCATGCGCTGATGCATCAGCGGTGCCAGTTCTTGGAGCTCGTGAATTACGTCTACTGCGACGAGACTCTGAAGTCGTCGGAACTGACATCAAAACTCGAACCATTATTTTTCTCGGGTGCATTAAAAATGTGGTATTTTAATAATCCTTTGCTTTCTCATAATGTGCGCCAAAATAACTATTTTCGTTGGTTTTCACAGGTCTGCGATGCATTCAGCCGCAAATAAGATCGCGCTTCTTCGAAGTCTTCGACAAATCCATGCAGCGTCGTCTGTTCGACCGTTTGCTGTACATCGTGTGCAGCCAGAGTTGGGACGCCATGGGCTCGCACTACTGGATAAAACAGTGTATCGAGCTGCTCATCGTCACCGCGGATTCCACGACGCAGATCCAGCTGAGCAACCGCGACACTCTTCTCCCGTCGATCAGCTCGATAATCAGCATGTCCGACAGCGAGGAGCAGAAGAACTTCGTGATCTACACGACGGTGAAGGAGGAACCCCAGGAAATCGGCAAAGCCAGCGTCAACGACGTGAAAGACGACATCTTGGACCTGGATTTGACGAGTGTCAAAGGCGTCGTGATTCCGGAAGTCGAAAAGTCCTCGGTCGGCCAAAAGGCGACGCTCCCTCAATTGGTGGCCAAACAGTGTGAATTCCTGGAACATTCCAAAAAGACTCGCACCGAACAGCTGCTCGTCGCAGCCGCGCAACTCTGCCACATGGACACGAACCTCGCGGAGCGCGTTTGAGGGGGTGAAGGGGGAGGAGGGGAGGAACCGAGACCACGGGAAATGTACGAATACTTGTTGAACCGCTGCCGCGGCTAATACGAATCCTCCGTCGTGTCTAACGCAGTGCAGTGTATAAATTTGACATTGCCGAAACATCGGACTGACGGTCCTTAGTTGTCGCGACTAATTCGCGACAAAAATTTCAAATCGGTAATACTAAAGCTAATGTATGGGCAGCATCAATGATATATTTCGGTAGACTTTAACAGATAAATGTTGATTCAATTTGATAATAGTAAAAAAATAACATTGATTCATGAAAGGTTTACGAGTTAGAAAATTCACGCCGAGAAAAATATTCGTTATATTTAATTTTTTTTAATTATTTTATTTTTTTTTTACTTTAACACGAAAATGTAGATTTAATTTGATAAAAGTCGAAAAGTAAAATGAATTCATGAAATATGTTTACGCGTTGGAAAATTCACGCCGAGAAAAATATTCCGCGTCTAGCGTTTTATCGTTCGTACCGGTTGATTAATGCATTCGCGAAATTGCTCCTCGTCACGACGCGTTGCAGAAACAGCTGCCTGGAAGAAACTGCGGCTGCTGCGTGTTGCGATCGCTCTTGCGCGCGTTTCTCGACACTTTCCCCCGCTTGTGGTCGATTCTCGACGAGAATCAGCACAACTTCCTCATCGCCGAGATGGTTCCGTTCGTCTGCAGCGGCACCCACGTGATACAGAAGGACTGTCATCCGTCGGCGATTGCGACCTTCGTCGAGGCTATGACGCGCTGCGATCCACCCGAAAAAATAATAATAATTTTATTTTTATTCCGGGTCCCGATGCGCCCGGCGCTAATGAAATATCTCGGGCGTTCGCACAATCTCTGGCATCGAATGACCCTGAGTCTCGAGCAAATGGCGTTCGATAACGCAACCGCGCAGAACAGAGCGAAACGGGAAAACGATTGCTACGACTTCGAGCCCGACAACAGTCCGCGCGCCGAGGTCTTCGATTCTCTGTCCGACATGTACTCGCAGCTGTGCGAGGAGGACTGTCGCCGACGAAGTCTCGGTCGTACCGTCGAGTCGCCTGCTCGCGCTTTTCGGCCAAGCTCTGAAATGACAGCAGCATCCGGGTTTGTTGTTACCAGGAACGACCATCGATTTGTTTCGAGGAAAAGCCGCGATAAAAGATCAAGAGGACGAGAAGTATCCGACGCAGCTGTCGAAGCAAATAAAATTCGGTCAAAAGTCCCAATTAATTTGTCTATATTAATCTTACGAACGACGTGTACGTGTAAAAAAAAAATAAACGTCCCATCGGCTCTGCTATATTCACGAAATTTGTCTATCCTCCAATGTTTTCGCGATAGAAGCTCAATATTAAAGCTACAAAAAAAAAGACGTGAACGTCTCTGGTAGAAATAAAATGAATAAATATTGTTTTCTCCCGACTCCACTGAAATAACCCCATTTCGCGTCCGCAACGCGGGCGGAAAACAGCTCATTTTTGACAAATGACTCACGCATGCGAAATACGATTTCATTTCCTCCCTAGGGAGGAAGTCGGCTTATTCCTGTCCGGCGGGAGAAATGAAAATCGCATTACGCATGCGGATCGTCATTTGCTAAAAATAACCGAATTTTCCGACCCGGTTGCACACGCGAAATGGAGTTATTTTGCAGTGAAATCGGGAAAAAAGTATAGTACGCTACATGGGAGGGAAGCAACTTTTCACCTCGTGTGAATTTCTGCCCTCGCTTCGCTCGGGCATCAAACTTCACGCTCGGTAAAAAGTTGCACTTCCCTCCCTTGTAGCGTAATGTACTATTCCGTGGCAGTAAAATGATCTAGTGAAATTCACAATGTGTCACGATCTGCTTCCCGAGAACGTAAACGCGTTCTTGGGCGACGTTGAAACGCGACTTTGTCTCGTGATCCTCTTGTCGATCGTTCTCTGTACTCTTCAGTTCGTTCTAAATCACACGTTCAACATTGGCTGCACCATAGCGACGGCAGCGAAAAGTGCAAGCGCAGCTGCAATGGATGGCGATAAGGGCGTCGAAGAATCCGAAGGTCCCAGATACTTGCTGCAGAAATTAAAAGGTTTATCGGCTCTTTGATTAATATTTGACAGACCCTCGTTTTAATTGCACGACAAATTAATCGAGGTTTGAGTCTGCATATAAATAAGACATACGTTGATAACAGGGATGCTTTTGCATATTGGAACGAGCTTCTGCCTTTATCGATAAAACCAGGCCTCCTCCGTATCTCATCATTGATGCAGATGCGGCGAAGACACTCCTACTCAACGAAACATCGGCAACGTTTTTACAAGGAATTTAAATAAAAAATAAATAAACAAGTAAAAGAAATATTCGAAAACGCACAGTGTTGCTTGAGATAATTAGAGTTATAGACGAGATGTGAGTGAGGATGTGATGCGCCATGCACGTATATGCGAGGGGACATTTTCGTGCCGTAATGCCGTGATCATAATGAATCACATTTTATAGCATTTACGGACGTGCATTCTTTTTCCTAAGAAAAGAACGTGAGTAAAATATAAGTATTAAGAAAATACGTACCTGATGCACTCGTCCGATGCACTTGCGGCGTGCCGAATTTTCGGTATCGACTTTTCGTCGTGTCGAGTTTTCGGTGTCGACTTTTCATCGTGCCGAGTTTTCGGTGTCGACTTTTCGTCGTGCCGAGTTTTCGGTGCCGACTTTTCGTCGTGCCGAGTTTTCGGTGCCGACTTTTCGTCGTGCCGAGTTTTCAGTGTCGACTTTTTGGCGTGTCGAGTTTTTCGAGCGGAAATTTGATAATTGTGCGGTGTAAAGTTGTCGGTGTTGAGTTTTATGGTGTACAGCTGACTCCGTGCGCAGTTGCTCTGTGTAAACATTTTGTATAGACTTGGCGCCGTGTAGAGCTAAAGAGTGTGCAGTTTTGAGTGTTCACTTTTTCGTGTACAGTTACCCGCGTGTACAGTTCAACGGTTCATACATTTTGTCTATCACCGACATTCGTGCACAGTTGCGCGTGGTAAGTTTTCGGTGTGGAGTTTTTTCGTGTAGAGCTATCTGCGTGTACAGTCGTTCGGTGTACACTTTTTGTGCAAAGTTATTCTCGTGCCGACTTGAGAGGTGCTCAGTTGGTCCCCACCCTTTGAAAATTTTGCAATTTTTGAAAATTTTGCAATTTTTGAAAATTTTGCAATTTTTGAAAATTTTGCAATTTTTTGAAAATTTTGCAATTTTTGAAAATTTTGCAATTTTTGAAAATTTTGCAATTTTTGAAAATTGTGCAATTTTTGAAAATTTTGCAATTTTTGAAAATTTTGCAATTTTTGAAAATTTTGCAATTTTTGAAAATTTTGCAATTTTTGAAAATTTTGCAATTTTTGAAAATTTTGCAATTTTTGAAAATTTTGCAATTTTTGAAAATTTTGCAATTTTTGAAAATTTTGCAATTTTTAAAAATTTTGCAATTTTTGAAAATTTTGCAATTTTTGAAAATTTTGCAATTTTTGAAAATTTTGTAATTTTTGAAAATTTTGCAATTTTTGCAATTTTTGCAATTTTTGAAAATTTTGCAGTAGTAGTAGTAGTAGTAAACGTATGTTTATTGGCTACAGGAGTGATACATGTGCATTTTTTTTTTTTGAGCGTACGAGGTTATTTTTGAAAGACGCACAGAGTGTTGTGTTGTAGCCAATGGGCCATCGACCGAGGTCCTTCAGCCCGTTATTTCGCTTTTTTTTTTAGGTTACAATGTTTCTTACAGCTATTTGTCTTAATATAAGTATAAATAAATAGACGTAGTTTACATTATATCAGGGGGTTAAATATAATAATAAAAATTTGTGCGCTATTGGTTACATTTTTAGTGTTGTTAAGATTTCTATTGTAGTGTTAGTAGGGAATTTGAACTTTGGAGTGTAGTTTTGTGGGATTGTTATACATAGTGGTTTTATTGCGTCAAGTTCTTTTTGAGAAAATGATGTACTTAGTTTCTTTATCCTGTTCATTATTGGTTCTATTTTAGTTTTTTCGTATAACAGTTCGTTCGAGGGATTATGAAGCGGGTTATTAGGGTGGCGTAGTTTAGTGAGACATCGGAGTGCTATGGTTTCTGCCGTTTTTAAGTTGTTTATAGCAGGTTTGCGGAGATTAAGGGAAACAGTGTGACCGTATTCTAGGAGCGGGCGGCAAATGCATTTATAGATTTTTGAGGCGTGTTCTATGGCTGTTATTTTATTTTTAAATGTAAGTTTTCTGAAGTGGGCGGCACGAGCCTTCGTTTTGGATTTTATTGTTTTGGTGTGACGGTTGAAGTTGAGCTTACTATTTATTATAATTCCGAGGTATTTCGCTTGTGTACAAGGTTTAATTTCTTGGTCATACATGGTAATGGATGGGGATAATTCAGAGATATTGTGATTAAAAATTACGAGTTTAGATTTTCTTGGGTTCGGTCTCAGCCTCCATTTCTTAAACCACCTGATGCATTTGTTAGCGAGGGCTTGCATTTGGGCTATTGCTGTTTCTACTGAGGTATTATGTGTAATTATTGCTGTATCGTCGGCGTATTGTAATATATATTTGTTTTTAAAAAAGGCGTTTTTGTTATCTGGACTGAAATCGAAATTGTAGATGTCGTAACAGAAGAGGTTGTACAGTAGAGGGGAAAAAGGTGACCCCTGCGGCACTCCTTGTTCTGGGGTAAATTGTTCGGAAAGGGCGTTGCCTATTTTTATTTTTAAGCTACGATTCGTGAGAAAGTTTGCTATTAGAAGAATTAAGTAGTCGGGGCACTGCAATTGCCATAGTTTGTAGAGTAATCCTTGGTGCCACACGCTATCGAACGCCTTGTTGATGTCCAGAAAAAGTACGGCCGAACGCTGATTCATTAATCTCGCAGTTTGGACGTTTGTGGTGATTATAGTAAGTGGGTGTAGAGTGGATTTATTGTTACGGAAACCGAATTGATATGGCGGAATTTTGTCTCCTAGAGCTTTTTCAAGTCTTTTTTTAATTATTTTTTCTAGAATTTTACCTAATGTGGGAAGCAGAGTAATCGGTCTGTAGTTTGCTGCTTGGGTAGTGTCCGTATTGGGTTTCGGTATTGTTATTATTGTACCGTGCTTCCACTCTTGTGGAAAATAGTTCGAGTCGATGCAGAAGTTCATGATTTTTAGAATGTAGCTTATTATCTGAGGTTTCAGTTGTTTAATTATTAACATCGGGATGTTGTCGTGTCCGGGTGCGGAGTTTTTTCCGTTTTTAATAATTACTAGCGATCGGGCGCTTCGCGCCCGACCGCTAGATTACTTTAGGTTTATTTTTATTATAACTTCGTATCGAGTTTTGGACGTTCAACTAAAATCGTAAATTCTCGAAATGAGTAATGTTCATTTTTCTTGTGCGAGGGCGCGAGTTATAGAAGTTCACTAGTTTATATCTCATTTAATTGAATTGATTATGAATACAAAAAATAAACAACGGACTTATTATTAATATTTAATTTGCTTCCGCAGCCGACTTTATTCTACTGTATCACATTTGTTTGACCCTTTATACAACATATAATTTGAAATTTTATTTCCTTACTTATCACCTATAGAAAAAAGTATTAAGTAAAAGTAGTAATTACGCAAAATGTACGTATAATACGAATTTCCATGCAAAATTAATTATTATATATTGTAACAGATTAACCCATTAAGTCCTGAACGGACACTTTTTCATCCCATTTTTCAGCGGTTATTTCTTCCATGAAAGCCGCCTCGAAAAAAATCAGCAGTACTTGTATCGGATGTGAAATTTTGTCAGCTTTCCAAATCCGTGATCAGAATTTTCGAAAAATGTACTTTGACAATGTTCTATTTGTTTATTTAAAAAAAAAACGCTTTTTTTCGCTCCAATATATTTTTTTACCAACATTTTCTTATCGAAATTCGACCGGTACCCCTCCGGGGGGGGGGGGGGTCAATAAAACGCATCCATGGACCCTAATCTTCAAAACCCATACCTAATAATTATGGATTTCAAGATGGCGGTGTCCATTATGGCGGCTTGAAGCCGAAAATTATCTGGTATTTCCTACTTACGCGGTCACAACTAACTTGTTTGATGGAATTTGCATGATAGGCGGTATATAAGGGTTTTTAGGGTTGCTGATTACGAATCCGTTATCAGATTTACCGAATTCGAAATGGCGGATCCAATATGGCGGACAAAAGTTTCCGAACTCCGTATTTTTTCGTGAAAATTCGTAGGTATGAGTTTTCGAGGGCGCTGATTACGAATCCGTTATCAGATTTGCCGAATTCAAAATGGCGGATCCAATATGGCGGTCAAGTTTCCGAAGTCCGTATTTTTCCGTGAAAATTCGTAGGTAGGGGTTTTCGAGGGCGCTGATTACGAATCCGTTATCAGATTTGCCAATTTCAAAATGGCGGATCCAATATGGCGGACAAAAATTTCTGAATTCCGTATTTTTTCGTGAAAATTTGTAGATAGGGGTTTTCGAGGGCGCTGATTACGAATCCGTTATCAGATTTGCCGAATTCAAAATGGCGGATCCAATCTCACGCCGATATATTTATGATATTCTTTGTTCGTGAGCTCGTATGCACGAAAAAATGATAAAAAAACGAATCGATTTAAACTAAAAAAGCGGTATCTCATCACTTCTCCAAATGCATTTTGTGCTGAAATGTTTGCGAAAATATCCAACCGGCGCCGGTATAATTGTTATATTCTTCGTTTGTGAGCTCGGGCACATTTAATGATGGCAAAAAAATCGATTTATACTGAAAAAATAGACATGTCATCACTTCTCCAAACGCACTTTGTGTTGGAATTTTTACGAAAATATCCAACCGGCGCAGGTATAATTGTGATATTCTTCGTTTGTGAGCTCAGTCACATAGAATAATGTAAAATAAAATCGATTTCGACCAAAAAATGAACATGTCATCACTTCTTCAAACGCACTTTATGCTGAAATGTTTACGAAAATATTCAACCGACGCCAGTATAATTGTGATATTCTTCGTTTGTGAGCTCAGACACATAGAATAATGTAAAAAAAAATCGATTTCGGCCAAAAAATGAACGTGTCATCACTTCTTCAAAAGCACTTTATGCTGAAATGTTTACGAAAATATCCAACCGATGCCTGTATAATTGTGATATTCTTCGTTTGTGATCTCGGGCACATCGAGTAGTGCCAAAAAAACGCCCGAAATTAAAAAAAAATATGCGCGGATTATTATATATAATGTTAAGCTCTGCCTCTGTGACCGGAGTGTGTTCAAGATTAAGGTTATTTGTGTTGTTGGTGAAGTCTGTGTGCCATTGCTCTACTAGTCTCCTGTTGTTTTCATCGAACAGTGGGTTTTCTATTTTGCTGAATGCCTCCTTAAAGTGGTCAGCGAATAGAGTGATGCCCACTTGCACACATTCCGATTGGACACAGCCCGATTGGACACACAATATTGGACACATGAAGATTGGACACAAGCCCGATTGGACACATCAACATTGGACACAAGCCCGATTGGACACATCATTATTGGACACATGCCCGATTGGACACATGCCCGATTGGACACAAACCCAATTGGACACATCATTATTGGACACAAGCCCGATTGGACACAAAACCGATTGGACACAATCCCGATTGGACACATCAACATTGGACACAAGCCCGATTGGACACATCATTATTGGACACAAGCCCGATTGGACACATCAACATTGGACACAAGCCCGATTGGACACATCATTATTGGACACAAGCCCGATTGGACACATCAACATTGTACACAAGCCCGATTGGACACATCATTATTGGACACAAGCCCGATTGGACACATCAATATTGGACACATGCCCGATTGGACACATGCCCGATTGGACACACGCCCGATTGGACACACGCCCGATTGGACACATGCCCGATTGGACACATGCCCGATTGGACACATGCCCGATTGGACACATGCCCGATTGGACACATGCCCGATTGGACACATGCCCGATTGGACACATGCCCGATTGGACACACGCCCGATTGGACACACGCCCGATTGGACACATGCCCGATTGGACACACGCCCGATTGGACACACGCCCGATTGGACACATGCCCGATTGGACACACGCCCGATTGGACACATGCCCGATTGGACACACGCCCGATTGGACACATGCCCGATTGGACACATGCCCGATTGGACACATAACCGATTGGACACATGCCCGATTGGACACATGCCCGATTGGACACACGCCCGATTGGACACACGCCCGATTGGACACATGCCCGATTGGACACATGCCCGATTGGACACATGCCCGATTGGACACATGCCCGATTGGACACATGCCCGATTGGACACATGCCCGATTGGACACACGCCCGATTGGACACACGCCCGATTGGACACATGCCCGATTGGACACACGCCCGATTGGACACACGCCCGATCGGACACATGCCCGATTGGACACACGCCCGATTGGACACATGCCCGATTGGACACACGCCCGATTGGACACATGCCCGATTGGACACATGCCCGATTGGACACATAACCGATTGGACACATGCCCGATTGGACACATGCCCGATTGGGCACAAGCCCGATTGGAAACAAACCCGATTGGACTCATGCCCGATTGGACACATGCCCGATTGGACACAAACCCGATTGGACACATAACCGATTGGACACAACCGATTGGACACATGCCCGATTGGACACACAACCGATTGGACACAAACCCGATTGGACACATAACCGATTGGACACATAACCGATTGGAGAAGCACCGAGGGGCCGACAATCCCGAAAACGAGGCGCTCTTCAAGCACTGAGCGCCGCTCGAACGCAGGAAGGAGCCTGGAAAGAAAAAATATCGGCTGCATTCGCAGTGCGTGCTTAATTATAGTTAAGGACGAAAAAAATGAAAAAAAAAGAACGCAGAACGATTCGGCGATCACTGCCAAATAATTGCCAAAAGCTTTTATCGTCCGCCAAGTGCAGCTACAGGAAGAATAAAGGCCACCCCGGAGCTTCGTGTCACGACAAAACTGACTTACGCACCGGTAACGCGGTATCCTCTCTTAGAAAAGACATGGCAATCGAAAGTCGCAATTTTGAAGCCGCCTTTCGAGCGTTCCTATTGGACGGCGGCAGCTTCGATATATCGACATGGCCGCTGCAGTCACGCGCGCGTTTTGAATCATAGTCGATAAATTTAGAGCGGTAAATCTGAAATAACAGGGCGCGCGCAGCGCGCCCGTTCGTAGCGCGCCGTGCGACGTCAAAATAACAGGAGCGCGAGCGAAGCGAGCGCGTTGTTGCTAGTCCACTAAAATAAAACGTGAAGAAAAAGGAACAAATGACTTAACCAGCGCACATCGAGTCGAAATATCATTGAATCATTTTTCTATCAGATCATTTCGGTTATTTCATATCTCTGGTGTCTTTCTCTGAAAAATACCAATTGATGAATCGTGGTACTAAAATCGCGAGAGAAAAGCGTTTATCTTCTCAATTTTGAGAGAAAAACAAAAACCACACAACTTACTATTTTTGTACAAATCACGCGAGGCAGCCAAATGCGTTGACGTTGAATGCAATTCGTGAGCGACAAGTTCATTTCATTTTGTACGCGACTGGATTTAATCGTTCGACAACGATTATCCAAGTCTTTTATTTCGTCTTTCGTTGATTTCGTGCCTTTTTACAATTATACGCTACAGACGAGTACTTAAGAGATGTAGAGTTAATATTTTATATTTATAATCATCGATCCTCCCGTGGCATCGACGCGCTTCGTTCATTGGTTTCTATTCTCATCTTAATATTTAATGTCGCCGAACATTCCTCGAAAAGAAGAGAGAAATTTTTGTTTTAATTAAGTCTCTGCAACTTTGAACCCAAATCTCGACTATGTGGTATTCGAGTTACTTCAGCAACTTTTTACCGATGTTTTAATGACGAATCTATACTTAGATTACGAACAATGTAACATTATCATTGTGGTGAACCGAATAGACCAAGGATTACAAATGAAACATTCGATCTTTTTACAGTTCCTTCCCCCTCTTCTATTCCACAATTGCCCATATCAGCGAATAATGTCACAGTTAATTAACAATTGCATTAAGTGAGGATTCGAAAAGAAGCAGCGGACTTGTGTTAAGTATTTTATTGCAGAGAATCGCGTTTATCAGCGCCACGAAATATTGTAGAGAGCAGTCCTTTTACAGACTCTGAAGATAAAATCGAAGGAAGACAGACTTTGGGCTCTGTGTGATCTCTCTTTCACTGACACTTTCGCACTATTCTGAGAAATGTGCGTATCGACAGCGGCAGCAGCATCAGCAGCTGCAGCAGTGACTAGGATGTTTGGTGTCCCGCAGTTGATTAACAGAATGTCCAAGCGGAGCGAATGAAAAGAGCAGATTTAATTGTAAAACTGTTGATCCAGAAGTAGCTGATTGCTTTGCTTCCTGAGATACTGACAGTCGAGGATGATAAATCTGTGACGCAAGAAAAAAAGGGAAAAAATATTAAATCAAATTAAATCGAATTAAATCTTTCAATAAAATTATTATTATTTCAAAGAAAAAGCTCTAACTGCTGACAAATTCGCCAATGACCAAATGAGAAAAAACGAGCAACCCGGTCGCCCCTGCGGGGCGCCGGATTGTTGTTGGAGGGCTTCGCCCCCCAAACCCCCATTGGGGGGCTTCGCCCCCCAAACCCACCGAAAATGACCCTGCGGCAAAAATGTCCCTTCGGGACATTTTTCCCTGGTGTCATTTTAAGGCACTCACGCGGTCGTCGCGCTCCGCGCTCCGCAGGGGGTCGTTTGGAAGTCGCGCTTCGCGCTCCGCACGATGCCGTTCGAAAGTCGCGCTTCGCGCTCTACACGGTGGCGTTTGGACGTCGCGCTTCGCGCTCCGCACCGTGCCGTCCGGACGTCGCGCTTTGCGCTCTGCACGATGCCATCCGGACGTCGCACTTCGCGCTCCGCACGGTACCGTTCGGAGGTCGCGTTTCGCGCTGTGCACGATGCGGTTCGGACTAGAGACGTGAGCGGTATACATAACCAGTAATTTTACGATTAAAAAACGGTATGTGACCGGTGTTAAATTTACGACATCGGTAATAAAGTCATATAGTCTCTTAGTGATTAAGAATTCTCGTCAAGATACGGTGAATTTACGAAACAACGTTGCTGTAATTTTACCAAAAAATTCGTTACCGGTTATTTCACAACTGTATAGACGCAGTTTACCATTTTTTATTGTGAATTCACCAAAAAAAATTTGTAACCGGTCAAATTTACGAGAAATTTATGTGACCGTATTTTCACAACACAAAGATTGTAGAAAAAAAATGTGGATAAAAGACGGTAAAGGTACGGTAGTTTCATTGTTATTTTACCAAAAATAAAAATACCGGTATTTTCATATCTATATAATTCTGTGATGTTCAATGTCGGTCATTTTCAAAAAATAAAAAGTCATAGTTGATCCCGTGTCCTAAAACGACCCGGTGGGGATCATAGTCGGTATACAGTTGGACCGAACTGTTAGTGCGTGAACGCAGTTGTAATTTGGTGATTACGATTGTTTTATGATAAATAAATTAAATCGAGAGATACATCAGCCACAGTGACAGGTGAACGTTCAGAGACGAAAACAGACCAAAAAACAGCGAATGCAGTGATAAGATCCAGTGAAAATAAGCAAATAACAAATAATTCAATATAAAATATACATTATTCATTTATATTACCGATGTGTGTCAATCGAAATGAGGTCAAAACACGGTGTCTCCGGTAAAAGAGTCTTGAAGCGTCTCGTGTCGGTCGGTAAAGTAGGTTTTATCTACACTGGAACGTCTTATAGCGCACACCGTCATAGCGTACATTGGGAAACGTATCAGCGCTGTGATTGGATGATTTCGCGAGAGAGAGTGAGAGGCACGAACGATTCGCGTGCCTGATTGGCTCTTCACTTAGCGTACATGTCCCCGCATTTCGTTTGGTGATGATTGGTAAATCAATTTCATCGTTTGGAGATCAATTGTTTAATTACAATAATTAAAAAACTAAAAAAGTCCTAAAGTTAGCCAAACATTTTTTTTTTAATTCAAATCGACTCTAATAGGGCTCATTCAATGCGGAATCGTTTGGCGGTTACGAATAACGCAATTAAAACATTTGGAGATCCTTAGGTTTCGAGAGAAACTAATACATTGAAATTCCAGTCGACAGAGCCGGATGAAAACATGTGGACAAAGATTTATGGTCGCTGAAGCAGGTATTTTTGTCAAAAACGCTATCCGGTGTTTTTCTAATGCACTTTCGTCGGCACCGTCGCGGATATTTCGGCTACGTCGCCATGTTGTTTACAATCGCGTAAATAGAAGGAAGTTGAAGAACAGCCTAAAAAAAAGGAGTCTTACAAATCGGTTCAGAAATACCTGCTTTACCAACCATAAACGTTTGTCGACATGTTTTCATCCGTCTCTGTCGACTGGAATTTTATTTGATTAGTTTCTCTCGAAAACTAAGGATCTCCAAATGTTTTAATTACGTTATTCGTAACCGCCAAACGATTCCGCATCGAATGAGCCCTATTAGAGTCGATTTGAATTTAAAAAAAATGTTTGGCTAACTTTGGGACTTTTTTAATTTTTTAATTATTGTCATTAAACCATTGATCTCCAAACGATGAAATTGATCTACCAATCACCACCAAACGACCACCAATCGACTAGTATTTTTTATTTCTTTTTTTACCGACCGTAAACCTTTGTCCACATGTTTTCAACCGGCTCTGTCGACTGGAATTTCATTGTATTAGTTTCTCTCGAAAACTAAGGATCTCCAAATGTTTTGATTGCGTTATTCGTAACCGCCAAACGATTCCGCATCGAATGAGCCCTATTAGAGTCAATTTGAATAAAAAAAAAATGTTTGGCTAACTTTGGGACTTTATTAGTTTTTTAATTATTGTAATTAAACAATTGATCTCTAAACGATGAAATTGATTTACCAGTCATCACCAAACAACCACCAATCGACCAGTATTTTTTTTTTATTTTTTCCTTAAATGTGTATGGTCAACTTTATAGAGCTTTGGAAATGGTCACGTACCGTATTTTTACGGTAAAAATACCGTAACATTACCAGTCACATTTACTGCTTACATCTCTAATTTTAACCTGATCAAGAGACGCGGTAGCGTCTCGAGATATGTACATTTACCTACTTTACCGACCGAAGACGAGACGCTCCAAGACTAGAGATGTGGAATTACCGCAAAATCCTGAAGCGGTAAACTTACCAAAAAATTACCGTATTTTTACCATGAAATGACGTCATTTTTTTTCGCGCAATCAGGTGTTGTGGAATTACCGTCACAAATTTTTTCGATAAACATAGCGTAAAAATATGGTAAATCCAACTTTTTAGATGTGGAATTACTGGTCACTTTTCTTTTTGGTAAATTTACGGTCACAAAAAAGTATGACCGGTCATTTACAACTAGATAGGTGTACAGCTCGTTTTTTTTTTTTTTTTTTTCATGTATTATTATGAAATACTGTATTCAAAGATAATTCATTATTCATTTATTGTTTGCACGTTTATCGAATACGTATCTTATTGTTCAATCACAAATTTATGGAAAGATAATTGTATATAAAGTTTTTTTTATTAGGCGACACGCGCAAGTGTAAAAAACGTTGTCGTTTTGCAAAAAACATTTAGGAAATTAAGAAAACCGTGAATGCAGTTGTTATGTGGTAATTACGTGGTGATTTAGAATACGTAAATAAAATCGAGAGATACATCTGCAGTGACAGGTGAACATTTAGAGACGAAAAGAGACAAAGAAACAGCGAAAAAAGTAATAAGTGCCAGTGGACATTAGCAAATAACAAATGATTTAATAAAAAATATACACGTCAAGCGTATAGTTCCGATAATAATGTACTTGTCAACATGTTTTACGAATATTGTGTTTAGGTTATGTTCACTCATATTTCAGTTTGGTGTATTAAATATAAATTATCTTCACAATTACAGTGTACTAGTGCAATTAATAAATATACTGATGAAGAAATCATTGTGGAATCAATTATTTCGACCTTCTAACTTCTAACATGTGCAGCGGGTAATGATTTTTCAGGAAAAAACATTCTTAGTTGACGTAAGTGTGAAATTAAAAAAAATTAATTAATTAAAATGTATTAATGCAGGTAATTACCACTCTAAAATGATCTTATGGCAAATATAAGAGAAGAAACATCTGAATTAAGATAAAATATGAGTATGCAGCAAGTTATAGCCAATGGCAAGTACGCAGTGGTAAAATATTCACTTGTACACATATGCGTAATTAAAAATGTAATTTTTTAATTTTGGTGATAGGTATTCACCCCTTAAAAAAAGTGTAAGGGAAAAACTAAAAAAGTGTATGAGAATTAAGGTATTTTAGAATTTTGTAGCAATTTTCAGCCAAATTCTTGGGTTGACAGCGGAGATTGGGCTCCGGACACAATTTGAGACCCAAAAACCCAAATTTTCTTGAAATAAACTCCTGTATAAAATTATTGGAAAATTACCATACTTCATGGGCATACTTTCCAGTACTAGACTAAGAAATATTCAAAATTTCAACTTGTTCGGTCTGTTCAGTCCAGAGCCACTGAGTGATACGGACGTCCGGGTAACACAAAATCTGGTCCGCAGTAAAAAATATCTTTAGTAATGCAATTTCCTTATTATTTTATGTCAAGAATATGTATTTTACTATGTTAAAGATATCTGAACTAAAAAAAGTGAATACATTTGAAATATATCAATTTTTGTCCTTTAAAACCTAATTTAGACCCAGGAAAGCGATTTCAATAGGCACTCCTGGTGCGTTTTTTGAAAACGTGAGTGCCTAAAAATGTGGATAAAAGACGGTAAAATTACGATAGTTACATTATTATTTTACCAAAAATAAAAATACCGGTATTTTCATATCTATATAATTCTGTGATGGTCAATGTCGGTCATTTTCAAAAAATAAAAAGTCATTCGAATCAATAGAAAATGACCCATAAAATGGTCAATAGAAAATGTGGAGTATAAATTTATCGCGTTCAAAACGCAGGCAGCGAGGCCACAAGAAATGACCAAATACAACGAGGACCCAAGGCCCTAGGATGTTGAGTTATCGGTCGGTATAGTAGTGATGATAAAATACCGACGGTTGATATTCGATTTTTTTTAGTCGATGTTTCATAAAAAACAACACCGAACGTCGACTAATCTACGAAGATCGCCCATCCCTACTATGTAGAATGCTATCCATTTTTTCGATTTCGTCAATTGACACAAAAGTGGCCGTCACGTGACCGTTACTTTCGTGTTTCCAAATTAGGCGAGATGCATTTTGTGACGGTCATTTGACCGTCACAAAACCGTTTGGACCGTCACATGACGCTTGTCGAAATGACCGTCATTTTTACTTCGACCAAATAGGCAAAAAATGACGTCACAAAACCGTCAAATGACGGTTATTTCTTGGTCTTCTGAACTGTTATAAAAATTACCGTTATTTCAAATCTCTATGTGTGTCAATCGAAATGACGTCAAAAAACACGGTGTCTCCAGTAAAAGAGTCTTAGAGCGTCTCGTCTCGGTCGGTAAGGTAGGTAAATGGACTTGTCTCGAGACGCTATCGTGTCTCTTAAAAAGGCGTAAATCGTCATTAAGTTCTACTTTCTTATTATAGTTGAATCATTTAATAATAAAGTGTAAAGAAGGGTTATCGTTAAAAAAAAAGATATAAGAAATTAATAAAACCGTGAACGCAGTGGTAATTTGGTGATTACGATTGTTTTATGATAAATAAATTAAATCGAGAGATACATCAGCCACAGTGGCAGGTGAACATTCAGAGACGTAAACAGACCAAAAAACAGCGAATGCAGTGATAATATCTAGTGAAAATAAGCAAATAAGAAATAATTCAATATAAAATATACATTATTCATTTATATTATCGATGTGTGTCAATCGAAATGAGGTCAAAACACGGTGTCTCCGGTAAAAGAGTCTTGAAGCGTCTCGTGTCGGTCGGTAAAGTAGGTTTTGTCTACACTGGAACCTCTTATAGCGCATACCCTCATAACGTACATTGGGAAACGTACCAGCGCTGTGATTGGATGATTTTGCGAGAGAGAGTGAGAGGCACGAACGTTTCGCGTGCCTGATTGGCTCTTCACTTAGCGTACATGTCCCCGCATTTGGTACGCTATGAGAGGTTCCACGGTACTTGGACTTGTCTCGAGACTAGAGATGTGGAATTACCGTAAAATCCTGGAACGGTAAACTTACCAAAAAACAATGTCAGTGAATTCGTACACAAGTGACGCGGAATCGTTTGATGGTTTGTAATTAGTGTTTGTTAGTGATTAATAGTCCACGATATTTATTTGAATTTCCTTCGTAATAAGTATCAAATTAATAAAAATTAATTTATTAAAATGTATTAATCTAGGTAATTATCACTCTAAAATGATCTTATGGCAAACATAAGAGAAGAAATATCTGAATTGAGATAAAATATGAGTACGCTGTAAGTTATAGCCAAAGTCAAGTACGCAGTGGAAAAATATTCACTTGTTCACCTAAGTAGAGTTCTTCATTACCGACACATGCAGCTAACTGTATCGGTATATTGGAGTTCTCTAGAATTCAATCTATAGCCGCCTCGTTCACAGATAGTTTTCGCCTCTTAAGGGGCTGCTGGAGTAGATTTTTTTACCGACTGGTCGGTAAAAAAGTACGGTTTCGTAGTTTATGGTTTACGTCGTTATTGTATTACAAAAATGTCTCAAATTGCACAAGATTATTATATCAATGTAAGCGCATCGGCGTAGATTCTCGTTTTTCGTATGGGATTCCTGGAAATATTTATATAATACAAAAAAGGTGACAGTTGACAGTTCTAGCGGCCATATTGGTTTTCGATAGACTTACAAATTTACGATTTTCTTTGTTTTTCAAGCGTTTTCACCCAAAATTCGAGTCTACGCTGATGCGCCTATGTTGATATTATAATCCTGTGCAATTTGAGACATTTTTGTAGTACAATAACGACGTAAACCGTAAACTACGAAACCGTACTTTTTTACCGAACAGTCGGTAAAAAAATCTATTCCAGCAGCCCCTTAATATTTACCAGTCGATATCCACATGATGTAATGATTATTAAGCTTATTAAGAGACGAAAACTATCTGTGGACGAGGCGACTTTAGATCGAATTCTAGAACTCCAATATACCGACATGGTTAGAAGCATGTGTCGGTAATGAAGAACTATACTTAAGTGAAAAATATTTTCTGCCAAAATCCTATTCGGGAGAACGGACTTTCGAGTGTTCGATACATTCAGGCAAATGGTGAATTCGGGAACATTACAATTCTGTTGAAATGAAATTCGGTATTTTCATCCGTTTGGCATAAAAACTTTTCGGCGTTTTCACCGTTCGGCTAATAAATATTTCGGTATTATGACTCGTCGGATCTTTTCTCATTCGGGTGAACGGTCAATCGGCACTTATAAATTCGCGCGTTTAGTACGTTCGGCAATCGTATTTTTTGGTCGAGTGACGGCAAGCCGTCAGCGCGATTGCGGTCGCGGCGTGAATTATGAATCAGGTGACAATCGTGAAACACCTGAATTTGTTGGGTTCTATTTTTTTATAGTAGTTAATTAATTTAATAATTGAGTGTAAAAAAATGTTAGAAATCAATAAAATCCTGAATGCAGGTGTTATATGGTAATTACGTGATGATTTACAATGAGTAAATAAAATTAACAAAAACATTAGCAGTGACAAGTGAAAATTTACAGACGAAACCAGACAATAAATAGTGAATACAGTTATGAGTGCTAGTGAATAAAAAATAACGAATAATTTAATGGAAAATATACATTTCAAACATATATTGTTCCGTAGAGAAGGTGTCAATATGTTTTACGAATTTTGTGTTTAGGTTATGTTTATACTCATATTTCAGTTTGGTATATTAATTATGAATTAATAATACAATAATACTGTATCGGTGCAATTAATAAATATAAAAATTGAAAAATCATTTCGGAATCAATTATTTTGACATTATAATATGTGGAATATACAGCGGATAATTATTTTGAAGAGAAAAATATTATTGTTATCATAATTGTGAAATTAATTAAAATTGAATATTTTGATTCTATTATGGTAGGTAATCATCATTCTAAAATGATCTAAGGGCTAATATGAGGAAAGATACATTTGAATTACGGTAAAATATGAGAACGCTGCAAGTTTTAGTCAAATTACTTTATTGACTGCGAAGACTGACAGCCGGACACAATTTTCAATTTAATGATTTGAGTGTCTTAGGTATTCACCACTTAAAAAGTGTGTAAGAAAAAAACTAAAAAAAGTGCATCAAGATTAAGTTGAATTAGAATTATGCAGAAAGTTTCAGCCAAATTCTTCCATCGATGGCCAAGATTGAGACCCGTATACAACTTGACGACCAAAAGTGCCAAATTTCTTCAAGTGAACTCCTGTATAAAATGATTGGAAAATTAACACACGTCATAGGCATACTTCCCAGTGCTAGACTAAGAAATATTCCAAATTTCAACTTGTTCGCTCTGTTCAGTCCAGAGCCACTAAATGATACAGACGAGTGATGCCCACTTGCACACATTCCGATTGGACACAGCCCGATTGGACACACAATATTGGACACATGAAGATTGGACACAAGCCCGATTGGACACATCAACATTGGACACAAGCCCGATTGGACACATCATTATTGGACACATGCCCGATTGGACACATGCCCGATTGGACACAAACCCAATTGGACACATCATTATTGGACACAAGCCCGATTGGACACAAAACCGATTGGACACAATCCCGATTGGACACATCAACATTGGACACAAGCCCGATTGGACACATCATTATTGGACACAAGCCCTATTGGACACATCAACATTGGACACAAGCCCGATTGGACACATCATTATTGGACACAAGCCCGATTGGACACATCAACATTGGACACAAGCCCGATTGGACACATCATTATTGGACACAAGCCCGATTGGACACATCAATATTGGACACATGCCCGATTGGACACACGCCCGATTGGACACACGCCCGATTGGACACATGCCCGATTGGACACATGCCCGATTGGACACACGCCCGATTGGACACACGCCCGATTGGACACATGCCCGATTGGACACACGCCCGATTGGACACATGCCCGATTGGACACATGCCCGATTGGACACATGCCCGATTGGACACATGCCCGATTGGACACAAACCCGATTGGACACATAACCGATTGGACACATAACCGATTGGACACAAACCCGATTGGACACATAACCGATTGGACACATGCCCGATTGGACACATGCCCGATTGGACACATGCCCGATTGGACACATGCCCGATTGGACACATGCCCGATTGGACACATGCCCGATTGGACACATGCCCGATTGGACACATGCCCGATTGGACACATGCCCGATTGGACACATGCCCGATTGGACACATGCCCGATTGGACACAAGCCCGATTGGACACAAACCCGATTGGACTCATGCCCGATTGGAAACATGCCCGATTGGACACAAACCCGATTGGACACATAACCGATTGGACACATAACCGATTGGACACATGCCCGATTGGACACAGGCCCGATTGGACACATGCCCGATTGGACACATGCCCGATTGGACACATGCCCGATTGGACACATGCCCGATTGGACACAAACCCGATTGGACACATAACCGATTGGACACATAACCGATTGGACACAAACCCGATTGAACACATAACCGATTGGACACATAACCGATTGGACACATAACCGATTGGACACAAACCCGATTGAACACATAACCGATTGGACACATGCCCGATTGGAGACATGCCCGATTGGACACATGCCCGATTGGACACATAACCGATCTTCTGTGGATCGTACTGGACAATCCGGTTGACGCTGTATGAATCAGAATCTCAACTCTGCTTTGGACAACAACAAAAGACCCTGACCTTACTAACGTCAACAAGATCATCATGGCAGCAAACAATACATTGACGTGTCAACTGGAAGTTGGGTAATATTTTTTTTCATTTGGTCATTGGAGAATTTGTCAGCAGTTAGAGCTTTTTCTTTGAAATAATAATAATTTTATTGAAAGATTTAATTCGATTTAATTTGATTTAATATTTTTTTCCTTTTTTTCTTCCGTCGCAGATTTATCATCCTCGACTGTCAGTATCTCAAGAGGCAAAGCAATTTAGCTACTTCTGGATCATCAGTTTTACAATTAAATCTGCTCTTTTCATTCGCTCCGCTTGGACATTCCGTTAATCAACTGCGGGACACCAAACATCCTAGTCACTGCTGCAGCTGCTGATGGTGCTGCCGCTATCGATACGAACATTCTCACAATAGTGAGAACGTGTCAGTGAAAGTGAGATCACACAGAGCCCAAAGTCTGTCTTCCCTTGTCTTTATCTTCAGAGTCTGTAAGAGGACTCCCTGCTTAGAATTTCCAATTAAAACTGATAGAAACCGATTAAATCGACAAAATTCCGATTGAAAATTAATCAGTTTCAATCGGATTGAAATAGTTTCAATCGGATTTTTGTCCATTAAATTGGTTTTAATAGGATCCTTTAATCAGGGCTGCTCTCTACAATATTTCGTAGCGCTGATAAACGCGATTCTCTGCAATAAAATGCTTAACACAAGTCCGCTGCTTCTTTTCGAATCCTCACTTAATGCAATTGTTAATTAACGTGACATTATTCGCTGATATGCGCAATTGTGGTATAGAAGAGGCGGAAGGAACTGTAAAAAAGATCGAATGTTTCATTTGTAATCCTTGGTCTATTCGGTTCGCCACAATGATAATGTTACATTGTTCGCAATCTAAGTATAGATTCGTCGTTAAAACATCGGTAAAAAGTTGCTTAAGTAACTCGAATACCACATAGTCGAGATTTGGGTTCAAAGTTGCAGAGACTTAATTAAAACAAAAATTTCTTTCTTCTTTTCGAGGAATGTTCGGCGACATTAAATAGTACAATGAGAATAGAAACTAATGAACGAAGCGCGTCGATGCCACGGGAGGATCGATGATTATAAATATAAAATATCAACTCTATATCTCTTAAGTACTCGTCTGTAGCGTATCATTGTAAAAAGGCACGAAATCAACGAAAGACGAAATAAAAGACTTGGATAATCGTTGACGAACGATTAAATCCAGTCGCGTACAAAATGAAATGAACTTGTCGCTCACGAATTGCATTCAACGTCAACGCATTTGGCTGTCTCGCGTGATTTGTACAAAAATAGTAAGTTGTGTGGTTTTTGTTTCTATCTAAAAATTGAGAATATAAACGCTTTTCTCTCGCGATTTTAGTACCACGATTTTTTTCAGAGAAAGATACCAGAAATATGAAATAACCGAAATGATCTTATATAAAAATGATTTAATGATATTTCGTCTCGATGTGCGCTGGTGAAGTCTTTTGTTCCTTTTTATTCACGTTTTATTTTAGTGAATACCGCGTTATCGGTGCGTAAGTCAGTCTTGTCGTGACACGAAGCTCCGGTTTGGCCTTTATTCTTCCTGTAGCTGCACTGGGCGGACTATAAAAGCTTCTAGCAATTATTTCGCAGTGATCGCCCAATCGTTCTGCGTTCTTTTTTTTTTTCATTTCTTTCGTCCTCAACTATAATTAAGCACGCACTGCGAATGAGTCTCTTAATATTACACAGACTAATTATTTAGTCTGTGTAATATTGTTGTACTGTGGAATGCGCGATAGAGCACTTTGCTGATTCAATTACTGCATACAACGGTCTAATGATATTTTTCTTGTCCTCTATTGATACACGAATAACAGATCAATTCTTGCAGCTTGAGCGTGCCTACGATCAGATTATTTTACCACTGGAGAATTTTAGGAAGGAACATATTAGGGGCGTCAAGGTGAATATCGTTGCAATAACTACCCGTCGCGATAATTGTAATAACTTTCAATTAACGGAATTATCTTTTTCAGGAGGGTAAAAGTAAAAAATATCTTTAGTAATGCAATTTCCTTATTATTTTATGTCAAGAATATGTATTTTACTACGTTAAAGATATCTGAACTAAAAAAAGTTAATACATTTGAAATATATCAATTTTTGTCCGTTAAAACCTAATTTAGACCTAGAAAAGCGATTTCAATAGGCACTCCTGGTGCGTTTTTTTAAAACGTGAGTGCCTAAAAATGCAAATGTAAAAAATGTGCGCCAGAAAATGGCAAGCTGCAAACGGCAATGTGCGTCAGTATAATTGTTCGGAGTGTAATATAAAAAAAGATATAAAATCGACTCGAAGTCGCAGCGTGGTGGAGACAGCAAAATAAAAGGTTGCCGCGCCTATGGACGCTCCGCGCGGGCTCGTGAGAAAATTGTAATGCGCCATCAGCGCCATCTAGCGAGACAGGAGAGACGCAAAAAACTCGCGAAGTTATCGACAATTCCTTCGGATATGTTTTTTCCTTATAAAATGTGACTAAATCGAAATCGGAATGCACGTTTCATGCGTGATTTTGAATTATCTCGGGAATGAATTAGTCACTTTTTTCATTTTTTGCCCAAAAATGAGAAAAAAAATCGAATTTTTGATTACAGGAATCTGCCGGTAATCGATCTGTAATTTTTTTTTTCGAAAATCAAAATTCGGCCTAATTCATTCCCGAGATGCACATTTTTGGCGCCTGTATTCCAAATTTCGCTTCAATCCGCCCATTATTCGCGAAAAAAAAACATATCCGAAGCTTCGAGGTGCGCGTCCGAGTGTTTCACATGCCCTTAACCGGCTCTGGAAGAGACGTCGCTTTCGCTCCTACTTCAGTCACGCATTTCTCTATATGATTTTTCAAGCTTTCCTCCATATCCACTAGCAAATCTTTCTCATACTGTTTTGAGCTCATTTCTGATTGTTTGGTTCTCAAAAGCGTGCGCAATTCTTCGCATTCTGCTTTGTATTTGTCCCTTTCCATCTTACACTGCTGTAATTATCGCAGTGCGTCCGCAGCCACCTTTTCGTAGTCCGTATGGTCTTCTTTTGCCTACAACAGACAAAAATGTAATACCGACATACGTAATTATAACGTACATAACAAGGACCCACCCATTTGTTAATAAGGAAATTCAACACAAAGTTGAATTAAAATTCTCTTAAAGAGGAGCGAACATGTGGCGAGAGAATTTATTAACAAGTTGAGCGATTTTTATATCACTTAAGAAGTTGCTTACCATCGAGGAAAGATCAGCTGAGTTCTCACGACTCGACGGAGCAGTCAATCGGAACAAGGATTATCAAGAGACGCGGTAGCGTCTCGACGCCAAGTATAAAAAAGAAAAATGTGACGCGTGAGACGAGGCGCTACCGCTACTCTATTTAACTCTACGTCGAGGCTTTTTCCGTGGATTTCAAAAGTAACTCGCGGTATCTCAGCGAGTACTTATCTCACGATAATGTTTTCAGGTTCCATATTTTTTATTTATTTTTCTCTTTTTTGAAATTGCGACACGGCGGAAGCGTCTTTATACGAGGAGTTTCTTTCTATAAAAGAATTTTATATTGTAATAACATGATATTTTGAAAGATACGCAATTGGTAACAAAAACTGTAAACAACTATTTTTATGGGTGCCGGATGTATCTGGATAAACGAAAAGTTCTACATCATTCGTCTGGTAATTCTGCATGATGTAGGACTTTTCTTTTATCCAGAAACATTTGGCACCCGTGAAAATAATTGTTCCCAGTTCCAGTTTTTCCGGTTTTGTTACCGACTGGGTGTGGGTGAGGAAGAGGGTGTTTCACCTCGCCTTAAGACCATGTGTGCGAAAACTTGCAAACCAAGTGAAAAATCCGCTTTACGTAAAAGAACTAGACGAAAAAATTCATTCACTGCGCTGGTGATATCCGCAGTGAATGAATTTGATCGTTTAGCTGTAAATGCAAATATGCATAAAAATCGTTAATTACAGTTTTTATTACCGCAGTCGGTATTTCACATGCCCTTAATACATGCTCTTCACTGGGAGTCGGACACTTTCAGTAACTTACCTGAATATAAGTTGCACGTCGACTGATGGCGGCTTGCGGTGCAACCTTCTGTTGTGCATTTGAATCAGCATTGCTTGATACCGACGCTCTCGTCAATTGCTGTTCCTAAACCAATACGCAATGGTTCATTAGATTTCCAACTTCGATAACATAATTTACTTTTATATTACTGTCGGTGATGATAATGTTCTCGATCTGAATTGTAGCCATAATTCATTACGTTACATAACAAGAATCGGTAATAAATGAATGTTAGGACTCTAGGTTTTTTATTTGTTTTCGATCGCAAAGTACTCTTGACGATACAATACAGAAAAATTATGAAAGCACTCGTTTATGAACGCATAATAGAATGTGTTTCAACAGCGCCATTATTGGTTTTTCATTAGGTACATACTAAATGAATAATAATTAAATGTTATATCAATTAGATAAAAATTAGGTTCGTCAACGATCGACTTACGAAATGCATGTACCTTAATCGCCATGTTTGATCACACCTCACTACAAATAGTAAACGACAATAAAAAAATGGACGACGGCATATTGAGTATGTTTGTTTATAATTTGTAACAATGCGGCGTGTACTGCAGCTAAATCCATCTAGACGCTCCTGTTATTTGCCAGTTGATGCAGCACAAAAGAGGAGTACTTTTTACACCAGAAAACGCAATGAAGCCATTTCTGTCAATAACACAATATTAAAAAAATAAAATTCTGTCGATCGATTAAGAATTCTGTGAAAAACCACCCATAAAGCGCGTTTCACTCGGAATGAAAGCAATCTAAACCAAACTGCAGAAGACAAAATGATCGCTATAACTTCTCTTTTCTTGCACTTTGATTTATGTTTGTGACGTGATTTTTTTAATCTACGTCACAAGAACACCAAAAATTATATTTTCTTCAGCAATATCGATTTTTGGTAGTTATCGATCCCGTTTCACTGCCTCTTGTTGACTTTTACATTACCGTCTAGCTCTCGTTAAGCTCAAGTTTGTGAGTTTTTCGCGATTCGATTATTTAGCCGTATCAGAATTTATTAAAGTTCACGTTCAGATTTGTTCAGTTCAGATTTAGTTAATCGAGATTTTCAACGCTATTTGGTGGTGTGTTTTACGGTAATTAGAAGCCCAAATAGTCTAGAAACTCGATGAGATATTTTTGTGAATACGTCAAAGTCCGGTGCAAACCCGGCACCCCATGAGATAGTGCATTACGTTGGAGAACAGGCGGAGATATAGTTTAGAGTTACAGGCAAGACCGGAACATCTTGCGCTGCGTTTTGATGAGATAAAGTGCCTTGTTTTCACGTATTGCTTTCGCGTGGGTGGTGAAAATTAGAGTAAGTTCTCCGTTTTCGTTTCGTCCTTGCGGAGGTCGATCGTTCCGTCGACCTCCAGTTCAGTCCGGTTTGGTAATTCCGGCGAAACAAAATTAACCCTTCGGAGATCGGTCGTTCCGCCGTCTCTAGTTTTAATCCGGTTCGTTAATACCGGCGATATAAAAATTAACTGGCGCCCCCGGGACTTCATTACCCTCGCGGAGGCAAACGGCCGAAGGTGACGTAAATTTTCGAGTTCGCGTTTGTCGCGAGAATCGGCTGGTGTAAATCTTATTTTTTGGGATGGGATAAAAATAATGGCCTGGACACTTAACACCAATTTATCACAGGGAAAATTTAATCGCTAGATTTATTATTAATATGTACACGTTGGAAGTGCGGCGAATTAGCACACAGCGCGAAGAAAGTTCGTCGCGAATCGCGTTAGAAATGACACTGATGAGTTGCCCGTGAGAGTGAGTGAGACCGAGAGAGTGTGAGCACCACTAGAGTGAGAGAGCGCGAGAGTCCTTTTGCCGGTGAGCGACCACGTGTTTTATTTGAGTGCACAGAAACTGAGAATACACTTTTCCTGACTGTTGAAATGACACAAATGTATGATGAGTAGGCACAGGAAAGAATGCAGAAATGAGTTGACCGAGTATTGATATGACACCGATGAGTAAAACCGTATTTTCAAGAGCAACTACATGTTGCTTGCGCACGTGAGCCGGCACCGAATCTAAGTAATGGCTGCCCCAGCGGCGTCTCGCGCGCTCGAGCAAGAAGAACAGGGGCGCGCCGCGAGGCGGTTCCGTGGAGCCCCGCGCGGTAGTGCCATCCCAAGAGTGGTTCTAAACTCGAGCGACGATTCGCCGCTGAGGAAGGCCAGAGCCAATCGCGGAATTAGCCTAATAATTGAACAGCGTTCTTTTTTTTGAGTTTCGGTTTCGCTCCTTTTGAGTTTTGAATTTTATTTTTTTGGTTAAAATTTAGTGTTGCGCTCAAGATAAGGAAAATACGTCACAGTTATTGCTTTGTACTAAGTACAACACTTTATCTAGATACAGCTTAATCAAGCTTAGAAATATATGTATAGTCTTATTTTACATTTGCATCAATGAATAAAGGACGTGCGCGATCTGCTCAGGTATGCTATCAACTGGAAAGAAGAAATAAGAGACAGCAGAGATAAAGGAAACGAGTGGATCGAAAAAAGATAACACTGATGTTTCTGTACAATTGCAAGAGCAATGAAACATTAGATAACAGTGAGGGAGATAATATAGAAGATAACCGAAGAGAGAAAATGAGACCCGGAGATCGCAGAAAAGCGAATGGATTTATACTACGGTGATGAAAATTCACCGCCGCCATAGTGCTCATTCTTTGACACCACAATACATTTTGTGGAAGGGCAATATATACAACGCTTATTTCTAAAAGAATTTTTCGCCTATGGTGTCCTTCCGCAAGCAGTTATGTAATTAAATTCGATTTTCAGCGAACAATGGAATTCAAAATGTATATGTCTGACAATACCTCGAATGATGGCGATAATCTTACGAGATTGTTGTTCTCATTCACTTCCAGTTCGCTTCGCCGTTTGTGGAAATACTTTTTAGCATCATATTTCGCTGCGTCCCGTGCCGCAGTGTCGGCTTTCTACAAGTACAAACGTAATACTTAACATTAGAATCGGAATTTTGAGTACATTTATGAAATTTTATACAAGCAGATTTACTATAAATGACATTGATTATTGAATAGTGCGATCAATAATGAAATAAAAAATGTATACGTCGGAGAATACCTCGAATGATGGCGATGATCTTACGAGACTGTTGTTCGTATTTACTTCCATTTCACTTCGCCGTTCGTGGAGATGCTTGTCAGCGTCAAACTCCGCTGCGTCCCGTGTCGTAGTTTCGATTTTCTGCAAGTACACACGTAATACTTAACATTACAATCGGATTTTTTAGTACATTTACGAAATTTGATACAAGCTCATATGGGTCATTCCACGGTATTTCAGTCACACAAATTTAAAAAATTGTATCACCACCGTGAAATTGCGCGAAGTGAAATACTAACGCGTTCAAAAACTTTTGTCGGAGTTTAGGGCCCCTACTAGCTTCCGGTTTCGAAAAAAGCCAAAATTTCAGTTTTTCGTTGTTTTGACGATAACTTCGCGAGAATTTATCGGAAAAACATTTATAAAGAACGAAAATTTTCAGTTTTTCATTGTCTTTACAAAAAAATATATAATTCTCATTTCTTACGGACGATCAATTTTTTTTTTTTTTTTTTTTTCATTTTTTAAAGATTTGTTTTGGTCATAAAAAAACGCATTTTGCTCAGGTATTTTTTTTCAAGTTTGTGAAGTTGAAAACTAATTTTCAGCCAAAGGACGGAATGGCATATTGAGAAGATCTCCAGATATGGATTTTGTATGGTTTTTTTCAAGAAAAACAGAATGCGGCAAAAACGTAAAAATGCATATCTCGAGATCTTCTCAATATGCAATTAATGTAATATAAATTACATATGTATTAATGTAATATGCAATTATATGTAATTTATTTGGCTATAAATTAGTCTTCAACTTGACAAACTTGAAAAAAATTTTGCGTTTTGTTTTTTTATAAACAAAACAAATCTTTAAAAAATGAAAAAAAAAAAAAAAAAAAAAAAAAAAAAAAAAAAAAAAAAATTGATCGTCCGTAAAAAATGAGAATTACTTTTTTTTTAAAGAAAATGAAAAACTGAAAATTTTCGTTTTTTATAAATGTTTTTCTGATAAATCCTCGCGAAGTTATCGTCAAAATTACGAAAAACTGAAATTTTTGCTTTATTCGAGACCGGAAGCTAGCAGGGGCCCTAAACTCCGTCAGAATTTTTTTTAACGTGTTAGTATTTCACTTCACGCAATTTCACGGTGATGATACAATTTTGAAAATTTGGGTGGCTGAAGTACCGTGGAATGACCCATATACGATAAACGACATTGATTATTCAATAGTGCGATACAATAATGGAATTCAAAATGTATACGTCGGAGAATACCTCGAATGATAACGATGATCTTATAAGACTTTTGTTCTCATTTTCTTTCAGTTTGCTTCGTCGTTTGTGGAGATATATCCCAGCGTCATACTTCGCTGCATCCCGCGCCGCAGTTTCGGCTTTCTGCACATATAAACAAAATACTTAACATTACAATCGGGTTTTAGAGTAAATTTGCAAATTTGATACAAGCAGATTTATGTTAACAGACATTGGTTATTCAATAGTACGATAAAATAATGAAGATCAAACTTGATGAGGATAACCATTTTTTGGAAGGTACAGAAAAAGAATTTCATACTTCTATATGAGGCATTCCACATCAACATGGCCACTTCAAAACCTTAATATCTTGAATTTTTGTGCAATTGACATATGCTATAGTACTCTTTGAAACAAAAATATTGATATGTATTAACTTTATGGTGACATTGATAGGGGTGACATTACAGGAAAATGCGATTTTTGCTTGTTTTTCTCTCTCTGATTTTATTACATGGAAATAGTGTGTCGGAGCGAAAAATGGCTAGGGACAAATTTTGTTGCGTTCGTCGCAAGGATGACGAAAAAAAATGTTACAAGACAAGATTTTACATTTTTAATGGAAAAAAAAAACCTATTTTAAAAATGTAAATCGATTTTTGGGCGATTATGACATTTTTTTAAAATTTGAAATATTTTCTTTTGGATTCCTCAAACTTTTTTCAAAAGAAATCCGTCTTCTTTCAGATGGAGAAATTCAATCTAAAGGCTCAGCAAAAAAAATGGAACAAAAATGTATGCAAAATTTGAAATAAAAATGTTATATAATGCGAGTATATTTCTCAATATTTATTTACAAAATATTCGCACCTTCAAGCGATATAATACGTTATGTAAGATTCCAATATTTCAAATCAGAAATTTCTTCTGATTTTTTCCATGGTTGAATGCATTTTTCTTCGAGGCTGTCATTCGCGACAAAAAATTTAGACTGTGTATATCCCGAGGAACTCGGCGTGTTTGAACCAACTCCGCCTCTCTACCAACCAAATACTGTAAGTAGTAATAAGATTCATAATTCAATGTACACGACCCATAGTCGTCAAATAAATATATTTCCGTCAATTAATCTATCGATTACCTTTCATAACCCTCTACTTCCTAACCCTACAGAAACCAGGTGCGCCTAGCGCTTTAGTGGTAACCCAGAATCAAACAATAAAATATAATAATTAATAAGTCCACGCCGCCTCACGGCGTCGGTCTTGACAGACTGTGTATCCTCGGGATATACACAGTGAAGTGGTTTCCTGTGAGTTCCTGTAATTAATGGAGGAGCGAGGGAAGGAGATGAAATAATTCACACACAATGTTCCGCGGTAAACAAAAAGAGACTTGCGTGGGCGTAAAAACCTTCACGGATTAGAAGGAAAAGCCCTCGCAAGCCATTGATTTTATTCAAACGAAACTTAAAATATACCAATACAACAAATTAATTTCGACGACTTAATTGTAATGCAACGAACAACTTTAAAAACACAAATCACGAATAAACTAATCTCAATTACGACAATTAACGGATTTATCGCGAGTAACTACTCGCACGAGAAAACGCGCAACAAATCTCGAAACACAATAACAAAACCAGAAAAACAAACGAAATAATCTATGTTACACTACGCGAACTTAAACTAACGCCGACAATCGGTACGAACGCGTAACTTGTGCACAAGTCCCTATTCGAGAGCTCTCTTACCTCGCAAATACCCGGTCCTATGCGCGCAATCTGGCTGAGCGGGTCCGGACACGTCGGAAGCACAATGGAACACGCGGGGGGACTCGTGCCCCTCGACTGCCGTGACGCGTCCCGACGTCTCGGGGATCCAACGTCGACGGCTACGGGCGGCCGGCACCAGGTCCAACCGCCGCGTCACGTGGTCGCAATCGTGGACCGGTGCCGAATGCACACCGCGTCCAGCACACACACAAACAACCCGTTCCGACGGGCCCGCGACGCCAACCCAGCCCGGGGACTCGTAACGGCGAGTTAATCACGCACGACGCGCAATGGCCACGAGCGCGCACAAGATGGCTGCCCACAAGCGTCCCGCGGACGCGTGCTGCGGGAAGCCGCGGATCTCGCGCGATTCCTTGTCGGCAGCGCGGAAACGACTCGCGACGCGGCCGAGACCTCTCTGACGCGGGGATCTGCCGGCGAAGGGGTGACGATGCTCGGCAACGCGATCCGCTCGCTGTGACTGCCGGGCGAAGACTGGCGGGCCCGCGTTCCCCGCCACCGGCAGCGACGCCGCGCCGGCGCTTCTCCTACCGGCCGCACTTCCGCCCGCGCGCGCTACCGTCGCCGACCGATGGCGCCGCCGCGGGCGGCGAGGCCCGGGCGCGCGATTCGAACTCGGGCATCGGCCGAGACGAACCCAACACACAGTCTACATTTTTTGTCGCGGATGACAGCCTCGAAGAAAAATACATTCAACCATGGGAGAGCAGTGGCCGAGTGGTTTCGGGCGCGGGCTCACACGCAGTGGGTCCGGGTTCGATTCCCGGGTCGGGCACCAATGGATTTTTCTAAGTGCTTTTTTCTGTGATCCCGGTGGTTCGGAATCCACCTTAAATATTAAGTCCAAAACCACCTTACTTTGGTCAATGTTCGGTCATTGTGCGGCTTCGGTGGATCCCAAGCGGTTTTCATCGCTTGGTTGAGTACCACTTAGCCGTGTATTGGCTGGGGCATCGGATCACTGGAAAGAAGGTGCCTTCGTAACGGCCGTTGGTGTTCGTGCTCGAGTTTACTCGCATTAACGCCGGGGGTCTTACGAAGACACCGGCTGCATTGGCACAGGTTTTCCGCAGTTTCCCTGGGCCCTCGGCAAATGCAATGCAGTAGGGGTAAGTCGGCTGCGGCCGCATGAGGGGGAGAGGAGATGTAGAGTGTGGAATTTAGAGTATCGGAAGGAGCCGTAAAAACCGAGAAGGTATACGGGAAGGAATACAAACTAACAACTACATTCAACCATGGAAAAAATCAGAAGAAATTTCTGATTTGAAATATTTGAATCTTACATAACGTATTATATCGCTTGAAGGTGCGAATATTTTGTAAATAAATATTGAGAAATATACTCGCATTATATAACATTTTTATTTCAAATTTTGCATACATTTTTGTTCCATTTTTTTTTGCTGAGCCTTTAGATTGAATTTCTCCATCAGGAAGAAGACGGATGCCTTTTGAAAAAAGTTTGAGGAATCCAAAAACAAATATCTCAAATTTACAAAAAATGTCATAATCGCCCAAAAATCGATTTACATGTTTAAAATAGGTTTTTTTCCTTCTTAAAAATGTAAAATCTTGCCTTGTAACATTTTTTTCGTCATCCTTGCGAAAAACACGACAAAATTTGTTCTTAGCCATTTTTCGCTCCGACACACTATATCCATGTAATAAAATCAGAGAGAGAAAAACAAGCAAAAATCGCATTTTCCTGTAATGTCACCCCTATCAATGCCAACATAAATTTAATACATATCAATATTTTTGTTTCAAAGAGTACTATAGCATAGTCAATTGCACAAAAATTCAAGATATTAAGGTTTTGAAGTGGCCATGTTGATGTGGAATGCCTCATCAAGAGACGCGGTAGCGTCTCGACGCCAAGTATAAAAAAGAAAAATGTGACGCGTGAGACAAGGCGCTACCGCTACTCTTATCAAGAGACGCGGTAGCGTCTCGACGCAAAGTATAAAAAAGAAAAATGTGACGCGTGAGACGAGGCGCTACCGCTACTCTTATTAACTGGAAGTTGGGGCTTTTTCCGTTATTTTCAGAAGTATCTTGCGATATCGCAGCAAGTACTTCTCGCACGAAAAAGTTTTCAGGTCCCATATTTTTTATTTTTTTTTCTCTTTCGAACGAGCCCTGTCACGATAAAATCCGTTCGCCCATCGCTAATATATCGACATTTCTAAAATCTAAGCGCTCGCGAAAATATCGATTTTCATTTCCCATACCAACGATCGCCGCGTCGGTGAGCCTATTCGTGTGACGTCGAGCGGCCGCACACACAGTCACATCCCGGGGAGTCGGGCGAGACTGCCGACCGCTGTCAGGTTTCGGCCGGCCCGACGTGCCAGCGGACAGTCGCTGGCCGGCTCGACTCCCGCGGCGTACACAGTCGCTGGCCAGCGGAATTCCGCTGACCGTGCGTACGCGTGGGCGGCCGCCGGACGAGGGGGGGATCCAGGGGGGCGCAGCCCCCCTGGTAAGGGTGCAGGGGGCGAAGCCCCCGCTGGGGGGGTGTGGAGGGGGCAAAGCCTCCCCCAAGCAACTACACAAATTTAAAATGCTTTAAATAAAAAATAATTCATTAACTCGTTTTTGTTATTGTATTTTTTTTTTATTTTACATTTTATTTCAATTTTTAAACGACGCCTACGACGACACCTACGACGACGACGAGGACGCCGACGACGACGACGAGGACGCCGACGACGACGACGAGGACGCCGACGACGACGACGAGGACGCTGACGACGAGGACGCCGACGACGATGACGAGGACGCCGACGACGACGACGAGGACGCCGACGACGACGACGAGGACGCCGACGACGACGACGAGGACGCCGACGACGACGACGAGGACGCCGACGACGAGGACGCCGACGACGACGACGACGAGGACGCCGACGAAGACGACGAGGACGCCGACGACGACGACGAGGACGCCGACGACGACGACGAGGCCGCCGACGACGATGACGAGGATGCCGGCGAGGACGCCGACGACGACGCCGACGACGACGACGAGGACGCCGACGCCGACGACGACGACGACGACGACGACGACGAGGACGACGACGACGACGACGAGGACGCCGACGAAGCGAACGAGGGAGCGAACGAGGGAGCGAACGAGGGAGCGAGTGAGGGAGCGACCGAGCGAGCGACCGAGAGAGCGACCGAGAGAGCGACCGAACGAGCGACCGAGAGAGCGACCGAGCGAGCGACCGAGCGAGCGACCGAGAGAGCGACCGAGCGAGCGACCGAGAGAGCGACCGAGCGAGCGACCGAGAGAGCGACCGAGCGAGCGACCGAGAGAGCGACCGAGCGAGCGACCGAGAGAGCGACCGAGCGAGCGACCGAGAGAGCGACTGAGCGAGCGACCGAGCGAGCGACCGAGAGAGCGACCGAGCGAGCGACCGAGAGAGCGACCGAGCGAGCGACCGAGAGAGCGACTGAGCGAGCGACCGAGAGAGCGACCGATATTTCATCACGGCGAAAATGACAACGACAAGGATTCACGTTATACAACAAGGGTGCGGGGCAAGGGCACTGCTTCGATATTCATCAACGATTTACCATTTAAACAACGTCGTCGTCATCAGAATATATGTTTATAGAATATTTCACTGGCTAGGCTAACGATTAAATCTGCTACTATTCTATTAAAAAACTGTCGGTTTTCATGAGGTCAAATTTCAAAAAGATAGCAAATCAGTCCAAAAATGTTTCTTCGAAACAAAAATTGGTACGCCAAGTATAAAAAAAGTGGGCATCCCATCAAACCAAAAGTTCGTGGCAATTTCAATCCCACCAAACCAAAAATTCGTGGCATTTTAATCCCACCAAACCAAAAATTCGTGGCAATTTCAAAAATAAAATCATTTCAATCCCATCAAACCAAATATTCGTGGCAATTTCAAAAATAAAATCAAATCAAATGCTGCCAAGCAAAATCCCTGTAGTCACTGGCATGCAAAAAACTTGGCGTACCAGCGACTTGCTCCCGTACATAGTCCATTGAAATAAGGACGGGACCACCATCTCGATGCGTAACTGCTGGAAATCGTGGGTGGAAGGCGGGATGCGCGTGGAACGAGCGTCGGTGGCGGGGGGGAGCTCGAAAGGACAGAATACCATTTTTTATATATGCTCTCTTAAAGAGGACATGGCGCATCGATAATCGAATATATCGAAATACTGAAGCTACGTCATGGTCCATAAACTTAGAGCGGCAAATTCGAACCAACAGGGCGCGCGTAGCGCGCACGTCGTAGTGAGCGATGCGATGTGAAAATAACAGAAGCGCGAGCGAAGCGAGCGCGTTGTTGCTAGGCCTCTCTTAAAAAGTACATGACACATCGAAAGTCGAATTATCGAAGCTTAAAGCCGTTATAAGGGCCAATCACGAGCACTTCTGTGCCAACCAAGCGTTCTGGTTGGTCGGCAGCGACTTCGATATAAAGTCGATTTCGGGATGTCATGGCCACTGAAACATCACGTATCGCGCGCATTTTAAATAGCTGTATTGGCCACAAGAAAAAATAAATGAAAAGCAACGAGTGCGAGCGAAGCGAGCACGTTGTCTGTCTCGCGTTATGTCTCCAATCGGGCATGTGTCCAATCGGGCATGTGTCCAATCGGGCATGTGTCCAATCGGGCATGTGTCCAATCGGGCATGTGTCCAATCGGGCATGTGTCCAATCGGGCATACGTCCAATCGGGCATGTGTCCAATCGGGCATGTGTCCAATCGGGCATGTGTCCAATCGGGTATGTGTCCAATCGGGCATGTGTCCAATCGGGCATGTGTCCAATCGGGCATGTGTCCAATCGGGCATGTGTCCAATCGGGCATGCGTCCAATCGGGCATGTGTCCAATCGGACATGTGTCCAAACGGGCATGTGTCCAATCGGGCATGTGTCCAATCGGGCATGTGTCCAATCGGGCATGTGTCCAATCGGGCATGTGTCCAATCGGGCATGTGTCCAATCGGGCATGTGTCCAATCGGGCATGTGTCCAATCGGGCATGTGTCCAATCGGGCATGTGTCCAATCGGGCTTGTGTCCAATCGGGCTTGTGTCCAATGTTGATGTGTCCAATCGGGCTTGTGTCCAATAATGATGTGTCCAATCGGGCTTGTGTCCAATAATGATGTGTCCAATCGGGCGTGTGTCCAATGTTGATGTGTCCAATCGGGATTGTGTCCAATCGGTTTTGTGTCCAATCGGGCTTGTGTCCAATAATGATGTGTCCAATTGGGTTTGTGTCCAATCGGGCATGTGTCCAATCGGGCATGTGTCCAATCTCAATGTGTCCAATCCGGTTTGTGTCCAATATTGATGTGTCCAATCGGGCACATTTGTGTTTTGTCGGAGACAGAAAGTTGAGTTGAGAGTCAACTCAGTCGCTCGCTACGCTCGCGACTGAGTTGGCTTTTCCGCTCGCGATCGAATGAGCGACCGACAGAGCGACCGAGAGAGCGACCGAGCGAGCGACCGAGAGAGCGACCGAGCGAGCGACCGAGAGAGCGACCGAGCGAGCGACCGAGCGAGCGACCGAGCGAGCGACCGAGAGAGCGACCGAGCGAGCAACCGAGCGAGCGACCGAGAGAGCGACCGAGCGAGCGACCGAGAGAGCGACCGAGAGAGCGACCGAACGAGCGACCGAGAGAGCGACCGAGCGAGCGACCGAGCGAGCGACCGAGAGAGCGACCGAGCGAGCGACCGAGAGAGCGACCGAGCGAGCGACCGAGAGAGCGACCGAGCGAGCGACCGAGAGAGCGACTGAGCGAGCGACCGAGCGAGCGACCGAGAGAGCGACCGAGCGAGCGACCGAGAGAGCGACTGAGCGAGCGACCGAGAGAGCGACCGATATTTCATCACGGCGAAAATGACAACGACAAGGATTCACGTTATACAACAAGGGTGCGGGGCAAGGGCACTGCTTCGATATTCATCAACGATTTACCATTTAAACAACGTCGTCGTCATCAGAATATATGTTTATAGAATATTTCACTGGCTAGGCTAACGATTAAATCTGCTACTATTCTATTAAAAAACTGTCGGTTTTCATGAGGTCAAATTTCAAAAAGATAGCAAATCAGTCCAAAAATGTTTCTTCGAAACAAAAATTGGTACGCCAAGTATAAAAAAAGTGGGCATCCCATCAAACCAAAAGTTCGTGGCAATTTCAATCCCACCAAACCAAAAATTCGTGGCATTTTAATCCCACCAAACCAAAAATTCGTGGCAATTTCAAAAATAAAATCATTTCAATCCCATCAAACCAAATATTCGTGGCAATTTCAAAAATAAAATCAAATCAAATGCTGCCAAGCAAAATCCCTGTAGTCACTGGCATGCAAAAAACTTGGCGTACCAGCGACTTGCTCCCGTACATAGTCCATTGAAATAAGGACGGGACCACCATCTCGATGCGTAACTGCTGGAAATCGTGGGTGGAAGGCGGGATGCGCGTGGAACGAGCGTCGGTGGCGGGGGGGAGCTCGAAAGGACAGAATACCATTTTTTATATATGCTCTCTTAAAGAGGACATGGCGCATCGATAATCGAATATATCGAAATACTGAAGCTACGTCATGGTCCATAAACTTAGAGCGGCAAATTCGAACCAACAGGGCGCGCGTAGCGCGCACGTCGTAGTGAGCGATGCGATGTGAAAATAACAGAAGCGCGAGCGAAGCGAGCGCGTTGTTGCTAGGCCTCTCTTAAAAAGTACATGACACATCGAAAGTCGAATTATCGAAGCTTAAAGCCGTTATAAGGGCCAATCACGAGCACTTCTGTGCCAACCAAGCGTTCTGGTTGGTCGGCAGCGACTTCGATATAAAGTCGATTTCGGGATGTCATGGCCACTGAAACATCACGTATCGCGCGCATTTTAAATAGCTGTATTGGCCACAAGAAAAAATAAATGAAAAGCAACGAGTGCGAGCGAAGCGAGCACGTTGTCTGTCTCGCGTTATGTCTCCAATCGGGCATGTGTCCAATCGGGCATGTGTCCAATCGGGCATGTGTCCAATCGGGCATGTGTCCAATCGGGCATGTGTCCAATCGGGCATGTGTCCAATCGGGCATGTGTCCAATCGGGCATACGTCCAATCGGGCATGTGTCCAATCGGGCATGTGTCCAATCGGGCATGTGTCCAATCGGGTATGTGTCCAATCGGGCATGTGTCCAATCGGGCATGTGTCCAATCGGGCATGTGTCCAATCGGGCATGTGTCCAATCGGGCATGTGTCCAATCGGACATGTGTCCAAACGGGCATGTGTCCAACCGGGCATGTGTCCAATCGGGCATGTGTCCAATCGGGCATGTGTCCAATCGGGCATGTGTCCAATCGGGCATGGGTCCAATCGGGCATGTGTCCAATCGGGCATGTGTCCAATCGGGCATGTGTCCAATCGGGCATGTGTCCAATCGGGCATGTGTCCAATCGGGCATGTGTCCAATCGGGCATGTGTCCAATCGGGCATGTGTCCAATCGGGCATGTGTCCAATCGGGCATGTGTCCAATCGGGCATGTGTCCAATCGGGCATGTGTCCAATCGGGCATGTGTCCAATCGGGCATGTGTCCAATCGGGCATACGTCCAATCGGGCATGTGTCCAATCGGGCATGTGTCCAATCGGGCATGTGTCCAATCGGGTATGTGTCCAATCGGGCATGTGTCCAATCGGGCATGTGTCCAATCGGGCATGTGTCCAATCGGGCATGTGTCCAATCGGGCATGTGTCCAATCGGGCATGTGTCCAATCGGACATGTGTCCAAACGGGCATGTGTCCAACCGGGCATGTGTCCAATCGGGCATGTGTCCAATCGGGCATGTGTCCAATCGGGCATGTGTCCAATCGGGCATGTGTCCAATCGGGCATGTGTCCAATCGGGCATGTGTCCAATCTGGCATGTGTCCAATCGGGCATGTGTCCAATCGGGCATGTGTCCAATCGGGCATGTGTCCAATCGGGCATGTGTCCAATCGGGCTTGTGTCCAATAATGATGTGTCCAATCGGGCTTGTGTCCAATGTTGATGTGTCCAATCGGGCTTGTGTCCAATAATGATGTGTCCAATCGGGCATGTGTCCAATGTTGATGTGTCCAATCGGGATTGTGTCCAATCGGTTTTGTGTCCAATCGGGCTTGTGTCCAATAATGATGTGTCCAATTGGGTTTGTGTCCAATCGGGCATGTGTCCAATCGGGCATGTGTCCAATCTCAATGTGTCCAATCGGGTTTGTGTCCAATATTGATGTGTCCAATCGGGCATGTGTCCAATAATAATGTGTCCAATCGGGCTTGTGTCCAATATTGATGTGTCCAATCCTATGTGTCCAATCGGTCTGTGTCCAATCGGAATGTGCGCAAGTGGGTCCCTCCCTTACAATACATCAACTACTGTTAATCCGTTTACGTGAGTTCTAACTCTTTATTGACAAACGATCCCCAAAATAATTAAATAAATATTATCCATCGTCCGTATTCCAACTGATACGCGACGAGCGGCATAACATCGTCGCAGCTACTCGACGCGGAGGACTCGGATCGCGTGAAGCTACGAATCTCGCGACTCTCGTGCTGCGCGAGCCCAAGTCTTACAAGGACGATCCCGAGCATCGTCATCGAGTAGCCCTGCTCACGGCTTACTCGGGTCTCGTGCTGAAGTACGTCGACGGGGCGATTCGCGTTCTCTCCAAAGCCGTGCATCGACATCCCGACGACGTTGCTTGCTGACTGGCAATCGTCAAGATGCGAAGGTGGATGAGCGACCTTAGCAGTGCACCGAGTAACGAGTGAGTATTTTCTTTTTTTCGCGCCTTCCGCGGAGATTGTCTTTTGTCAAAACAAAAGACGATCTCTGCGTGGGTCGTAGAGAATTTTATTTGGAGTAATGGCCAGGACCGTGAATGTTAAAGGGAGAAATGTGGAGCGTCGATCTAACGGGAAACAAGCAACCCGGTCGCCCCTGCGGGGCGCCGGGTTGTTGTTGGAGGGCTTCGCCCCCCAAACCCCCCGAAAATGACCCTGCGGCAAAAATGTCCCTTCGGGACATTTTTCCCTGGTGTCATTTTAAGGCACTCACGCGGTCGTCGCGCTCCGCGCTCCGCAGGGGGTCGTTTGGACGTCGCGCTTCGCGCTCCGCACAGCGCCGGTAGGACGTCGCGCTCCGCACGATGCCGTTCGAAAGTCGCGCTTCGCGCTCTACACGGTGGCGTTCGGACGTCGCGCTTCGCGCTCCGCAACGTGCCCTCCGGACGTCGCGCTTTGCGCTCTGCACGATGCCATCCGGACGTCGCACTTCGCGCTCCGCACGGTACCGTTCGGAGGTCGCGTTTCGCGCTGTGTACGATGCGGTTCGGACTAGAGACGTGAGCGGTATACATGACCGGTAATTTTACGATTAAAAAACGATATGTGACCGGTGTTAAATTTACGACATCGGTAATAAAGTCATATAGTCTCTTAGTGATTAAGAATTCTCGTCAAGATACGGTGAATTTACGAAACAACGTTGCTGTAATTTTACCAAAAAATTCGTTACCGGTTATTTCACAACTATATAGACGCAGTTTACCATTTTTTATGGTGAATTCACCAAAAAAAATTTGTAACCGGTCAAACTTACGAGCAATTTTCGTGTCCGTATTTTCACAACACAAAGATTGTAGAAAAAAAATGTAGATAAAAGACGGTAAAGGTACGTTAGTTTCATTGTCATTTTACCAAAAATAAAAATACCGGTATTTTCATATCTATATAATTCCGTGATGTTCAATGTCGGTTATTTTCAAAAAATAAAAAGTCATTCGAATCAATAAAAAGCCTGCAAAGTAGAACCTTGCAAATTGCTTCCTCTAAATTTTGCACTTTTAACGAAGCTACATCTATGACGAAGTATGTTGATCGGTTTTGGCTTCCTCATAGAGGAAGCTTCGTTAAAAGTGCAAAATTTAGAGGAAGCAATTTGCAAGGTTCTACTTTGCAGGCTTGTTTGAGCTCAATATATTCGCGTGAACGAGATTTTTCAAAATATTCAAAATGCCATAAAATTTGAACAGCTGGACAGATTCGCGTCAAATTTCGACTCAAAACGTAGTCTATGGTTGTCCATATGTGAACCAAATTTGAGGTAGATCTGCAATAATTTTTTCCGCATTTTTTTTTTTCGTGTCGGTTTTTTTTAGTTTCTCATGCCGCAAAATCGAAATTTACCGATATAATGACCGTTTCCTTGACGAAACTCTTCATTAATAATCAATAAACGTAATGACACGTTCGAAATTGCAATCGGATGTCTTATTATTTACAGGAGCTAAATTTACTTCCAGAGATTCGAAAAAAATTGAAATTGCAATAACATGGGAACTGCTTTACCGATTTTCTCCAAATTTGGTACAGATCATGATTTGATGGTGGTCTATTAACGTACAAAATTTCATTCCTATATCTCTCAATTTACGTAAGTAACATCGTGAAAACAATTTTTGCCAAATTTTCAAAATGCTGCGAAATCTGAATTTATAAACCGATTCGCGTCAACTACAATCCCAAACAGTGTTGCATGATAGCCCACTCACATGCCAAATTTGAATAAGATTCATCGAAAATTGCGACAGTTATCGTGTAAACAACGAAACGTGCACATACACACACACACACATACATACATACAGACATTTCGCACAAACCACTTTTCTCGACGTTTTGGACCATTCGGAGTCTACTGACATCAAAATCTCAAAAAAATTTTTTTCACGAAAACAAAGCTTCCTCTATGAGGAAGAAAAATGACCCATAAAATGGTCAATAGAAAATGTGGAGTATAAATTTATCGCGTTCAAAACGCAGGCAGCGAGGCCACAAGAAATGACCAATTACAACAAGGACCCAAGGCCCTAGGATGTTGAGTTATCGGTCGGTATAGTAGTGATGATAAAATACTGACGATTGATATTCGATTTTTTTTCCAGTCGATGTTTCATAAAAAAACAACACCGAACGTCGATTAATCGACGAAGATCGCCCATCCCTACTATGTAGAATGCTATCCATTTTTTCGATTTCGTCAATTGACACAAAAATGACCGTCACGTGACCGTTACTATCGTGTTTCCGAATTAGGCGAGATGCATTTTGTGACGGTCATTTGACCGTCACAAAACCGTTTGGACCGTCACATGACGCTTGTCGAAATGACCGTCATTTTTACTTCGACCAAATAGGCAAAAAAATGACGTCACAAAAGCGTCAAATGACGGTTATTTCTTGGTTTTCTGAACTATTATAAAAATTACCGTTATTTCAAATCTCTATGTGTGTCAATCGAAATGAGGTAAAAAAACACGGTGTCTCCAGTAAAAGAGTCTTAGAGCGTCTCGTCTTGGTCGGTAAGGTAGGTAAATGGACTTGTCTCGAGACGCTATCGTGTCTCTTGAAAAGGCGTAAATCGTCATTAAGTTCTACTTTCTTATTATAGTTAGATCATTGAACAATAAAGTGTAAAGAAGGGTTATCGTTAAAAAAAAGATATAAGAAATTAATAAAACCGTGAACGCAGTGGTAATTTGGTGATTACGATTGTTTTATGATAAATAAATTAAATCGAGAGATACATCAGCCACAGTGACAGGTGAACATTCAGAGACGAAAACAGACCAAAAAACAGCGAATGCAGTAATAAGATCCAGTGAAAATAAGCAAATAACAAATAATTCAATATAAAATATACATTATTCATTTATATTACCGATGTGTGTCAATCGAAATGAGGTGAAAACACGGTGTCTCCGGTAAAAGAGTCTTGAAGCGACTCGTGTCGGTCGGTAAAGTAGGTTTTGTCTACACTGGAACCTCTTATAGCGCACACCCTCATAGCGTACATTGGCAAACGTATCAGAGCTTTGATTCGATGATTTCGCGAGAGAGAGTGAGAGGCACGAAAGTTTCGCGTGCCTGATTAACTCTTCACTTAACGTACATGTCCCCGCATTTCGAACGCTATGAGAGGTTCCACGGTACTTGGACTTGTCTCGACACTAGAGATGTGGAATTACCGTAAAATCCTGGAGCGGTAAACTTACCAAAAAATTACCGTATTTTTGCCGTAAAATAACGTCATTTTTTTTCGCGCAATCAGGTGTTGTGGAATTACCGTCACAAATTTTTTCGATAAACATACCGTAAAAATATGGTAAATCCAACTATTTAGATGTGGAATTACTGGTCACTTTTCTTTTTGGTAAATTTACGGTCACAAAAAAGTATAACCGGTCATTTACAACTAGATAGGTGTACAGCTCATTTTTTTTTTTTTTTTTTTCCATGTATTATTATGAAATGCTGTATTCAAAGATAATTCATTATTCATTTATTGTTTGCACGTTTATCGAATAGCTATCTTATTGTTCAATCACAAATTTATGGAAAGATAATTGTATATAAAGTTTTTTTTATTAGGCGACACGCGCGCCACAGCTCTGACCAGACCACTGAGAACTGACTCTTTTACCAGAGTAAGTTAAAGTCAACGCGATTGCGGCTCTATTTTTTTTTAACATAGTTAATTAATTTAATAATTAAGTGTAAAAAACGTTGTCGTTTTGCAAAAAACATTTAGGAAATTAAGAAAACCGTGAATGCAGTTGTTATGTGGTAATTACCCAGTAAACCAAACGTGCTGTGAGAGCATGCAATGACGGCCCAGTTGCGTCAAATTCGCGTCACGCGACAGTACGGCATGCCGTCATTACGCAGCCTTCTGTGTCCGCACAAGGCGGCGTAATGACGGCACGGCGTGCACAGGCACAACGTGGCGGCATGTTAACGGCAAGAACACAGCACGGCGTAACGTGGAATGTTGCTTCGTGACGGCACGATGACAGAATATTTTCGTCACACCGTGATATGATATTCGGAGAAGGGGCCCCCGGAATTATGGCAACGTCGCGTTTCGTTACTCTGTAGATGGTGATACTGTAACGGCACAATGTCGGCACAATGTCGGCACGTCGTGGCATCCCGTTGTAACGCAAACGTGACGTCTATTTTGCATCATAAATTGCCGGACAGAATAGGCGTCGATGAAATTTCTCGGGAAGCTCCGAAGAAGCAGGAAACGTCGGTCAGGGATTTGCAGAGTCCGATGAATCGTTGCTCTTTTTTAATTTACTTTTAACTGTCAAATTCTGTTATTGATTTTTATCGGACATTATTTTGTTCGAACGTACAAATTGTTTTTTGCGTTAAATTTGGGGGGACGTATGAACTTCTCGAGGCTGCTTTTTTTCGTTGGATATGCTGTTCAATATCCGTCGGCTCGCACCGAGAACGAGACTTACGAGACTCATCTCCGATGTTGCTGTAGAAATTTGTGCGATATCTCTTGCTCTGTTATGATAGGTGGAAATGAAAAATGCTCGTATAAAGAATCCCTCTTTTAAAATAAATATATATTTTTCACACGGACATATGACTTCCGTTTCTTAACATTTATACATTTATACATACGTCCAATGTGCGATTGTCAGAGCCGGCGGCACTACTCGCAACTTCCGCGAGTGGCGATCACGAAATGTTTGAAATCAAATACATAATCGAGTGAGTTTCGGAATCATTGGATGCAACACTGGTTTTGATTTATTTTTCTTTAAACGCGTTTTTCTCGAAACAGCAGTTTCCAATAGCGTTGCCGCGATTTCTCAACAACGAATGAAGATACCGCCTTGATTTTTTTTTTAATAGAATTGACCTCCTCTACAGATTGAACTTGAATCTGTGTACACAAATTAATTTGTTATTATTGTTTTTGCAACAAGCGTCATACATTTATCGATGTTTTTCGTTTTTTTCTGCCATTTTTAAATTACGTTTTTTTTTTTTTGTTTGTATTCAATCTGTAGAGTAACATGTCCTGAATGCCCTTTGGAAATTTCCGATCGCTTAAGGGATCGTCACAGTGTGACCCTCCGAAAAATCAATGATTTTCGCGAATTTTTTTTGTTAAGTTGTAATGAACTAATTGGTCTGGTTTCTTTTAAATAAATAAGTACATTCTTGAAGAATACAGAATGATTTCTTTTATGTGCATTTCTTTAATGTATAATAATGATATAAATTGTTTAAATAGCTCGTGTAAAAAAAAGGTCCTGCATTATGTCCACGATTGCGGCCGCAATTTTTATCTGAACCAAAAATTTCAAAAAGATTATTAATCTGTAGGAAATTCGCTATCGCGCTATGAGAGCTTTTTTTTTTTTGAAATTTGGCAAAATGGCGGCGGTTTGAACGAAAATTATCGAATTTAGCCCCTTTTTTCGACAGTTTTTCGTAAAAAAAATAGGAAGATTTAATAAAAATAAAAAAATCTCTCATAGCGCTATAGAGAATGATGTTAGAAATGTTCTCTCAAAATTTGAAATCGATATCGTCATAACTCTTCATTTGAGAATGATGGACACCGTTTTGAAAAACAACATTCCGAGAAAAGTGCGTTTAAAGTTTGCACACGCCACTGTCACGCTGCAATCCCTTTCTCTAAGAAAGGCTGTAGCGACCAAAATAATTCGAATTTCGATAAAAAAATTTAACAGAATGTTTATAACCGTGTATACTATCCGATAATGAACAAAAAAAAATCGATTTTTTTTTATTTCACACTGTGACGATCCCTTAAGGAGAAAAATCCAAGGAAAAATAAAACCCATTAAATTTGGGTCACTCCGATTATTGTCATCTTGTGATAAAAGTTGTGAACGAAAAAAAAAAATTTTTCTTTCCGATTAGAAATTCTAGAGAAAATTCGTGAGGCAAACTACAAAAAAAAAAGTTTTATTCCTGGTATAAGTTAATCAAATATGATGTATTTTATTTGCGTAAATATTGTGATCGCGACTCGTGAAAATTGCTAGTAGTGCAGCCGACTCTGTACAATTGCACATTAGACATATGTGTAAATGTATCAATGATAAGAAACGGAAGACATATGTTCGTGTGAAAAATATATTTTTATTCTTTATACAAGCATTTTTCATTCCCACCCTAGCTAGTCCGATAACGGTGAAAACGACCAAAATATATGACCGAAAAAACGACCAGTCGTTAAATAAAAAAAAAAAAAAAAAAAAAGAACCAAACGACCAAGAAAACAACCATTGAAATTATTTTTGCTTCGTCGTTTCTTCGTTACGAAAAATCGGAAAACGACCGTTGAAACGACCAACTAGACAATCAAACTACAAATAGACAATCAAAATATATACCATTAAAGGTTTGAATAGCCGAGTGGATTAAGGCGCAGAGCAACAATCAGAAGCTTCCAGGTTCGAATCTTGACAATGACAAATTTTTTTTTTCCGACATTTAAATTGATAAAAAATGGGTCGTTTCACGGGTTCACTGAAAAAACAGCCGGTTACAAATTATTGAAATGGTCGTTTCGACGGTCGGAATCATTGAAAGTCGTTTCCAATTGTTCGTGACGAAGAAACGACTAATCAAGAATAATTTCACTGGTCGTTTTCTTAGCCGTTTGGTTCTTTTCAATGTTTTTTTTTTACATTTAACGACCAGTCGTTTTTTCGGTCGTTCGGCCGGTCGCTGGATCTGCTAGAGCACCTATCATCAGAACATAGCAAGTGATATCGCACAAATATCTACAGCAACATCGGAGATAAGTCTCGTAAGTCTCGTCCTCGGCTCGAGCCGACGGATATTGAACAGCATATCCAACGAAAAATAGCACCCTCGAGAAGTTCACACGTCCCCCCAAATTTAACGCAAAAAACAATGGGTACGTTCGAACATTCTAAAAAATCCGAAACGCAACACAATCGTGACTTTTACCCGCGAGAAACTCTTGCGTTGTCTGGCGAAAGTCAAGCAATAGACTAATAATTTCGTACAATTATAGAAACAAAATAATGTCCGATAAAAATCAATAAAAAAATTTGACAGTTAAAAGAAATAAATTAAAAAAGAGCAACGATTCCTCGGACTCTGCCAATCTCTGACCGACGTTTCCTGCTTCTTCGGAGCGTCCCGAGAAATTTCATCGACGCCTATTCTGTCCGGCAATTTATGATGCAAACTAGACGTCACGTTTGCGTTACAACGGGATGCCACGACGTGCCGACATTGTGCCGACATTGTGCCGTTACAGTATCACCATCTACGGAGTAACGAAACGCGACGTTGCCATAATTCCGGGGGCCCCTTCTCCGAATATCACATCACGGCGTGACGAAAATATTCTGTCATCGTGCCGTCACGAAGCACCATCCCACGTTACGCCGTGCTGTGTTCTTGCCGTTAACATGCCCCCACGTTGTGCCTGTGCACGCCGTGCCGTCATTACGCCGCCTTGTGCGGACGCAGAAGGCTGCGTAATGACGGCATGCCGTACTGTCGCGTGACGCGAATGTAACGCAACTGTGCCGTCATTTTGTTTGCTGGGTACGTGGTGATTTAGAATAGGTAAATAAAATCGAGAGATACATCTGCAGTGACAGGTGAACATTTAGAGACGAAAAGAGACAAAAAAACAGCGAAAAAAGTAATAAGTGCCAGCGGAAATTAGCAAATAACAAATGATTTAATGGAAAATATACACGTCAAGCGTATAGTTCCGATAATAATGTACTTGTCAACATGTTTTACGAATATTGTGTTTAGGTTATGTTCACTCATATTTCAGTTTGGTGTATTGAATATAAATTATCTTCACAATTAAAGTGTACTAGTGCAATTAATAAATATACTGATGAAGAAATCATTGTGGAATCAATTATTTCGACCTTCTAACTTCTAACATGTGCAGCGGGTAATGATTTTTCAGAAAAAAACATTTTTTGTTGACGTAAGTGCCAAATTAAAAAAAATTAATTAATTAAAATGTATTAATGCAGGTAATTACCACTCTAAAATGATCTTATAGCAAATATAAGAGCAGAAACATCTCAATTGAGATAAAATATGAGTATGCTGCAAGTTATAGCCAAAGTCAAGTACGCAGTGGGAAAATATTCACTTGTACACATATGCGTAATTAAAAATGAAATTTTTTAATTTTGGTGATGGGTATTCACCCCTTAAAAAAAGTGTAAGGGAAAAACTAAAAAAAGTGTATGAGAATAAAGGTATTTTAGAATTTTGTAGCAGATTTAAGCCAAATTCTTGGGTTGACAGCGGAGATTGGGCTCCGGACACAATTTGAGACCCAAAAACCCAAATTTTCTTGAAATAAACTCCTGTATAAAATTATTGGAAAATTACCATACTTCATGGGCATACTTTCGAGTGCTAGACTAAGAAATATTCCAAATTTCAACTTGTTCGGTCTGTTCAGTCCAGAGCCACTGAGTGATACGGACGTCCGGGTAACACAAAATCTGGTCCGCAGTAAAAAATATCTTTAGTAATGCAATTTCCTTATTATTTTATGTCAAGAATATGTATTTTACTATGTTAAAGATATCTAAACTAAAAAAAGTTAATACATTTGAAATATATCAATTTTTGTCCTTTAAAACCTAATTTAGACCCAGGAAAGCGATTTCAATAGGCACTCCTGGTGCGTTTTTTTAAAACGTGAGTGCCTAAAAATGTGGATAAAAGACGGTAAAGGTACGGTAGTTACATTATTATTTTACCAAAAATAAAAATACCGGTATTTTCATATCTATATAATTCTGTGATGTTCAATGTCGGTCATTTTCAAAAAATAAAAAGTCATTCGAATCAATAGAAAATGACCCATAAAATGGTCAATAGAAAATGTGGAGTATAAATTTATCGCGTTCAAAACGCAGGCAGCGAGGCCACAAGAAATGACCAAATACAACGAGGACCCAAGGCCCTAGGATGTTGAGTTATCGGTCGGTATAGTAGTGATGATAAAATACCGACGGTTGATATTCGATTTTTTTTAGTCGATGTTTCATAAAAAACAACACCGAACGTCGATTAATCTACGAAGATCGCTCATCCCTACTATGTAGAATGCTATCCATTTTTTCGATTTCGTCAATTGACACAAAAGTGGCCGTCACGTGACCGTTACTTTCGTGTTTCCGAATTAGGCGAGATGCATTTTGTGACGGTCATTTGACCGTCACAAAACCGTTTGGACCGTCACATGACGCTTGTCGAAATGACCGTCATTTTTACTTCGACCAAACAGGCAAAAAATGACGTCACAAAATCGTCAAATGACGGTTATTTCTTTGTCTTCTGAACTGTTATAAAAATTACCGTTATTTCAAATCTCTATGTGTGTCAATCGAAATGACGTCAAAAAACACGGTGTCTCCAGTAAAAGAGTCTTAGAGCGTCTCGTCTCGGTCGGTAAGGTAGGTAAATGGACTTGTCTCGAGACGCTATCGCGTCTCTTGAAAAGGCGTAAATCGTCATTAAGTTCTACTTTCTTATTATAGTTGAATCATTTAATAATAAAGTGTAAAGAAGGGTTATCGTTAAAAAAAAAGATATAAGAAATTAATAAAACCGTGAACGCAGTGGTAATTTGGTGACTACGATTGTTTTATGATAAATAAATTAAATCGAGAGATACATCAGCCACAGTGGCAGGTGAACATTCAGAGACGTAAACAGACCAAAAAACAGCGAATGCAATGATAATATCCAGTGAAAATAAGCAAATAAGAAATAATTCAATTTAAAATATACATTATTCATTTATATTATCGATGTGTGTCAATCGAAATGAGGTCAAAACACGGTGTCTCCGGTAAAAGAGTCTTGAAGCGTCTCGTGTCGGTCGGTAAAGTAGGTTTTGTCTACACTGGAACCTCTATAGCGCACACCCTCATAACGTACATTGGGAAACGTACCAGCGCTGTGATTGGACGATTTTGCGAGAGACAGTGAGAGGCACGAACGTTTCGCGTGCCTGATTGGCTCTTCACTTAGCGTACATGTCCCCGCATTTGGTACGCTATGAGAGGTTCCACGGTACTTGGACTTGTCTCGAGACTAGAGATGTGGAATTACCGTAAAATCCTGGAACGGTAAACTTACCAAAAAACAATGTCAGTGAATTCGTACACAAGTGACGCGGAATCGTTTGATAGTTTGTAATTAGTGTTTGTTAGTGATTAATAGTCCACGATATTTATTTGAATTTCCTTCGTAATAAGTATCAAATTAATAAAAATTATTTTATTAAAATGTATTAATGTAGGTAATTATCACTCTAAAATGATCTTATGGCAAATATAAGAGAAGAAATATCTGAATTGAGATAAAATATGAGTACGCTGTAAGTTATAGCCAAAGTCAAGTACGCAGTGGAAAAATATTCACTTGTTCACCTAAGTAGAGTTCTTCATTACCGACACATGCAGCTAACTGTGTCGCTATATTGGAGTTCTCTAGAATTCAGTCTATAGCCGCCTCGTTCACAGATAGTTTTCGCCTTTTAAGGGGCTGCTGGAGTAGATTTTTTTACCGACCAGTCGGTAAAAAAATCTATTCCAGCAGCCCCTTAATATTTATCAGTCGGTATCCACATGATGTAATGATTATTAAGCTTATTAAGAGACGAAAACTATCTGTGGACGAGGCGACTATAGATCGAATTCTAGAACTCCAATATACCGACATGGTTAGAAGCATGTGTCGGTAATGAAGAACTCTACTTAAGTGAAAAATATTTTCTGTCAAAATCCCATTCGGGAGAACGGACTTTCGAGTGTTTCACCCAAAATTCGAGTCTACGCTGATGCGCCTATGTTGATATTATAATCCTGTGCAATTTGAGACATTTTTGTAATACAATAACGACGTAAACCGTAAACTACGAAACCGTACTTTTTTACCGACCAGTCGGTAAAAAAATCTATTCCAGCAGCCCCTTAATATTTATCAGTCGGTATCCACATGATGTAATGATTATTAAGCTTATTAAGAGACGAAAACTATCTGTGGACGAGGCGACTATAGATCGAATTCTAGAACTCCAATATACCGACATGGTTAGAAGCATGTGTCGGTAATGAAGAACTCTACTTAAGTGAAAAATATTTTCTGTCAAAATCCCATTCGGGAGAACGGACTTTCGAGTGTTCGATACATTCAGGCAAATGGTGCATTCGGGAACATTACAATTCTGTTGAAATGAAATTCGGTATTTTCATCCGTTCGGCATAAAAACTTTTCGGCGTTTTCACCGTTCGGCTAATAAATATTTCGGTATTATGACTCGTCGGATCTTTTCTCATTCGGGTGAACGGTCAATCGGCATTTATAAATTCGCGCGTTTAGTACGTTCGGCAATCGTATTTTTTGGTCGAGTGACGGCAAGCCGTCAGCGCGATTGCGGTCGCGGCGTGAATTATGAATCAGGTGACAATCGTGAAACACCTGAATTTGTTGGGTTCTATTTTTTATAGTAGTTAATTAATTTAATAATTGAGTGTAAAAAAATGTTAGAAATCAATAAAATCATGAATGCAGGTGTTATATGGTAATTACGTGATGATTTACAATGAGTAAATAAAATTGACAAAAACATTAGCAGTGACAAGTGAAAATTTACAGACGAAACCAGACAATAAATAGTGAATACAGTTATGAGTGCCAGTTAATAAAAAATAACGAATAATTTAATGAAAAATATACATTTCAAACATATATAGTTCCGTAGAGAAGGTGTCAATATGTTTTACGAATTTTGTGTTTAGGTTATGTTTATACTCATATTTCAGTTTGGTATATTAATTATGAATTAATAATACAATAAAACTGTATCAGTGCAATTAATAAATATAAAAATTGAAAAATCATTTCGGAATCAATTATTTTGACATTATAATATGTGGAATGTATAGCGGACAATTATTTTGAAGAGAAAAATCTTATTGTTATCATAATTATGAAATTAATTAAAATTGAATATTTTGATTCTATTATGGTAGCCCGAGTAGAAATTCTGGCGCGGCCGCAACACGGGCGTGATCAGGTTGACCGGGGCGCCTTGTCAGGCGGTGTAAAGGCAACCTGACCAGGCCCTGCACGAAAATGTAACACGCCGGTCGACATGGCCGTGATCAGGGTTGCCTTGCTCGCCTGATCCGGTTCAAATCCGGCCCGAATCAGGCGCCAGTCTGATGCCTTATCCGACCGCATTCTGGTGTCTGATCGGGCAAAATCGTCTTACATGACCAAATGAGGCAAAAGCAACGTATATGTTCATGAAACATTAAAAATAATTATTAAAAAAATATTTTTCGGTTGGAGAATTACTTTGCCAGACATGTGTAGTGGTTTTTGTCGATGAAAATTTTTCCTGCCTGACCGGGATTCGAACCTACGACCCTACCTACCTAACTTCCTAAACGCTTACGCTACCGACTGTGCTACCGACGACTTGACAATTTAGTATATCCAAATCACACATATAAGTTGCGACATCAAATTGTCAGTATTTTTTTTTATTTGTTTAGCGAAAGCATGGTAGTCCTCTCGACTTGTCGGACCCGATTTTATTTTTAAAAGATGCTGGGGGTAATCGATCCGTAATTTTTTTTTCCCAAAATAAAAATTCTGAGTAATGCATTCCCGAGATTCACATTACTGACGTCTGTATTTCAATTTTCACTTCGATCCGTTCATAATTCGGGACAAACCGCTGTACCAAACTTTAGAGGTGATGTGCGTCGGTATTTCACATCGTCGTAAGGCAGCCTGACGTAGTCAGCATCGGGTCCACGTCAGGTAAACGCAAGGCAAACCTTACATCAGGCTGCCTTGCGTTTGCCTGACTTGGCCCTGATGCTTACTACGTCAAGCAGCACGGATCAGGCTTGCCTTACATAGGCCAAGTCCGGGCCACGTGAGATAAAAATAAGGCGAACCGTATCAGGCTGCCTTGCGTTTTACCTGACGTGGCCCTGATGCGTACTACGTCAGGCGGCCTTGATAGGGCAACCCTTGTTGAAATCGAACGTGGCCCCAACTCGGCTCTTATGTGGCAAGCCTGATCCGTGCTGCCTTGCCAGAACGTTAGCTGGCCCTGATCAGACATCAGGCAGCCTGACTAGAATTTCTACTCGGGAGGTAATCATCATTCTAAAATGATCTAAGGGCTAATATGAGGAAAGATACATTTGAATTAAGGTAAAATATGAGAACGCTGCAAGTTTTAGTCAAATTACTTTATTGACTGCGAAGACTGACAGCCGGACACAATTTTCAATTTAATGATTTGAGTGTCTTAGGTATTCACTACTTAAAAAGTGTGTAAGAAAAAAACTAAAAAAAGTGCACCAAGATTAAGTTGAATTAGAATTATGCAGCAAGTTTCAGCCAAATTCTTCCATCGATGGCCAAGATTGAGACCCGTATACAACTTGACGACCAAAAGTGCCAAATTTCTTCAAGTGAACTCCTGTATAAAATGACTGGAAAATTAACACACTTCATGGGCATACTTCCCAGTGCTAGACTAAGAAATATTCCAAATTT
>CAXITY010000007.1:87500-90158 GCA_964034905.1 Itoplectis maculator | reverse complement strand
AGTCGTGTAGAATAAGCTAATGATCAGCGAGTTGACGATGTGAGCGAAGAGAGTGCGGACGCGAGTGAGAGAGAAAGAGAGTGCGCACGCGAGTGAGAGAGCAAAGAGAGTGACGAGTGAGAGAAATCCGAGAGCCGAGCCAGCTGGTGGTGGAGGACGTTCTGCCACGATAGAGGATGCGAGACACGAGCGAGTGAGTAAGAATGGAAGGACGAATGAGCAAAAAAATTGTAACGTCAGTGTGTTCGCGAAATCGACTACTCTTCCCATATTTTTCTTTCTGTCTTCAAATGTTATAAAAATTATTATCGGATTCAACTGAAAACATGCCATCATAATAATAAACGTTGACGGTTTAAGGTGAACATTTTTAAATCTTTTCGTCAGTAAAACCCAAACAACCCTACTCCATTTAATTTAAGAATCGGGCCCGTATGGGACGTTAAAGCAGTCGGAAATCTTACCCAAACAAAAAAATAAAATTAAACTCGCTACAAACCAATTTGTCGCGGGGATAGTTTGAATACGGGCAAAAACGCCCTTGCACGTGACACTATAAGAGGTTCCAGTGTAGACAAAACCTACTTTACCGACCGACACGAGACGCTTCAAGACTCTTTTACCGGAGACACCGTGTTTTGACCTCATTTCGATTGACACACATCAGTAATATAAATGAATAATGTATATTTTATATTGTATTATTTGTTATTTGCTTATTTTCACTGGATCTTATCACTGCATTCACTGTTTTTTGGTCTGTTTTCGTCTCTGAATGTTCAGCTGTCACTGTGGCAAATGTATCTCTCGATTTAATTTATTTATCATAAAACAATCATAATCACCACATTACCACTGCGTTCACGGTTTTATTAATTTCTTATATCTTTTTTTTTTACGATAACCCTTCTTTACACTTTATCATTAAATGATTCAACTATAATAAGAAAGTAGAACTTAATGACGATTTACGCCTTTTCAAGAGACACGATAGCGTTTCGAGACAAGTCCATTTACCTACCTTACCGACCGAGACGAGACGCTCTAAGACTCTTTTACTGGAGACACCGTGTTTTTTTTACCTCATTTCGATTGACACACATAGAGATTTGAAATAACGGTAATTTTTATAATAGTTCAGAAGACCAAGAAATAACTGTCATTTGACGGTTTTGTGACGTAATTTTTTTGCCTATATGGTCGAAGTAAAAATGACGGTCATTTCGACAAGCGTCATGTGACGGTCCAAACGGTTTTGTGACGGTCAAATGACCGTCACAAAATGCATCTCGCATAATTCGGAAATACGAAAGTAACGGTCACGTGACGCTCATTTCTGTGTCAATTGACGAAATCGAAAAAATTGATAGCATTCTACATAGTAGGGATGGGCGATCTTCGTCGATTAATCGACGTTCGGTGTTGTTTTTTATGAAACATCGACTAAAAAAAAATCGAATATCAACCGTCGGTATTTTATCATCACTACTATACCGACCGATAACTCAACATCCTAGGGCCTTGGGTCCTCGTTGTAATTGATCATTTCTTGTGGCTTCGCTGCCTGCGTTTTGAACGTGATAAATTTATACTCCACATTTTCTATTGATCATTCTATGGGTCATTTTTTATTGATTCGAATGACTTTTTATTTTTTGAAAATGACCGACATTGAACATCACAGAATTATATAGATATGCAAATACCGGTATTTTTTTTTTTGGTAAAGTGACAATGAAACTACCGTATCTTTACCGTCTTTTATCCACATTTTTTTCTACAAACTTTGTGTTGTGAAAATACGGTCACGAAAATTGCTCGTAAATTTGACCGGTTACAAATTTTTGTTGGTAAATTCACCATAAAAAATGGTAAACTGCGTCTATATAGTTGTGAAATAACCGGTAACGAATCCCAGATAGAAAAATGACGGCACGGGGACGGCACGGTTTTCTATCTGGGATTTTTTGGTAAAATTACAGCAACGTTGTTTCGTAAATTCACCGTATCTTGACGAGAATGCTTAATCACTAAGAGACTTTGTTACCGATGTCGTAAATTTAACACCGGTCACATACCGTTTTCAGGCACTCACGTTTTAAAAAAACGCACCAGGAGTGCCTATTGAAATCGCTTTCCTGGGTCTAAATTAGGTTTTAAAGGACAAAAATTGATATACTTCAAATGGGGAGGGACCCACTTGCGCACATTCCGATTGGACACAGACCGATTGGACACATAGGATTGGACACATCAATATTGGACACAAGCCCGATTGGACACATTATTATTGGACACATGCCCGATTGGACACATCAATATTGGACACAAACCCGATTGGACACATTGAGATTGGACACATGCCCGATTGGACACATGCCCGATTGGACACAAACCCAATTGGACACATCATTTTTGGACACAAGCCCGATTGGACACAAAACCGATTGGACACAATCCCGATTGGACACATCAACATTGGACACACGCCCGATTGGACACATCATTATTGGACACAAGCCCGATTGGACACATCAACATTGGACACAAGCCCGATTGGACACATCATTATTGGACACAAGCCCGATTGGACACATCAATATTGGACACATGACCGATTGGACACATGCTCGATTGGACACATGCCCGATTGGACAC
>CAXITY010000007.1:82500-85000 GCA_964034905.1 Itoplectis maculator | reverse complement strand
AATACGGCATGTACTGAGACATGCATGGCTTAATCTTTGAGACAAGCATATTTTCAAAACAAAAATGGTACGCCAAGACAAAAAAATTCATCCCATAAAAAAAATCCTTGAAAGAAAAAACATTTTTAAAATATGCCATAAAAAATTCCTATCAAAAAATCTTTTTCAAAAATATTAAACCAAATCCATTACACTAGCCAAGTAAAAAGTGGTTAACGGATGTAGATGTTTCTTCACAAAAAAAAATTGGCGTGCCAGCTGTTTGGCCCTGTCTATTTATTAATTAAATAAAAAAAAAACAAATGTTAATTTAATGGCATAATGTTAATCTTTTTCCGAATGTTTGTAGTAGCTGGTACAGTTGTCCCGTCCTCATTTCTCTGGACTAGGTACGGGACCAAACCGCTGGCACGCCAATTTTTTTTTGTAAAGAAACATCTACATCCGTTAACCACTTTTTACTTGGCTAGTGTAATGGATTTGGTTTAATATTTTTGAAAAAGATTTTTTGATAGGAATTTTTTATGGCATATTTAAAAAATGTTTTTTCTTTCAAGGATTTTTTTTATGGGATGAATTTTTTTGTCTTGGCGTACCATTTTTGTTTTGAAAAAACATTTTTGGGTTTATTTGCTGTCTTTTTGAAATTCAGAGCTTGATTGTACATTTTTTTAAACTAAGTGGGCACCGTTAACTTGCCCACTTCCTTTTTGTTTATCACATATAACCTTAAAAATTGACCTGAAAAACTACAAAGATACCGGTCGTTCCGCCGAGCTCTGCGAACTTGGTTAGAAACACAATTTAATTTCATACACACTACATTATTTTCTCATAACCCAACTAAAAAAGACGCGCACATCCGAGACTGTCAAAAAAGCCACACTGACAAGATGAGAGCGAGCTGGTCACCTAACCGATCGTCGTGAATTTATCGGCATGCCGTCGCCGTGTACGTGCGACTCTCTGCACGTATATGCGAGGGGACAAATCGGTGCAGTTGTGTGAGTGGGGACAAATCGCAAATACTCCCAGATATCAGCATTGCCGGCACCGATTTTATCGAAACAGGTCTCATTAAAAAGAGAAAAATAAATAAAAAATATTGGCGCTGATACATTTTGCGTCCGTGACATGTTGCTTAAGATAATTAAAGTTAAAGACGAGATGTGAGTGAGGAGGTAACGCGCCATGCACGTATATGCGAGGGGACATTTTCGTGCCGATGTGTGAGTGCGGACGAAAATTTTTGACAGATTCTGAATTTCAAGTGGCCAGATATTAGCATTGCGGGCATCGATTTTATTGAAACAGGGCTCATTAGAAAGAGAAAAAAAAAATAAAAAAGATTGGACCTGACACATTTAGCATCCGCGACGTTTTGACTGAGATAATTCGAGTTAGATTTCGTAGCAGACGAAAAAAACGCGAGCTTGCTGTAAATAAGAGTGCGCTAGCGTCTCGGTCGTATAAGGCATATGAGTTTTTTTAAGTCTTGGCGTCGAGACGCTACCGCGTCTCTTGATATGACTACTGGCAGGATCAACCAGGGAGCTTCGTCGTTATTTTATTAACGAGAGAGCTCGGGAAGAAGCGAGACTTGTCTCGTCTTCGACCCTCGTTTCTCGAAGTGTTCATCACCGCAATGACTCTTCCTTGTGCGAGCACGCAGAGAGGCCAGAGCGGTGTGACACACGTTCTTTCATTTTTGTTTGGACTTTAATATTTAGCCCAACCAAGCTAAATATGTAGCTCAACCAAGAGATGTCACGACAACTCGAGGCTCGGCTTACGGATTGCAACTTTAACTTCTTTCTTTCTTTCTTTCTCCTTCTTTCTTACTTGTGCGCATCCGCGTTATAAGATTTCAAAACTTTCTCGTTTTAGAAAACTCTTGACGCTAGAATTTATCTTGCGACTTGATGTGCTTCTTTGAGACACATTTATATTCGTGTGTATTCTTTGTAACGAAATTTTTCGTACATTTATTCTCGCCCGGAATTGGGTGGGTCGATGCTCAGTGTACATTTTGTGTATATTTCATATAAATCGCCTAGGGCGTCTACCACATAAGAGCCATTCGGTCAGAGACACCGACTCGTGGTAAGGTTGTGGAGGTATATGAACTTATACTACGCCGCCTCGGACTCGTTGCCTCGGCACCACCTCTCTCTATGTAGGTACCACCGGGTCCGCCTGCGGTTCGGCGCCCGCCGGCTTATACACGGGCCGTAAAGGGGAATATTGAGCAACTTGAGGCCAATATTTTTTTCCCATTTTGGACTTAGAAAATTTTCATCGAAAACTTTTTTCTTCTCTATTTCATCGAATTTCACGACTTTTTCGAAAAATTTCGAAAAATTTTTGAAAAAAACGAAAAATTTCGTCGACGCATGGACCGACTAGTCGGGACTTTCGGTCGCCTCTCCGAGGGACTTAGAACATTTTCATCGATTTTCTTTTTTTTTTTTCTTTTTCATCGAATTTCACAACTTTTTCA
>CAXITY010000007.1:0-77500 GCA_964034905.1 Itoplectis maculator | reverse complement strand
GTTTATTTCAAGAAAATTTGGGTTTTTGGGTCTCAAATTGTGTCCGGAGCCCAATCTCCGCTGTCAACCCAAGAATTTGGCTGAAACTTGCTACAAAATTCTAAAATACCTTAATTCTCATACACTTTTTTTAGTTTTTCCCTTACACTTTTTTTAAGGGGTGAATACCTATCACCAAAATTAAAAAATTACATTTTTAATTACGCATATGTGTACAAGTGAATATTTTCCCACTGCGTACTTGACTTTGGCTATAGCTTGCAGCATACTCATATTTTATCTCAATTCAGGTGTTTCTTCTCTTATATTTGCCATAAGATCATTTTAGAGTGGTAATTACCTGCATTAATACATTTTAATTAATTAATTTTTTTAAATTTGACACTTACGTCAACTAAAAATGTTTTTTCCTGAAAAATCATTACCCGCTGCACATGTCAGAAGTTAGAAGGTCGAAATAATTGATTCCACAATGATTTCTTCATTATTATATTTATTAATTGCACTAGTACACTTTAATTGTGAAGATAATTTATATTTAATACACCAATCTGAAATATGAGTAAACATAACCTAAACACAATATTCGTAAAACATGTTGAAACATGTATTCGTAAAACATTATTATCGGAACTATGCGCTTGACGTGTATATTTTTCATTAAATCATTTGTTATTTGCTAATTTCCACTGGCACTTATTACTTTTTTCGCTGTTTTTTTGTCTCTTTTCGTCTCTAAATGTTCACCTGTCACTGCAGATGTATCTCTCGATTTTATTTGCGTATTCTAAATCACCACGTAATTACCACATAACAACTGCATTCACGGTTTTCTTAATTTCCTAAATGTTTTTTGCAAAACGACAACGTTTTTTACACTTAATTATTAAATTAATTAATTATGTTAAAAAAAAATAGAGCCGCAATCGCGTTGACTTTAACGTACTCTGGTAAAAGAGTCAGTTCTAAGTGGTCTGGTCAGAGCTGTGGCGCGCGTGTCGCCTAATAAAAAAAACTTTATATACAATTATCTTTCCATAAATTTGTGATTGAACAATAAGATACGTATTCGATAAATGTGCAAACAATAAATAAATAATGAATTATCTTTAAATACAGCATTTCATAATAATACATGAAAAAAAAAAAAAAAAAAAAAACGAGCTGTACACCTATCTAGTTGTAAATGACCACTTTTTTGTGACCATAAATTTACCAAAAAGAAAAGTGACCAGTAATTCCACATCTAAATAGTTGAATTTACCATATTTTTACGGTATGTTTATCGAAAAAATGTGTGACGGTAAATCCACAAAAGATGTTCCTTCAAAAAATTCATATCTCTTTGAAAATTCCTCCGATTAAATTCATTCTTGGTGCATATTAAAGCTAAGGATTCACGTTAATGGAATATAAATCGGTGTTTCTCCCAACTTCGTCTGCAAGATGTGGTCGAGCGAAAAAAGTGAGACGAATTTTATGCTTTTTCGTTTGCCTGACTCTGACGTTCGAAACTAAAAGGACTTCGATTTATCGTTTTCTCGCTGTATTTTCACCTTCGAAATACAGTCTTGAGTCAGTTTAAAATTTTTCATTGAGCGGAATTAATGATTCATTTTTAATAACTTGGTTTATCGACCGAATTTTGTCATATTTTAACGAAATATTGCGTTAAAAAGACGTTCCTTCAAAAAATGCATATCTCTTTGAAAATTCCTCTGATTGAATTCTTTCTGGGTGCATTTTAAAACTAAGGATCCACGTTAATGGAATATAAATCGGTGTTCCTCCCAATTTCGTCTCCGAGATGTGGTCGAGCGAAAAAAAGTGAGACGAATTTTATGCTTTTTCGTTTGCCTGACTCTGACGTTCGAAACTAAAAGGACTTCGATTTATCGTTTTCTCGCTGTATTTTCACCTTCGAAATACAGTCTTGAGTCAGTTTAAAATTTTTCATTGAGCGGAATTAATGATTCATTTTTAATAACCTGGTTCATCGACCGAATTTTGTCATATTTTAACGAAATATATTGCGTTAAAAAGACGTTCCTTCAAAAAATGCATATCTCTTTGAAAATTCCTCTGATTGAATTCTTTCTGGGTGCATATTAAAGCTAAGGATTCACGTTAATGGAATATAAATCGGTGTTCCTTCCAATTTCGTCTCCGAGATGTGGTCGAGCGAAAAAAAAGTAAGACGAATTTTATGCTTTCTCGTTTGCCTTCCTCTGACGTTCGAAACTAAAAGGACTTCGATTTATCGTTTTCGCGCTGTATTTTCACCTTCGAAATACAGTCTTGAGTCAGTTTAACATTTTTTATTGAGCGGAATTAATGATTAATTTTTAATAACTCGGTTTAATGACCGAATTTTGTCATATTTTAACGAAATATTGCGTTAAAAAGACGTTCGTTCAAAAAATGCATATCTCTTTGAAAATTCCTCTGATTGAATTCTTTCTGGGTGCGAAAACAGGTGAGACGAATTCTATGCTTTTTCGTTTGCCTTCCTCTGACGTTCGAAACTAAAAGGACTTCGATTTACCGTTTTCTCGCTGTATTTTCACCTTCGAAATACAGTCTTGAGTCAGTTTAAAATTTTTATTGAGCGGAATTAATGATTCATTTTTAATAACCTGGTTCATCGACCGAATTTTGTCATATTTTAACGAAATATTGCGTTAAAAAGACGTTCCTTCAAAAAATGCATATCTCTTTGAAAATTCCTCTGATTGAATTCTTTCTGGGTGCATATTAAAGCTTAATTAATGATTCATTTTTAATAACTTGGTTTATCGACCGAATATTGTCATATTTTAACGAAATATTGCTTTAAAAAGACGTTCCTTCAAAAAATTCATATCTCTTTGGAAATTCCTCCGATTGAATTCTTTCTAGGTGCATATTAAAGCTAAGGATTCACGTTAATGGAATATAAATCGGTGTTCCTCCCAATTTCGTCTCCGAGATGTGGTCGAGCGAAAAAAAGTGAGACGAATTTTATTCTTTTTCGTTTGCCTGACTCTGACGTTCGAAATTAAAAGGACTTCGAAATATCGTTTTCTCGCTGCATTTCCACCTTCGAAATACAGTCTTGAGACAGTTTAAAATTTTTCATTGAGCGGAATTAATGATTCATTTTTAATAACCTGGTTCATCGACCGAATTTTGTCATATTTTAACGAAATATTGCGTTAAAAAAACGTTCCTTCAAAAAATGCATATCTCTTTGAAAATTCCTCTGATTGAATTCTTTCTGGGTGCATATTAAAGCTAAGGATTCACGTTAATGGAATATAAATCGGTGTTCCTTCCAATTTCGTCTCCGAGATGTGGTCGAGCGAAAAAAAAGTAAGACGAATTTTATGCGTTCTCGTTTGCCTTCCTCTGACGTTCGAAACTAAAAGGACTTCGATTTATCGTTTTCGCGCTGTATTTTCACCTTCGAAATACAGTCTTGAGTCAGTTTAACATTTTTTATTGAGCGGAATTAATGATTAATTTTTAATAACTTGGTTTAATGACCGAATTTTGTCATATTTTAACGAAATATTGCGTTAAAAAGACGTTCCTTCAAAAAATGCATATCTCTTTGAAAATTCCTCTGATTGAATTCTTTCTGGGTGCGAAAAAAAGTGAGACGAATTCTATGCTTTTTCGTTTGCCTTCCTCTGACGTTCGAAACTAAAAGGACTTCGATTTACCGTTTTCTCGCTGTATTTTCACCTTCGAAATACAGTCTTGAGTCAGTTTAAAATTTTTCATTGAGCGGAATTAATGATTCATTTTTAATAACTTGGTTTATCGACCGAATTTTGTCATATTTTAACGAAATATTGCGTTAAAAAGACGTTCCTTCAAAAAATGCATATCTCTTTGAAAATTCCTCCGATTGAATTCTTTCTAAGTGCATATTAAAGCTAAGGATTCACGTTAATGGAATATAAATCGGTGTTCCTCCCAATTTCGTCTCCGAGATGTGGTCGAGCGAAAAAAAGTGAGACGAATTTTATTCTTTTTCGTTTGCCTGACTCTGACGTTCGAAATTAAAAGGACTTCGAAATATCGTTTTCTCGCTGTATTTCCACCTTCGAAATACAGTCTTGAGACAGTTTAAAATTTTTCATTGAGCGGAATTAATGATTCATTTTTAATAACCTGGTTCATCGACCGAATTTTGTCATATTTTAACGAAATATTGCGTTAAAAAGACGTTCCTTCAAAAAATGCATATCTCTTTGAAAATTCCTCTGATTGAATTCTTTCTGGGTGCATATTAAAGCTAAGGATTCACGTTAATGGAATATAAATCGGTGTTCCTTCCAATTTCGTCTCCGAGATGTGGTCGAGCGAAAAAAAAGTAAGACGAATTTTATGCTTTCTCGTTTGCCTTCCTCTGACGTTCGAAACTAAAAGGACTTCGATTTATCGTTTTCGCGCTGTATTTTCACCTTCGAAATACAGTCTTGAGTCAGTTTAACATTTTTTATTGAGCGGAATTAATGATTAATTTTTAATAACTCGGTTTAATGACCGAATTTTGTCATATTTTAACGAAATATTGCGTTAAAAAGACGTTCGTTCAAAAAATGCATATCTCTTTGAAAATTCCTCTGATTGAATTCTTTCTGGGTGCGAAAACAGGTGAGACGAATTCTATGCTTTTTCGTTTGCCTTCCTCTGACGTTCGAAACTAAAAGGACTTCGATTTACCGTTTTCTCGCTGTATTTTCACCTTCGAAATACAGTCTTGAGTCAGTTTAAAATTTTTATTGAGCGGAATGAATGATTCATTTTTAATAACCTGGTTCATCGACCGAATTTTGTCATATTTTAACGAAATATTGCGTTAAAAAGACGTTCCTTCAAAAAATGCATATCTCTTTGAAAATTCCTCTGATTGAATTCTTTCTGGGTGCATATTAAAGCTTAATTAATGATTCATTTTTAATAACTTGGTTTATCGACCGAATATTGTCATATTTTAACGAAATATTGCTTTAAAAAGACGTTCCTTCAAAAAATTCATATCTCTTTGGAAATTCCTCCGATTGAATTCTTTCTAAGTGCATATTAAAGCTAAGGATTCACGTTAATGGAATATAAATCGGTGTTCCTCCCAATTTCGTCTCCGAGATGTGGTCGAGCGAAAAAAAGTGAGACGAATTTTATGCTTTTTCGTTTGCCTGACTCTGACGTTCGAAATTAAAAGGACTTCGATTTATCGTTTTCTCGCTGTATTTCCACCTTCGAAATACAGTCTTGAGACAGTTTAAAATTTTTCATTGAGCGGAATTAATGATTCATTTTTAATAACCTGGTTCATCGACCGAATTTTGTCATATTTTAACGAAATATTGCGTTAAAAAGACGTTCCTTGAAAAAATGCATATCTCTTTGAAAATTCCTCTGATTGAATTCTTTCTGGGTGCATATTAAAGCTAAGGATTCACGTTAATGGAATATAAATCGGTGTTTCTCCCAATTTCGTCTCCGAGATGTGGTCGAGCGAAAAAAAGTGAGACGAATTTTATTCTTTTTCGTTTGCCTGACTCTGACGTTCGAAATTAAAAGGACTTCGAAATATCGTTTTCTCGCTGTATTTCCACCTTCGAAATACAGTCTTGAGACAGTTTAAAATTTTTCATTGAGCGGAATTAATGATTCATTTTTAATAACCTGGTTCATCGACCGAATTTTGTCATATTTTAACGAAATATTGCGTTAAAAAAACGTTCCTTCAAAAAATGCATATCTCTTTGAAAATTCCTCTGATTGAATTCTTTCTGGGTGCATATTAAAGCTAAGGATTCACGTTAATGGAATATAAATCGGTGTTCCTTCCAATTTCGTCTCCGAGATGTGGTCGAGCGAAAAAAAAGTAAGACGAATTTTATGCGTTCTCGTTTGCCTTCCTCTGACGTTCGAAACTAAAAGGACTTCGATTTATCGTTTTCGCGCTGTATTTTCACCTTCGAAATACAGTCTTGAGTCAGTTTAACATTTTTTATTGAGCGGAATTAATGATTAATTTTTAATAACTTGGTTTAATGACCGAATTTTGTCATATTTTAACGAAATATTGCGTTAAAAAGACGTTCCTTCAAAAAATGCATATCTCTTTGAAAATTCCTCTGATTGAATTCTTTCTGGGTGCGAAAAAAAGTGAGACGAATTCTATGCTTTTTCGTTTGCCTTCCTCTGACGTTCGAAACTAAAAGGACTTCGATTTACCGTTTTCTCGCTGTATTTTCACCTTCGAAATACAGTCTTGAGTCAGTTTAAAATTTTTCATTGAGCGGAATTAATGATTCATTTTCAATAACCTGGTTCATCGACCGAATTTTGTCATATTTTAACGAAATATTGCGTTAAAAAGACGTTCCTTCAAAAAATGCATATCTCTTTGAAAATTCCTCTGATTGAATTCTTTCTGGGTGCATATTAAAGCTAAGGATTCACGTTAATGGAATATAAATCGGTGTTCCTCCCAATTTCGTCTCCGAGATGTGGTCGAGCGAAAAAAAGTGAGACGAATTTTATGCTTTTTCGTTTGCCTTCCTCTGACGTTCGAAACTAAAAGGACTTCGATTTACCGTTTTCTCGCTGTATTTTCACCTTCGAAATACAGTCTTGAGTCAGTTTAACATTTTTTATTGAGCGGAATTAATGATTAATTTTTAATAACTTGGTTTAATGACCGAATTTTGTCATATTTTAACGAAATATTGCGTTAAAAAAACCTTCCTTCAAAAAATTCATATCTCTTTGGAAATTCCTCTGATTGAATTCTTTCTGGGTGCGAAAAAAAGTGAGACGAATTCTATGCTTTTTCGTTTGCCTTCCTCTGACGTTCGAAACTAAAAGGACTTCGATTTACCGTTTTCTCGCTGTATTTTCACCTTCGAAATACAGTCTTGAGTCAGTTTAAAATTTTTCATTGAGCGGAAATAATGATTCATTTTTAATAACCTGGTTTATCGACCGAATTTTGTCATATTTTAACGAAATATTGCGTTAAAAAGACGTTCCTTCAAAAAATGCATATCTCTTTGAAAATTCCTCTGATTGAATTCTTTCTGGGTGCATATTAAAGCTTAATTAATGATTCATTTTTAATAACTTGGTTTATCGACCGAATATTGTCATATTTTAACGAAATATTGCTTTAAAAAGACGTTCCTTCAAAAAATTCATATCTCTTTGGAAATTCCTCCGATTGAATTCTTTCTAAGTGCATATTAAAGCTAAGGATTCACGTTAATGGAATATAAATCGGTGTTCCTCCCAATTTCGTCTCCGAGATGTGGTCGAGCGAAAAAAAGTGAGACGAATTTTATGCTTTTTCGTTTGCCTGACTCTGACGTTCGAAATTAAAAGGACTTCGATTTATCGTTTTCTCGCTGTATTTCCACCTTTGAAATACAGTCTTGAGACAGTTTAAAATTTTTCATTGAGCGGAATTAATGATTCATTTTTAATAACCTGGTTCATCGACCGAATTTTGTCATATTTTAACGAAATATTGCGTTAAAAAGACCTTCCTTCAAAAAATTCATATCTCTTTGGAAATTCCTCCGATTGAATTCTTTCTAGATGCATATTAAAGCTAAGGATTCACGTTAATGAAATATAAATCGGTGTTCCTCCCAATTTCGTCTCCGAGATGTGGCCGAGCGAAAAAAAGTGAGACGAATTTTATGCTTTTTCGTTTGCCTGACTCTGACGTTCGAAACTAAAAGGACTTCGATTTATCGTTTTCTCGCTGTATTTTCACCTTCGAAATACAGTCTTGAGTCAGTTAAAAATTTTTCATTGAGCGGAATTAATGATTCATTTTTAATAACCTGGTTCATCGACCGAATTTTGTCATATTTTAACGAAATATTGCTTTAAAAAGACGTTCCTTCAAAAAATTCATATCTCTTTGGAAATTCCTCCGATTGAATTCTTTCTAGGTGCATATTAAAGCTAAGGATTCACGTTAATGGAATATAAAACGGTGTTCCTCCCAATTTCGTCTCCGAGATGTGGTCGAGCGAAAAAAAGTGAGACGAATTTTATTCTTTTTCGTTTGCCTGACTCTGACGTTCGAAATTAAAAGGACTTCGAAATATCGTTTTCTCGCTGTATTTCCACCTTCGAAATACAGTCTTGAGACAGTTTAAAATTTTTCATTGAGCGGAATTAATGATTCATTTTTAATAACCTGGTTCATCGACCGAATTTTGTCATATTTTAACGAAATATTGCGTTAAAAAGACGTTCCTTCAAAAAATGCATATCTCTTTGAAAATTCCTCTGATTGAATTCTTTCTGGGTGCATATTAAAGCTAAGGATTCACGTTAATGGAATATAAATCGGTGTTCCTTCCAATTTCGTCTCCGAGATGTGGTCGAGCGAAAAAAAAGTAAGACGAATTTTATGCTTTCTCGTTTGCCTTCCTCTGACGTTCGAAACTAAAAGGACTTCGATTTATCGTTTTCGCGCTGTATTTTCACCTTCGAAATACAGTCTTGAGTCAGTTTAACATTTTTTATTGAGCGGAATTAATGATTAATTTTTAATAACTCGGTTTAATGACCGAATTTTGTCATATTTTAACGAAATATTGCGTTAAAAAGACGTTCGTTCAAAAAATGCATATCTCTTTGAAAATTCCTCTGATTGAATTCTTTCTGGGTGCGAAAACAGGTGAGACGAATTCTATGCTTTTTCGTTTGCCTTCCTCTGACGTTCGAAACTAAAAGGACTTCGATTTACCGTTTTCTCGCTGTATTTTCACCTTCGAAATACAGTCTTGAGTCAGTTTAAAATTTTTATTGAGCGGAATTAATGATTCATTTTTAATAACCTGGTTCATCGACCGAATTTTGTCATATTTTAACGAAATATTGCGTTAAAAAGACGTTCCTTCAAAAAATGCATATCTCTTTGAAAATTCCTCTGATTGAATTCTTTCTGGGTGCATATTAAAGCTTAATTAATGATTCATTTTTAATAACTTGGTTTATCGACCGAATATTGTCATATTTTAACGAAATATTGCTTTAAAAAGACGTTCCTTCAAAAAATTCATATCTCTTTGGAAATTCCTCCGATTGAATTCTTTCTAAGTGCATATTAAAGCTAAGGATTCACGTTAATGGAATATAAATCGGTGTTCCTCCCAATTTCGTCTCCGAGATGTGGTCGAGCGAAAAAAAGTGAGACGAATTTTATGCTTTTTCGTTTGCCTGACTCTGACGTTCGAAATTAAAAGGACTTCGATTTATCGTTTTCTCGCTGTATTTCCACCTTCGAAATACAGTCTTGAGACAGTTTAAAATTTTTCATTGAGCGGAATTAATGATTCATTTTTAATAACCTGGTTCATCGACCGAATTTTGTCATATTTTAACGAAATATTGCGTTAAAAAGACGTTCCTTCAAAAAATGCATATCTCTTTGAAAATTCCTCCGATTGAATTCTTTCTAAGTGCATATTAAAGCTAAGGATTCACGTTAATGGAATATAAATCGGTGTTCCTCCCAATTTCGTCTCCGAGATGTGGTCGAGCGAAAAAAAGTGAGACGAATTTTATTCTTTTTCGTTTGCCTGACTCTGACGTTCGAAATTAAAAGGACTTCGAAATATCGTTTTCTCGCTGTATTTCCACCTTCGAAATACAGTCTTGAGACAGTTTAAAATTTTTCATTGAGCGGAATTAATGATTCATTTTTAATAACCTGGTTCATCGACCGAATTTTGTCATATTTTAACGAAATATTGCGTTAAAAAGACGTTCCTTCAAAAAATGCATATCTCTTTGAAAATTCCTCTGATTGAATTCTTTCTGGGTGCATATTAAAGCTAAGGATTCACGTTAATGGAATATAAATCGGTGTTCCTTCCAATTTCGTCTCCGAGATGTGGTCGAGCGAAAAAAAAGTAAGACGAATTTTATGCTTTCTCGTTTGCCTTCCTCTGACGTTCGAAACTAAAAGGACTTCGATTTATCGTTTTCGCGCTGTATTTTCACCTTCGAAATACAGTCTTGAGTCAGTTTAACATTTTTTATTGAGCGGAATTAATGATTAATTTTTAATAACTCGGTTTAATGACCGAATTTTGTCATATTTTAACGAAATATTGCGTTAAAAAGACGTTCGTTCAAAAAATGCATATCTCTTTGAAAATTCCTCTGATTGAATTCTTTCTGGGTGCGAAAACAGGTGAGACGAATTCTATGCTTTTTCGTTTGCCTTCCTCTGACGTTCGAAACTAAAAGGACTTCGATTTACCGTTTTCTCGCTGTATTTTCACCTTCGAAATACAGTCTTGAGTCAGTTTAAAATTTTTATTGAGCGGAATGAATGATTCATTTTTAATAACCTGGTTCATCGACCGAATTTTGTCATATTTTAACGAAATATTGCGTTGAAAAGACGTTCCTTCAAAAAATGCATATCTCTTTGAAAATTCCTCTGATTGAATTCTTTCTGGGTGCATATTAAAGCTTAATTAATGATTCATTTTTAATAACTTGGTTTATCGACCGAATATTGTCATATTTTAACGAAATATTGCTTTAAAAAGACGTTCCTTCAAAAAATTCATATCTCTTTGGAAATTCCTCCGATTGAATTCTTTCTAAGTGCATATTAAAGCTAAGGATTCACGTTAATGGAATATAAATCGGTGTTCCTCCCAATTTCGTCTCCGAGATGTGGTCGAGCGAAAAAAAGTGAGACGAATTTTATGCTTTTTCGTTTGCCTGACTCTGACGTTCGAAATTAAAAGGACTTCGATTTATCGTTTTCTCGCTGTATTTCCACCTTCGAAATACAGTCTTGAGACAGTTTAAAATTTTTCATTGAGCGGAATTAATGATTCATTTTTAATAACCTGGTTCATCGACCGAATTTTGTCATATTTTAACGAAATATTGCGTTAAAAAGACGTTCCTTCAAAAAATGCATATCTCTTTGAAAATTCCTCTGATTGAATTCTTTCTGGGTGCATATTAAAGCTAAGGATTCACGTTAATGGAATATAAATCGGTGTTTCTCCCAATTTCGTCTCCGAGATGTGGTCGAGCGAAAAAAAGTGAGACGAATTTTATTCTTTTTCGTTTGCCTGACTCTGACGTTCGAAATTAAAAGGACTTCGAAATATCGTTTTCTCGCTGTATTTCCACCTTCGAAATACAGTCTTGAGACAGTTTAAAATTTTTCATTGAGCGGAATTAATGATTCATTTTTAATAACCTGGTTCATCGACCGAATTTTGTCATATTTTAACGAAATATTGCGTTAAAAAAACGTTCCTTCAAAAAATGCATATCTCTTTGAAAATTCCTCTGATTGAATTCTTTCTGGGTGCATATTAAAGCTAAGGATTCACGTTAATGGAATATAAATCGGTGTTCCTTCCAATTTCGTCTCCGAGATGTGGTCGAGCGAAAAAAAAGTAAGACGAATTTTATGCGTTCTCGTTTGCCTTCCTCTGACGTTCGAAACTAAAAGGACTTCGATTTATCGTTTTCGCGCTGTATTTTCACCTTCGAAATACAGTCTTGAGTCAGTTTAACATTTTTTATTGAGCGGAATTAATGATTAATTTTTAATAACTTGGTTTAATGACCGAATTTTGTCATATTTTAACGAAATATTGCGTTAAAAAGACGTTCCTTCAAAAAATGCATATCTCTTTGAAAATTCCTCTGATTGAATTCTTTCTGGGTGCGAAAAAAAGTGAGACGAATTCTATGCTTTTTCGTTTGCCTTCCTCTGACGTTCGAAACTAAAAGGACTTCGATTTACCGTTTTCTCGCTGTATTTTCACCTTCGAAATACAGTCTTGAGTCAGTTTAAAATTTTTCATTGAGCGGAATTAATGATTCATTTTCAATAACCTGGTTCATCGACCGAATTTTGTCATATTTTAACGAAATATTGCGTTAAAAAGACGTTCCTTCAAAAAATGCATATCTCTTTGAAAATTCCTCTGATTGAATTCTTTCTGGGTGCATATTAAAGCTAAGGATTCACGTTAATGGAATATAAATCGGTGTTCCTCCCAATTTCGTCTCCGAGATGTGGTCGAGCGAAAAAAAGTGAGACGAATTTTATGCTTTTTCGTTTGCCTTCCTCTGACGTTCGAAACTAAAAGGACTTCGATTTACCGTTTTCTCGCTGTATTTTCACCTTCGAAATACAGTCTTGAGTCAGTTTAACATTTTTTATTGAGCGGAATTAATGATTAATTTTTAATAACTTGGTTTAATGACCGAATTTTGTCATATTTTAACGAAATATTGCGTTAAAAAAACCTTCCTTCAAAAAATTCATATCTCTTTGGAAATTCCTCTGATTGAATTCTTTCTGGGTGCGAAAAAAAGTGAGACGAATTCTATGCTTTTTCGTTTGCCTTCCTCTGACGTTCGAAACTAAAAGGACTTCGATTTACCGTTTTCTCGCTGTATTTTCACCTTCGAAATACAGTCTTGAGTCAGTTTAAAATTTTTCATTGAGCGGAAATAATGATTCATTTTTAATAACCTGGTTTATCGACCGAATTTTGTCATATTTTAACGAAATATTGCGTTAAAAAGACGTTCCTTCAAAAAATGCATATCTCTTTGAAAATTCCTCTGATTGAATTCTTTCTGGGTGCATATTAAAGCTTAATTAATGATTCATTTTTAATAACTTGGTTTATCGACCGAATATTGTCATATTTTAACGAAATATTGCTTTAAAAAGACGTTCCTTCAAAAAATTCATATCTCTTTGGAAATTCCTCCGATTGAATTCTTTCTAAGTGCATATTAAAGCTAAGGATTCACGTTAATGGAATATAAATCGGTGTTCCTCCCAATTTCGTCTCCGAGATGTGGTCGAGCGAAAAAAAGTGAGACGAATTTTATGCTTTTTCGTTTGCCTGACTCTGACGTTCGAAATTAAAAGGACTTCGATTTATCGTTTTCTCGCTGTATTTCCACCTTTGAAATACAGTCTTGAGACAGTTTAAAATTTTTCATTGAGCGGAATTAATGATTCATTTTTAATAACCTGGTTCATCGACCGAATTTTGTCATATTTTAACGAAATATTGCGTTAAAAAGACCTTCCTTCAAAAAATTCATATCTCTTTGGAAATTCCTCCGATTGAATTCTTTCTAGATGCATATTAAAGCTAAGGATTCACGTTAATGAAATATGAATCGGTGTTCCTCCCAATTTCGTCTCCGAGATGTGGCCGAGCGAAAAAAAGTGAGACGAATTTTATGCTTTTTCGTTTGCCTGACTCTGACGTTCGAAACTAAAAGGACTTCGATTTACCGTTTTCTCGCTGTATTTTCACCTTCGAAATACAGTCTTGAGTCAGTTTAACATTTTTTATTGAGCGGAATTAATGATTAATTTTTAATAACTTGGTTTAATGACCGAATTTTGTCATATTTTAACGAAATATTGCGTTAAAAAAACCTTCCTTCAAAAAATTCATATCTCTTTGGAAATTCCTCTGATTGAATTCTTTCTGGGTGCGAAAAAAAGTGAGACGAATTCTATGCTTTTTCGTTTGCCTTCCTCTGACGTTCGAAACTAAAAGGACTTCGATTTACCGTTTTCTCGCTGTATTTTCACCTTCGAAATACAGTCTTGAGTCAGTTTAAAATTTTTCATTGAGCGGAAATAATGATTCATTTTTAATAACCTGGTTTATCGACCGAATTTTGTCATATTTTAACGAAATATTGCGTTAAAAAGACGTTCCTTCAAAAAATGCATATCTCTTTGAAAATTCCTCTGATTGAATTCTTTCTGGGTGCATATTAAAGCTTAATTAATGATTCATTTTTAATAACTTGGTTTATCGACCGAATATTGTCATATTTTAACGAAATATTGCTTTAAAAAGACGTTCCTTCAAAAAATTCATATCTCTTTGGAAATTCCTCCGATTGAATTCTTTCTAAGTGCATATTAAAGCTAAGGATTCACGTTAATGGAATATAAATCGGTGTTCCTCCCAATTTCGTCTCCGAGATGTGGTCGAGCGAAAAAAAGTGAGACGAATTTTATGCTTTTTCGTTTGCCTGACTCTGACGTTCGAAATTAAAAGGACTTCGATTTATCGTTTTCTCGCTGTATTTCCACCTTTGAAATACAGTCTTGAGACAGTTTAAAATTTTTCATTGAGCGGAATTAATGATTCATTTTTAATAACCTGGTTCATCGACCGAATTTTGTCATATTTTAACGAAATATTGCGTTAAAAAGACCTTCCTTCAAAAAATTCATATCTCTTTGGAAATTCCTCCGATTGAATTCTTTCTAGATGCATATTAAAGCTAAGGATTCACGTTAATGAAATATGAATCGGTGTTCCTCCCAATTTCGTCTCCGAGATGTGGCCGAGCGAAAAAAAGTGAGACGAATTTTATGCTTTTTCGTTTGCCTGACTCTGACGTTCGAAACTAAAAGGACTTCGATTTATCGTTTTCTCGCTGTATTTTCACCTTCGAAATACAGTCTTGAGTCAGTTAAAAATTTTTCATTGAGCGGAATTAATGATTCATTTTTAATAACCTGGTTCATCGACCGAATTTTGTCATATTTTAACGAAATATTGCTTTAAAAAGACGTTCCTTCAAAAAATTCATATCTCTTTGGAAATTCCTCCGATTGAATTCTTTCTAGGTGCATATTAAAGCTAAGGATTCACGTTAATGGAATATAAAACGGTGTTCCTCCCAATTTCGTCTCCGAGATGTGGTCGAGCGAAAAAAAGTGAGACGAATTTTATTCTTTTTCGTTTGCCTGACTCTGACGTTCGAAATTAAAAGGACTTCGAAATATCGTTTTCTCGCTGTATTTCCACCTTCGAAATACAGTCTTGAGACAGTTTAAAATTTTTCATTGAGCGGAATTAATGATTCATTTTTAATAACCTGGTTCATCGACCGAATTTTGTCATATTTTAACGAAATATTGCGTTAAAAAGACGTTCCTTCAAAAAATGCATATCTCTTTGAAAATTCCTCTGATTGAATTCTTTCTGGGTGCATATTAAAGCTAAGGATTCACGTTAATGGAATATAAATCGGTGTTCCTTCCAATTTCGTCTCCGAGATGTGGTCGAGCGAAAAAAAAGTAAGACGAATTTTATGCTTTCTCGTTTGCCTTCCTCTGACGTTCGAAACTAAAAGGACTTCGATTTATCGTTTTCGCGCTGTATTTTCACCTTCGAAATACAGTCTTGAGTCAGTTTAACATTTTTTATTGAGCGGAATTAATGATTAATTTTTAATAACTCGGTTTAATGACCGAATTTTGTCATATTTTAACGAAATATTGCGTTAAAAAGACGTTCGTTCAAAAAATGCATATCTCTTTGAAAATTCCTCTGATTGAATTCTTTCTGGGTGCGAAAACAGGTGAGACGAATTCTATGCTTTTTCGTTTGCCTTCCTCTGACGTTCGAAACTAAAAGGACTTCGATTTACCGTTTTCTCGCTGTATTTTCACCTTCGAAATACAGTCTTGAGTCAGTTTAAAATTTTTATTGAGCGGAATTAATGATTCATTTTTAATAACCTGGTTCATCGACCGAATTTTGTCATATTTTAACGAAATATTGCGTTAAAAAGACGTTCCTTCAAAAAATGCATATCTCTTTGAAAATTCCTCTGATTGAATTCTTTCTGGGTGCATATTAAAGCTTAATTAATGATTCATTTTTAATAACTTGGTTTATCGACCGAATATTGTCATATTTTAACGAAATATTGCTTTAAAAAGACGTTCCTTCAAAAAATTCATATCTCTTTGGAAATTCCTCCGATTGAATTCTTTCTAAGTGCATATTAAAGCTAAGGATTCACGTTAATGGAATATAAATCGGTGTTCCTCCCAATTTCGTCTCCGAGATGTGGTCGAGCGAAAAAAAGTGAGACGAATTTTATGCTTTTTCGTTTGCCTGACTCTGACGTTCGAAATTAAAAGGACTTCGATTTATCGTTTTCTCGCTGTATTTCCACCTTCGAAATACAGTCTTGAGACAGTTTAAAATTTTTCATTGAGCGGAATTAATGATTCATTTTTAATAACCTGGTTCATCGACCGAATTTTGTCATATTTTAACGAAATATTGCGTTAAAAAGACGTTCCTTCAAAAAATGCATATCTCTTTGAAAATTCCTCTGATTGAATTCTTTCTGGGTGCATATTAAAGCTAAGGATTCACGTTAATGGAATATAAATCGGTGTTCCTCCCAATTTCGTCTCCGAGATGTGGTCGAGCGAAAAAAAGTGAGACGAATTTTATGCTTTTTCGTTTGCCTGACTCTGACGTTCGAAACTAAAAGGACTTCGATTTATCGTTTTCTCGCTGTATTTTCACCTTCGAAATACAGTCTTGAGTCAGTTTAAAATTTTTCATTGAGCGGAATTAATGATTCATTTTTAATAACTTGGTTTATCGACCGAATATTGTCATATTTTAACGAAATATTGCTTTAAAAAGACGTTCCTTCAAAAAATTCATATCTCTTTGGAAATTCCTCCGATTGAATTCTTTCTAGGTGCATATTAAAGCTAAGGATTCACGTTAATGGAATATAAATCGGTGTTCCTCCCAATTTCGTCTCCGAGATGTGGTCGAGCGAAAAAAAGTGAGACGAATTTTATTCTTTTTCGTTTGCCTGACTCTGACGTTCGAAATTAAAAGGACTTCGAAATATCGTTTTCTCGCTGTATTTCCACCTTCGAAATACAGTCTTGAGACAGTTTAAAATTTTTCATTGAGCGGAATTAATGATTCATTTTTAATAACCTGGTTCATCGACCGAATTTTGTCATATTTTAACGAAATATTGCGTTAAAAAGACGTTCCTTCAAAAAATGCATATCTCTTTGAAAATTCCTCTGATTGAATTCTTTCTGGGTGCATATTAAAGCTAAGGATTCACGTTAATGGAATATAAATCGGTGTTCCTCCCAATTTCGTCTCCGAGATGTGGTCGAGCGAAAAAAAGTGAGACGAATTTTATGCTTTTTCGTTTGTCTGACTCTGACGTTCGAAATTAAAAGGACTTCGATTTACCGTTTTCTCGCTGTATTTTCACCTTCGAAATACAGTCTTGAGTCAGTTTAACATTTTTTATTGAGCGGAATTAATGATTAATTTTTAATAACTTGGTTTAATGACCGAATTTCGTCATATTTTAACGAAATATTGCGTTAAAAAAACCTTCCTTCAAAAAATTCATATCTCTTTGGAAATTCCTCCGATTGAATTCTTTCTAGGTGCATATTAAAGCTAAGGATTCACGTTAATGAAATATAAATCGGTGTTCCTCCCAATTTCGTCTCCGAGATGTGGTCGAGCGAAAAAAAGTGAGACGAATTTTATGCTTTTTCGTTTGCCTGACTCTGACGTTCGAAACTAAAAGGACTTCGATTTATCGTTTTCGCGATGTATTTTCACCTTCGAAATACAGTCTTGAGTCAGTTTAAAATTTTTCGTTGAGCGGAATTAATGATTCATTTTTAATAACTTGGTTTATCGACCGAATTTTGTCATATTTTAACGAAATATTGCGTTAAAAAGACGTTCCTTCAAAAAATGCATATCTCTTTGAAAATTCCTCTGATTGAATTCTTTCTGGGTGCATATTAAAGCTAAGGATTCACGTTAATGGAATATAAATCGGTGTTCCTCCCAATTTCGTCTCCGAGATGTGGTCGAGCGAAAAAAAGTGAGACGAATTTTATGCTTTTTCGTTTGCCCGACTCTGACGTTCGAAACTAAAAGGACTTCGATTTATCGTTTTCTCGCTGTATTTTCACCTTCGAAATACAGTCTTGAGTCAGTTTAAAATTTTTCATTGAGTGGAATTAATGATTCATTTTTAATAACCTGGTTCATCGACCGAATTTTGTCATATTTTAACGAAATATTGCGTTAAAAAGACGTTCCTTCAAAAAATGCATATCTCTTTGAAAATTCCTCTGATTGAATTCTTTCTGGGTGCATATTAAAGCTAAGGATTCACGTTAATGGAATATAAATCGGTGTTCCTCCCAATTTCGTCTCCGAGATGTGGTCGAGCGAAAAAAAAGTAAGACGAATTTTATGCTTTCTCGTTTGCCTTCCTCTGACGTTCGAAACTAAAAGGACTTCGATTTATCGTTTTCGCGCTGTATTTTCACCTTCGAAATACAGTCTTGAGTCAGTTTAACATTTTTTATTGAGCGGAATTAATGATTAATTTTTAATAACTCGGTTTAATGACCGAATTTTGTCATATTTTAACGAAATATTGCGTTAAAAAGACGTTCGTTCAAAAAATGCATATCTCTTTGAAAATTCCTCTGATTGAATTCTTTCTGGGTGCGAAAACAGGTGAGACGAATTCTATGCTTTTTCGTTTGCCTTCCTCTGACGTTCGAAACTAAAAGGACTTCGATTTACCGTTTTCTCGCTGTATTTTCACCTTCGAAATACAGTCTTGAGTCAGTTTAAAATTTTTATTGAGCGGAATTAATGATTCATTTTTAATAACCTGGTTCATCGACCGAATTTTGTCATATTTTAACGAAATATTGCGTTAAAAAGACGTTCCTTCAAAAAATGCATATCTCTTTGAAAATTCCTCTGATTGAATTCTTTCTGGGTGCATATTAAAGCTTAATTAATGATTCATTTTTAATAACTTGGTTTATCGACCGAATATTGTCATATTTTAACGAAATATTGCTTTAAAAAGACGTTCCTTCAAAAAATTCATATCTCTTTGGAAATTCCTCCGATTGAATTCTTTCTAAGTGCATATTAAAGCTAAGGATTCACGTTAATGGAATATAAATCGGTGTTCCTCCCAATTTCGTCTCCGAGATGTGGTCGAGCGAAAAATAGTGAGACGAATTTTATGCTTTTTCGTTTGCCTGACTCTGACGTTCGAAATTAAAAGGACTTCGATTTATCGTTTTCTCGCTGTATTTCCACCTTCGAAATACAGTCTTGAGACAGTTTAAAATTTTTCATTGAGCGGAATTAATGATTCATTTTTAATAACCTGGTTCATCGACCGAATTTTGTCATATTTTAACGAAATATTGCGTTAAAAAGACGTTCCTTCAAAAAATGCATATCTCTTTGAAAATTCCTCTGATTGAATTCTTTCTGGGTGCATATTAAAGCTAAGGATTCACGTTAATGGAATATAAATCGGTGTTCCTCCCAATTTCGTCTCCGAGATGTGGTCGAGCGAAAAAAAGTGAGACGAATTTTATGCTTTTTCGTTTGCCTGACTCTGACGTTCGAAACTAAAAGGACTTCGATTTATCGTTTTCTCGCTGTATTTTCACCTTCGAAATACAGTCTTGAGTCAGTTTAAAATTTTTCATTGAGCGGAATTAATGATTCATTTTTAATAACTTGGTTTATCGACCGAATATTGTCATATTTTAACGAAATATTGCTTTAAAAAGACGTTCCTTCAAAAAATTCATATCTCTTTGGAAATTCCTCCGATTGAATTCTTTCTAGGTGCATATTAAAGCTAAGGATTCACGTTAATGGAATATAAATCGGTGTTCCTCCCAATTTCGTCTCCGAGATGTGGTCGAGCGAAAAAAAGTGAGACGAATTTTATTCTTTTTCGTTTGCCTGACTCTGACGTTCGAAATTAAAAGGACTTCGAAATATCGTTTTCTCGCTGTATTTCCACCTTCGAAATACAGTCTTGAGACAGTTTAAAATTTTTCATTGAGCGGAATTAATGATTCATTTTTAATAACCTGGTTCATCGACCGAATTTTGTCATATTTTAACGAAATATTGCGTTAAAAAGACGTTCCTTCAAAAAATGCATATCTCTTTGAAAATTCCTCTGATTGAATTCTTTCTGGGTGCATATTAAAGCTAAGGATTCACGTTAATGGAATATAAATCGGTGTTCCTCCCAATTTCGTCTCCGAGATGTGGTCGAGCGAAAAAAAGTGAGACGAATTTTATGCTTTTTCGTTTGCCTGACTCTGACGTTCGAAATTAAAAGGACTTCGATTTACCGTTTTCTCGCTGTATTTTCACCTTCGAAATACAGTCTTGAGTCAGTTTAACATTTTTTATTGAGCGGAATTAATGATTAATTTTTAATAACTTGGTTTAATGACCGAATTTCGTCATATTTTAACGAAATATTGCGTTAAAAAAACCTTCCTTCAAAAAATTCATATCTCTTTGGAAATTCCTCCGATTGAATTCTTTCTAGGTGCATATTAAAGCTAAGGATTCACGTTAATGAAATATAAATCGGTGTTCCTCCCAATTTCGTCTCCGAGATGTGGTCGAGCGAAAAAAAGTGAGACGAATTTTATGCTTTTTCGTTTGCCTGACTCTGACGTTCGAAACTAAAAGGACTTCGATTTATCGTTTTCGCGATGTATTTTCACCTTCGAAATACAGTCTTGAGTCAGTTTAAAATTTTTCATTGAGCGGAATTAATGATTCATTTTTAATAACTTGGTTTATCGACCGAATTTTGTCATATTTTAACGAAATATTGCGTTAAAAAGACGTTCCTTCAAAAAATGCATATCTCTTTGAAAATTCCTCTGATTGAATTCTTTCTGGGTGCATATTAAAGCTAAGGATTCACGTTAATGGAATATAAATCGGTGTTCCTCCCAATTTCGTCTCCGAGATGTGGTCGAGCGAAAAAAAGTGAGACGAATTTTATGCTTTTTCGTTTGCCCGACTCTGACGTTCGAAACTAAAAGGACTTCGATTTATCGTTTTCTCGCTGTATTTTCACCTTCGAAATACAGTCTTGAGTCAGTTTAAAATTTTTCATTGAGTGGAATTAATGATTCATTTTTAATAACCTGGTTCATCGACCGAATTTTGTCATATTTTAACGAAATATTGCGTTAAAAAGACGTTCCTTCAAAAAATGCATATCTCTTTGAAAATTCCTCTGATTGAATTCTTTCTGGGTGCATATTAAAGCTAAGGATTCACGTTAATGGAATATAAATCGGTGTTCCTCCCAATTTCGTCTCCGAGATGTGGTCGAGCGAAAAAAAGTGAGACGAATTTTATGCTTTTTCGTTTGCCCGACTCTGACGTTCGAAACTGAAAGGACTTCGATTTATCATTTTCCCGCTGTATTTTCACCTTCGAAATACTATCTTGAGTAAGTTTAAAATTTTTTTAACAAGGACCGAGCACAAATTTGAGATAAATCTGTGGATTCCTATGACGACTCAATCAAAACAAGCCTGCAAAATAGAACTTTTCAAACTTATTCCTCATTATTTTACTCCTTTAACGATGCTTCCTCTATGAGGAAGTCAAAATTGATCGACACACTTCCTCATAGAAGTAGCATCGTGAAAGGAGTCTAATGCTGAAGAAGCAATTTGCAAAGTTCTACTTTGCAGGCTTTTTGTATTGTTCATATGTATAAGGCACCGATACATAAATCAAAAATATATGTATTGGAAGCTTTGGGGACATGTCCTCAAAACTGCCTTTATGGATACGAAAATAATTTTAAAAAACATATATTTTTTGCATTTTTTATATGTGTATCGGTAGTTTTAGGGACAGTCCTCAAAACTACCCATGCACATACGAAGGCAGTTTTGGGGACAGTCCTTAAAAGCACCGTTACATATATAAAATAGATATATGTAAAGGTGGTTTTGGGGACTGTCCTTAAAACTGCCTTTACATAAATGGAATAAAAAAAAAATCTATATTTTAAATATTTTTCGTATGTGTAAAGGCAGTTTTGAGGACAGTCCTTAAACCTGCCGCTTTAATGTTTTAAAGTACATTTTTGACTATTTTTTTTTTTTTTTAAATCATTTGGAGAGCACACTCAGGGCGGCCTCTTAAAATTTTCTGAACTGATGAAAATCGGTTTTGAAAATGTCCCCTAAACTGCCCCGTCACATATATATATAGATATGAAAATACCGGTATTTTTATTTTTGGTAAAATGACAATGAAACTACCGTATCTTTACCGTCTTTTATCCACATTTTTTTTCTACAATCTTTGTGTTGTGAAAATACGGTCACGAAAAATGCTTGTAAGTTTGACCGGTTACAAATTTTTGTTGGTGAACTCACCATAAAAAATGGTAAACTGCGTCTATATAGTTGTGAAGTAACCGGTAACGAATTTTTTGGTAAAATTACAGCAACGTTGTTTCGTAAATTCACCGTAACTTGACGAGAATTCTTAATCACTAAGAGACTATATGACTTTATTACCCATGTCGTAAATTTAACACCGGTCACATACCGGTTTTTAATCGTAAAATTACTGGTCATGTATACCGCTCACGTCTCTAGTCCGAACCGCATCGTGCACAGCGCGAAACGCGACCTCCGAACGGTACCGTGCGGAGCGCGAAGTGCGACGTCCGGATGGCATCGTGCAGAGGGCAAAGCGCGACGTCCGGACGGCACGGTGCGGAGCGCGAAGCGCGACGTCCAAACGACCCCCTGCGGAGCGCAGAGCGCGACGACCGCGTGAGTGCCTTAAAATGACACCAGGGAAAAATGTCCCGAAGGAACATTTTTGCCGCAGTGTCATTTCCGGGGGGTTTGGGGGGCGGAGCCCCACAATGGGGGTTTGGGGGACGAAGCCCCCCAACAACAACCCGGCGCCCCGTAGGGGCGTCCGGGTTGCTTGTTCTTTTTTATACTTGGCGTCGAGACGCTACCGTGTCTCTTGATAGGACAATTCTAATAATATTTGAGCATAGTTCCCAAGACTACAATAAGATATGTTCCAAATTCCAGCGTGTTCGGTCTGTTCACTCCAAAGTTTGTTACGTGCCAACGCTCGTGAAGCGAGCGTCGGCCGTCGCAAACTCCCCGCTTGAAGCGCATGGTTTATGTTTATTTTGGTTGTGGGTCCTGCTTTGCTGCGTCCCGTACGGGCTCGCGTCCTGGGATCTAGATACGTTGGAGAATAATAATTTGATAGATAGATAGATATTTATTGCTTTTTAGAGCTTTTGCCCTCTAGCAAGGGGGTTACAGAGTTTTTCTTTGACTTATATATAATACATAATACTTATTTGCTAAAAAAATGAAGGAAACTAAGGCTTATAATAATATGTTCTTTCGCGAGACACCACTTTTAAATCACAGTCTGCATTAGTATATAGATTTCTTATTCGTTTAGGATGAACGCTCGCAACATTAAGGCATTAACCACCCTAGCAATCACGACGACTTTCAAAGTGACCATAAAAATAACGCTCAACAGAAGTTGTTTTTTGCACAGAAATAGCTTTCGGAAATTGTAAAAATGACCTTCGCAATGACCAAACGAAAAAATGTGATAGTTACTTTTTCGTTGCTGGAACCGATATCTTACGGTCAAAACAACCTCGCCGTCAAAGGGTCGTTATGACGATAAGTTACTCGTTCTGGTGACGAAAAAGTAACTGTAAGATTTTTTGGTTTGGTTATTTCGACGGTTATTTTGACCATTTCGAAAGTTTCTTTTGTGCAAAAAACAACTTCTATTGAGCGTTATTCCTATGGTCACGTTGACGGTTGTTTTAGGAAAAAATGAAAGTTATCATGATTGCTAGGGCATAAATAAGTGAATTGCTTTCAGACTACCTTTATCAGTCTTCCGTAGTAATTGGATTACAGTTTCTTCTCTGTCAGCCCCGGTACAATGTACTGCACTCGAAATTCGCAGGAATTCTTTTCTTAGGGGTTCGTATCGCGGGCATCGGAGCAAAATGTGTACGTGGTTTCTTTTTCTCGCATTGTTGCGCCCCGATAAACGATTATTGCGTTAATTATGTTCGAACGATTGTCGAACATAATTTAACCTAAATGGCGCAACCGCGAGTCTTCGCGAGCCGGAATACGCTGACGCAGCTGTCGCAATCGATGGAGCAATCGACCTGCGATCGAGCCACCTCGATTTGCGATAGCTGAATTGCACATTTTTTCGGCAATTGCCCCTGGCAATTGCCATCCGAATCTTCAGTCCGTTTTCCATCACGACCACGGTCGGACGTCTCCGACGTGAGGATTCGCAGTCAGAGCCTAATTATTAGTACATAATTACGGGCTGACTGAATAAGTTGAAGAGTGTAACGACTATTATCAAAATACCGCAAGAAACCTTTTCTTTAATCGTAATCACGTGAGTTCCAACTCTTAATTGACAAACGATCCCCAAAATAATTAAGTAAATATTATCCTTCGTCCGTATTCTAACTGATACGCGACGAGCGGCATAACAGCATGTTACATATATCACAGAGCGCTGTTGGGTCTATTTTGTACGTGGTACCGCGGAACGTTATTGTACATAATCTGTTGGTTGCAAGTCTTAATTGTATAATCGTTCGGTGGATAGCGAGAGTACACCGTTCCATCAGGTATGGGGCCACCCTACACATCTGAAACCTAGGAATGACCGTTTGAACGCATGTCGTTTCGATGAGCCTATTCAGATCTTCCTGTTTAAGGACCAATGCGTACTCTGCCAATATAGCTTCCTTCTCGCCTTCCGAAAAGTTTGGTCTAGATTGTGCCACATACCGCGCACCGACGTCTTGCTTAACATTTCGTTTACCTGGCTCACCCAGTTATATTTTACTGGGGTATTTCCCCGGAGAAATAGCTCTATTTGTCTCATTAAACAGATTTTCGGGTGTCGGTTACTAGTCATCTGTAGGATTTTTATAATCCATCCCAACGTTAGCGACAGGACCCTAAGTTTTATTCTATCGATACCTAGTTCGCGTCTTAGTAAGTACCTTGGAGTACCTTTCGGTAGTAGGAAAAGTCTCTTGAAATAGTACATCTGCGCTTTTTCCATAATGTCCGTGTATCTCAGCCCCCATACGGGCGCCGCGTACAGTAGTGTTGACGTGACAATGCTGTTGTATACTTTCAAGTTACTCAGCCACGAGTCCGATTTCGCCCTGGCGCAAATAGAGACCGCGGTCCCACAGGCAATTCGGGCCTTGCTTACTGCGTTGTTTGCTGCCTGCAATCCTAGCGAGGAACTCGCAAAGATAGTTCCCAAGTACACGTACGACCCCACTACCTTGATCTGACTGTCCCCATAGTAATAGTTATCTGTTTTTTGATCCTACTAGACGTTCTAAACGGTACGATTTGCGTTTTTAGGCACTCACGTTTTGAAAAAACGCACCAGGAGTGCCTATTGAATTCGCTTTCCAAGGGCCTAAATTAGGTTTTAAAGGACAAAATATTGATATATTTCAAATGTATTAACTTTTTTTAGTTCAGATATCTTTAACATAGTAAAATACATATTCTTGACATAAAATAATAAGGAAATTGCATTACTAAAGATATTTTTTACTGCGGACCAGATTTTGTGTTACCCGGACGTCCGTATCACTCAGTGGCTCTAGACTGAACAGACCGAACAAGTTGAAATTTGAAATATTTCTTAGTCTAGCACTAGAAAGTATGCCCATGAAGTATGGTAATTTTCTAATAATTTTATACAGGAGTTTATTTCAAGAAAATTTGCGTTTTTGGGTCTCAAATTGTGTCCGGAGCCCAATCTCCGCTGTCAACCCAAGAATTTGGCTGAAACTTGCTACAAAATTCTAAAATACCTTAATTCTGATACACTTTTTTTAGTTTTTCCCTTACACTTTTTTTAAGGGGTGAATACCTTTCACCAAAATTAAAAAACTACATTTTTAATTACGCATATGTGTACAAGTGAATATTTTCCCACTGCGTACTTGACTTTGGCTATAACTTGCAGCATACTCATATTTTATCTTAATTCAGATGTTTCATCTCTTATATTTGCCATAAGATCATTTTAGAGTGGTAATTACCTACATTAATACATTTTAATGAATTAATTCTTTTAAATTTGACACTTACGTCAACTAAAAATGTTTTTTCCTGAAAAATCATTACCCGCTGCACATGTTAGAAGTTAGGAGGTCAAAATAATTGATTCCACAATGATTTCTTCATTAGTATATTTACTAATTGCACTAGTACACTTTAACTGTGAAGATAATTTATATTTAATACACCAAACTGAAATATAAGTGAACATAACCTAAACACAATATTCGTAAAACATGTTGACAAGTACTTTATTATCGGAACTATACGTTTGACGTGTATATTTTCCATTAAATCATTTGTTATTTGCTAATTTTCACTGGCACTTATTAGTTTTTTCGCTGTTTTTTTGTCTCTTTTCGTCTCTAAATGTTCACCTGTCACTGCAGATGTATCTCTCAATTCTATTTACTTATTGTAAATCACCACGTAATTACCACATAACAACTGCATTCACGGTTTTCTTCATTTCCTAAATATTTTTTGCAAAACGACAACGTTTTTTACACTTCATTATTAAATTAATGAACTATGTTGAAAAAAAATAGAGCCGCAATCGCGTTGACTTTAACTTACTCTGGTAAAAGAGTCAGTTCTTAGTGGTCTGGTCAGAGCTGTGGCGCGCGTGTCGCCTAATAAAAAAACTTTATATACAATTATCTTTCCATAAATTTGTGATTGAACAATAAGATACGTATTCGATAAGCGTACAAACAATAAATGAATAATTAATTATCTTTGAATACAGCATTTCATAATACATAAAAAAAAAAAAAAAAAAAACGAGCTGTACTCCTATCTAGTTGTAAATGACCGGTCATACTTTTTTGTGACCGTAAATTTACCAAAAAGAAAAGTGACTAGTAATTCCACATCTAAATAGTTGGATTTACCATATTTTTACGGTATGTTTATCGAAACAATTTGTGACGGTAATTCTACAAAAAGACGTTCCTTCAAAAAATTCATATCTTTTTGAAAATTCCTCCGATTGAATTCTTTCTGGGTGCATATTAAAGCTACGGATTCACGTTAATGGAATATAAATCGGTGTTCCTTCCAATTTTGTCTCCGAGATGTGGTCGAGCGAAAAAAGTGAGACGAATTTTATGCTTTTTCGTTTGCCTGCCTCTGACGTTCGAAACTAAAAGGACTTCAATTTATTGTTTTCTCCCTGTATTTTCACCTTCGAAATACAGTCTTGAGTCAGTTTAAAATTTTTCGTTGAGCGGAATTAATGATTAATCTTTAATAACTTGGTTCAACGACCGAATTTTGTCATATTTTAACGAAATATTGCGTTAAAAAGACGTTCCTTCAAAAAATGCATATCTCTTTGAAAATTCCTCCGATTAAATTCTTTCATCCGCCCCCGGAGCTTTACCCGCTTTACACTTCTTCAAACCTGCAATCACCTCGGCCGTTGTTATTTCACAGTCTAGGAGCATATTATCGTTTCCGACGAACTCTTGGCTGCAAATTTCCCGCGGGGGGTAGCAACTCCTAAAAAAACAATACCATTCGTCTTGCGAGATTACGTTGTCCTATGGTTTATAGCCTCTACAGGTGCGGACGACATTCCAGAACTCTTTTGGATCTCCTGCGTTTGCAAAACGGTCTATGATGCTACGTTCATTGGCTTTTTTCTTCGTTTTTTATAATTCCGTTATACCTGCTCTTACACTGTCCGTATGCAACCATCCTTCCCGCGCTAAATTTCGATATTTCTAGACTCTTCGTTTCCGCCTTGAATTCGTCCTTGCTTTTCCTGCACTCCGCGTCAAACCATGACGGCTTATTGTACTGTCGTCTTGCTGTCGATATTTTCTTAACCATACCAAGGTCAGTCGCTACCTCTTTGATTGGAAGTCCCATCTCGCGGTTCCATTAGTCAGTCGACTCTGTATCAAAGTTTAGATGTTACTATAACTGACCTCTCCATAGCGACCCGGAAATTAACTCTCTTCTGAGTGTCCAATTTCAGTGATGTTCTTACTTTATTATTTTCCGGGTTTTCGTTAGTTTTTTCAATTTGGCCTTGGAGCAACAGCCTCACCGGGAAGTGGTCAGATAGAGTAAGGCTCACTTTTACTGCAAAATCTTTTACTCGATGCGTGTCCAGGACATTCACCTAGATCTGATCTATTGCGCTCGCACCTATTTTATTACAAAAAGTCGGGTTGCCTGGCGTGTCACCGTTTGTCCTACCATTCAGCAGAATCATGCTGTTAAATTCCATAAATTCGACGAGTGCTTTTTCTCTGTCGGTGATTATATTATCAAGGGACATTCGTTGACACGCCAAGTTCGCGTTGGGCATCGTCTCGGTAGGCAGAACATTAAGGTCTCCGACTCTCGCATTAAAGTCTCTGCCAAGGACTATCGGACAGTTCGCGTGCTTTGTATGAAGCTGATCAATTTTGGTTTGTAACATTTCTAAGGCAGTGCTAAGGTCTAACGTAGGTTTAAAGTATATTGCGGCAATAATAATACATAACTCTTCAAATTTAAGTTTAACAAAAATCCACCAGTTCGATACCGCAAGAGTTTCCATTTTGCATACGCTTTTTCTGCTTAGAAAAACAATACCTCCACTGGCTCGGCCCCTGCTTCTCTCCCTGACCGCCGGAGACCACACTTGATGGAAGTTGGACCAGCATTTCTCTTGTACCGCAGGTTGTGACGTCGCCCAGGTTTCGTAGATACAGAAGACAGGATCCGTGTTGTTTCGGATGTACTCTGTTACGTTTTTTAGCCCATGTGCGTTCCAGAAGTTGACTGCGATGATGCCCCTCTCTGCCCGTTTCCCTGATTGTTTCCGACGATTTGGTTGCCGTGTGGACGTTGGCGCGTTTCTTGTTGCACCCGCATTTTTTGCAACTCTTCCGTGCCGTCGTTCCAACCCCACTACTCTCCGTCGATGCGAATTTTCTTGTAGCCGATGGTGACCTGCTTTCCTTTCGCCTCCTCTAAATTAGCGACGTTCCTGAGTTGCCTGGCCGAGTTTCTTTCCTTCTTGGTAAGGTCCTGTTATACGTATATGTCCGTGTCCTTGAGTACTACTTTTTTCCTTCTGATTATGTCCAGCTTTACGTCCCAGTCATCGAGTGTGACGACCGCAGCAGGCGGTTGTCCAAAGGTCCTCTTAATGGCGGCTTCGCCGACATAATTGAATTTCGCCCGGAGAAATTGCGTGACCTCTTGCTTTGCATTCCGAGTGTTCGATAGTAAGCCTCGAATGATGATATTGTTCTTCCTCAGGATTTTGTCGTGATTCTCGATGCTCTCTGCTGCTTTCCTCGCTAGCTCCCGCATTTCTTCCTTTGCTTTGTCATATATACGGTGTTGAGTTTGCTCGGTGATCTCCCTGATTTGTGGTTCCAGTTCCATCCTTATGTCGGCTGCGGAAATTGGACCCTACAGCTGTTTTTGCTCGATCGTCGCAAGTCTGGCTTCGAAGTCGGCCCATTTTTTGTCCCATTTAGCCTCGGTTTTTTGTAGATCACTCCGCAGCTCTTTTATCTCTTTGCTAGTGGTTGCGCTGACGTGGTGAATGTCCTGGGTGAGTTTGTTGTATTTTTCGTTGGTGTCGCTTCTCAATCCTTGTATCTCCTGCAGAATTTTGTTGAGCACCGTATCGGCCGCCTGCTCGCCTGCTGTTGATTGCGCCATATCCGTCGCCCTCGTGCTGACTTCAGGGCTAGCTTGCTGATTTGTTTTTTTGACTGGATTTTCGTCGCGAAGAGTATCGTTGAGTTCTCTTTTTCGTTTGACTTGAAACCAGTCTGTAATTTCGTCGCAGGAATTCGTCCTATTTTTGTTGAACCTTTCCGCTTTTAATGGTCGACCCCTTCCTCTTCTGCAACTTGCCGGTGTGCTAGTGAGAGCGGCTCCAGGTGAATCCACATCGTCCGTGTCTGAGAGCGCGTTTCTTTCAGCTGGGTTACTAGAGCCAGTCAGTTCTTTCGATAGACCTGGCGTGTAATACTCCTCCGTGTCGCTTTCTTCGTTTGAATTTGCCGCCGAGGATGGTCCCGACTTTACCGACCGCTGCTCTGGCACTAACGACTGAGTACGGGTGCGTGCCGCGGCAGGAGTCGCGCCACTACCGACGCCACGCATGCACCCCCCGCCTAGTCCCTCCGCTGCATTGACGGACTAACATAAAAAATGTTGACGCTTTTATATTTGCCAATAACTTTTTATGGACTGAACAGTCGACTTATCTTAATTTGTGTGGGGCTACGCAGTGTTTTTCTCGTTGGGATTATGCCTAGACGTGGCGTCTTGTAACTGCGTTTCCTCTGTTATTATTCAGCTATTGTCGACCGATTCACAAGCGCTTGTCGAGAATAATAATTTGAGTTTTAACAACGAAACGATTTATTAAAGAATTATTGAAGAGAATCGAGGAAAATTATTGAAGAGATAATTATGATTCTGATTAGTAAAGTTTGAAGAAAATATTATGCATACTATAAATTCATCCGTCCACACGCACACTCATTTCCCATACACAAACTTACAAATGGTGAGTCGGGGAGCCGGGGAAGTCGTCCGGTCGAACACACAACAAAATAATAGAAATATAATTCACAAGAATTTGAATGGATTTGAAGACAAGAATAAAACGCCACTGTTTCAACACACTCATTCGAAATTCGCGCACTTAACAGTCTCTAAATTCACTTGTAGTCTCTACAGTTATTATTATAAAGATGAATTATATTTCGAAGAATAACAAGCAACCCGGTCGCCCCTGCGGGGTGCCGGTTTGTTGTTGGAGGGCTTCGCCCCCCAAACCCCCCGAAAATGACCCTGCGGCAAAAATGTCCCTTCGGGACATTTTTCCCTGGTGTCATTTTAAGGCACTCACGCGGTCGTCGCGCTCCGCGCTCCGCAGGGGGTCGTTTGGACGTTACGCTTCGCGCTCCGCACAGCGCCGGTCGGACGTCGCGCTCCGCACGATGCCGTTCGAAAATCGCGCTTCGCGCTCTGCACGATGCCATCCAGACGTCGCACTTCGCGCTCCGCACGATACCGTTCGGAGGTCACGTTTAGCGCTGTGCACGACGCGGTTCGGACTAGAGACGTGAGCGGTATACATGACCGGTAATTTTACGATTAAAAAACGGTATGTGACCGGTGTTAAATTTACGACATCGGTAATAAAGACATATAGTCTCTTAGTGATTAAGAATTCTCGTCAAGATACGGTGAATTTACGAAAGAACGTTGCTGTAATTTTACCAAAAAATTCGTTACCGGTTATATCACAACTATATAGACGCAGTTTACCATTTTTTATAGTGAATTCACCAACAAAAATTTGTAACCGTTTAAATTTACGAGCAATTTTCGTGACCGTATTTTCACAACACAAAGTTTGTAGAAAAAAAATTTGGATAAAAGACGGTAAAGATACGGTAGTTTCATTGTCATTTTACCAAAAATAAAAATACCGGTATTTTCATTTCTATATAATTCTGTGATGTTCAATGTCGATCATTTTCAAAAAATAAAAAGTCATTCGAATCCATAAAAAATGACCCATAAAATGGTCAATAGAAAATGTGCAGTATAAATTTATCGCGTTCAAAACGCAGGCAGCGAGGCCACAAGAAATGAAAAATTGCAACGAGGACCCAAGGCCCTAGGATGTTGAGTTATCGGTCGGTATAGTAGTGATGAAAAAATACCGACGGTTGATATTCGATTTTTTTTTAGTCGATGTTTCATAAAAAACAACACCGAACGTCGATTAATCGACGAAGATCGCCCATCCCTACTATGTAGAATGCTATCAATTTTTTCGAATTCGTCAATTGACACAGAAATGAGCGTCACGTGACCGTTACTTTCGTATTTCCGAATTATGCGAGATGCATTTTGTGACGGTCATTTGACCATCACAAAACCGTTTAGACCGTCACATGACGCTTTTCGAAATGACGGTCATTTTTTACTTCGACCAAATAGGCAAAAAATGACGTCACAAAACCGTCAAATGACGGTTATTTCTTGGTCTTCTGAACTATTATAAAAATTACCGTTGTTTCAAATCTCTATGAGTGTCAATCGAAATGAGGTAAAAAAAACACGGTGTCTCCAGTAAAAGAGTCTTAGAGCGTCTCGTCTCGGTCGGTAAGGTAGGTAAATGGACTTGTCTCGAGACGCTATCGTGTCTCTTGAAAAGGCGTAAACCGTCATTAAGTTCTACTTTCTTATTATAGTAAAATCATTTAATAAAGTGTAAAGAAGGGTTATCGTTAAAAAAAAAGATATAAGAAATTAATAAAACCATGAACATAATGGTAATTTGGTGATTACGATTGTTTTATGATAAATAAATTAAATCGAAAGATACATCAGCCACAGTGACAGGTGAACATTCAGAGACGAAAACAGACCAAAAAACAGCGAATGCAGTGATAAGATCCAGTGAAAATAAGCAAATAAATAATTCAATATAAAATATACATTATTCATTTATATTACCGATGTGTGTCAATCGAAATGAGGTCAAAACACGGTGTCTCCGGTAAAAGAGTCTTGAAGCGTCTCGTGTCGGTCGGTAAAGTAGGTTTTGTCTACACTGGAACCTCTTATAGCGCACACCCTCATAGCGTACATTGGGAAACGTATCAGCGCTGTGTTTGGATGATTTCGCGAGAGAGAGTGAGAGGCACGAACGTTTCGCGTGCCTGATTGGCTCTTCACTTAGCGTACATGTCCCCGCATTTCGTACGCTATGAGAGGTTTCACGGTACTTGGACTTGTCTCGAGACTAGAGATGTGGAATTACCGTAAAATCCTGAAGCGGTAAACTTACCAAAAAATTACCGTATTTTGACCGTAAAATGACGTCATTTTTTTCGCGCAATCAGGTGTTGTGAAATTACCGTCACAAATTTTTTCGATAAACATACCGTAAAAATATGGTAAATCCAACTATTTAGATGTGGAATTACTGGTTACTTTTCTTTGTGGTAAATTTACGGTCACAAAAGAGTATGACCAGTCATTTACAACTAGATAGGTGTACAGCTCGTATTTTTTTTTTTTTTTTTTTCATGTATTATTATGAAATGCTATATTCAAAGATAATTAATTATTCATTTATTGTTTGCACGTTTATCGAATACGTATCTTATTGTTCAATCACAAATTTATGGAAAGATAATTGTATATAAAGTTTTTTTATTAGCCGACGCGCGCGCCGCAACTCTGACCAGACCACTGAGACTGACTCTTTTACCAGAGTAAGTTAAAGTCAACGCGATTGCGGCTCTATTTTTTTTTAACATAGTTAATCAATTTAATAATGAAGTGTAAAAAACGTTGTCGTTTTGGAAAAAACATTTTGGAAATTAAGAAAACCGTGAATGCAGTTGTTATGTGGTAATTACGTGGTGATTTACAATAAGTAAATAAAATCGAGAGATACATCTGCAGTGACAGGTGAACATTTAGAGACGAAAAGAGACAAAAAACAGCGAAAAAATTAATAAGTGCCAGTGAAAATTAGCAAATAACACATGATTTAATGGAAAATATACACGTCAAGCGTTTAGTTCCGATAATAAAGTACTTGTCAACATGTTTTACGAATATTGTGTTTAGGTTATGTTCACTCATATTTCAGTTTGGTGTATTAAATATAAATGATCTTCACAATTAAAGTGTACGAGTGCAATTAATAAATATGAGGCATTCCACATCAACATGGCCACTTCAAAACCTTAATGTCTTGAATTTTTGTGCAATTGACGTATGCTATAGTACTCTTTGAAACAAAAATATTGACATGTATTAAATTTATGGTGGCATTGTTAGGGGTGACATTACAGGAAAATGTGATTTTTGCTTGTTTTTCTCTCTGATTTTATTACATGGAAATAGTGTGTCGGAGCGAAAAATTGCTAGGAACAACTTTTGTTGTGTTTGTCGCAAGGATGACGAAAAAAAATGTTACAAGGCAACATTTTACATTTTTCATGGAAAAAAACCTATTTTAAAAATGCAAATCGATTTTTGGGCAATTATTGTTACGTTACAACGCTCGTGAAGCGTGCGCTGGTCGTCGCAAATTCCCCGCGTGAAGCGCGGAGTTATTATTATTTTTATTGTGGGCTGCTTCGCTACGTCCAGTACGGGCCCGCGTCCTGGGAAATAAATACCTGAAACGTTGACGAACCGGAGGGAAAGTGATTCGCAGACACGGAAAATTACGTGGAATAATAAAATAAATTTATTCAAAAAGAGGCAAGAAAATTAGCAAACAAATAAAAATCAAGATGAAATGGATTTTGAAATATTATATAAATCTAGCGCGTTCTTCAAATTCGTTCTTCCACACACACACACATAACCCATACACAGACTTACAGATCGGCGAGTCGGCGAGCTGGGGAAGTCGTCCGGTCGAACACAAAAATAAAAATACAAAACACAAATAAAATATAATTTCTGAACACAAAATTATTCGCCGCTAGTCTCACTCACTTTTCGAAAATGTCGCGCACTTACAGTCTCTAGTCACTTAAAGGCTCTACGGTTATTTTTATTAAGGATTAATAATATTTCGGTTAAACAAATAGTGAACGTTGGTTAAGATAATAAAAGATAATAAAAATGGTACACGTCTCGAATCACGGCGCGGCGAAACACACTCGCTTGGTTTTGCAGAGGCGAGATTTACAGATCTATGCGCCAACGGGAACGCGGAGTTCACCGAATGCGTCTTTAGTATTTCGCGGTTACTTCGGGACTGAGTTCCTCTCGGCTCTGCGAAAAACTCGCGAGTTCTCGGGAGACGAGAGGGGATCAGTCCCGCCGGATCAGCGGAAAAACCGTCAGCGCTGGGTCCCGAACACGCGCGACGATCGCGATCGGCCGGCGCGACGGAACCCAACACTTTTGCGCATCGCGCGACGGATATTTCTCCCAACGGATATTGCTCAGCGCATCGCGTGAGCGCAGCTGCGGTGTGGAATCCACCCCAAGTGACAGCTCAGCGATGCGCTGTTGCTAAGGCGCGTTACGTGCCGCGCTTTCCCGAGACGCATCTCGAAAAAGTACGGGACGTAACATTATGACATTTTTTAAAAATTTGAAATATTTTTTTTGGATTCCTCAAACTTTTTTCAAAAGGAATCCGTCTTCTTCCAGATGGAGAAATTCAATCTAAAGGCTCAGCAAAAAAAGAATGAAAATCGAAAACAAAAATTTAATGCGATATTGAAATAAAAATGTTATATAATGCAAGTGGACTTCCGTTTCCGGGTGCGAATGGAGTGGACGCGTGTGAGATGGGGTGCGAGTTTGTGAAGGGAGTGGAAAAGATTGGAGTGATATGGAGGTGAGAAAAGGGCAGGCGGGGATTAAGGAAGGGGTAGGGAAGGGCCGGTAATAAAAGGTTTAGAAGGGCGGTGGGAAAGTAAAGGGTTAATCGGAGAAATGGGGTAGAAGAAGAGGTTAGGAAACTGGCAAGGACGGCGGAGGGGAAGGGGGTCGCGGGAGAGGATCAAGACACGTGGCGACAGGTGCGGAGAAAGTAAGAAGCAGGAGGTAGAAAGAAGGAATGGTAAGGTAGAGAGTGAGAGAGGATAGGAGATACGGAAAGACGGCAGAGGGGGGCAGAGAGGATAGAGGGGAAAAAAGGGTTAGGCGGATGTGCAGAGAACTGGGATACTGGAAGAAGTGGTGGGAAGAGGTGAGAAAGGAGTGAAGAGGGAAGGGTTAAGGGACAGGGAGAATAATAAAGAGAGGAAGCGGAAAAGTAGGGACGAGATGAGGTTAGAAAACGGCGTGGTGGGGCAGGGGAAAGGAGACGAAGAAGAGAGATAGGTGGAGACAGGTACGGAGAGCGGCAGAAGTTGGAAATAGATAGCTAAGACGGCGGCAATTTCGAATAAGGTGGACAGGCGAAAACGTAAGAAAACGGGCTGGTTGAAGGCGGACAGAGAAAGGTAGAGGGAGGGTGATAAGAGGAGGAGTGGAGAACAAAAAGTAGAGTAGGAAGTCAGAAGAGGGTGGAAAATTGAGAGAAAGAGGAGGAGAAAGGAACAAAAGAAACGTGGAATGTGGGCAACAAGGGAAGACAGGTAGCGAAGACAGCGGCGAAAGTGAGAACGAGAAATGTGGGATAATTACAGGGTAAAGTAGGACTCGACAGGAGGATAAAGAAGAGTGTACAGAGCGAGAGAAGGCGAGAAACAGAAAGTGAAGAGAGATTGTGGATAAAGTAGAAAGGGGAAAGAAGAGAGAACATGGGTAAAGCAGAAGACAAATAGGAACGAAGAAGGGGAGAGAGAGGGCATAGAAACGGGGAAATGGAAATACGGAATAGAAATGGAAAATGGAATAGAAATGGGAAATTGAATAGAAATACGGAATGAATGAGGGAGAGAGAGAGAGAGAAAAGGAATGGAGTGAAAGAGTGGAAACGGAAGTCGGCGGAGAGAGGAAGAGAGGAAGGAGGAGCGGCGTGGAGCGAGGAGCGGCGAGGAGAGGGGAGAGCGAGCGGGCGAGCGAAAGAAGGCGAGAGCGAGCGTGCGAGCGAAAGAAGGGGAGAGGCGAGCGAGACGTGGCGAGAGACGAGCGGGCGCGGAGCGGCGAGCGTGCGAGCGTGGTGCGGCGAGCGAGCGAGCTTGGAGCGGCGAGCGGGCGGAGAACAGCGAGCGAACGGAGAGCGAAACGAGCAGAGGAGAATGGAGTGAGTGGGAGAAAGGCGAGCCAGGATAATTGCGAAGAGTGTGAAACGAGAGATGAGAAAGAAGCGTGCGGCGGATAAATGGTAAGAAAGCAGGTATGAGAGTGACGAAGCGAAGCGAGGAGAAAAGGAATGTCGAAGAAAGAAGGAATGTAAAGGAAAATATATAGGCTCGGAGAGAGAGAGAGGTGCGAGTGCAAAAGGAAACTGAAATGTAGAGATGAGTGAGAAAGATGGTGTGAGACAGCGAGGAAGGAAATGGCGTAAGAGAGGAAGACTGAATGAAAAGAAAAGAAAATGTATAAAGTGTACCAAGGAGACAACCTTGTGAAAAAATCTTGCAACCCTTCGGGGAGCCATTAAAGACACATACATATATAATGCAAGTGCATTGCTCAATATTTATTTACAAAATATTTGCACCGTCAAGCTATATAATACGTCATGTAAGATTCAAATATTTCAAATCGAAAATTTCGTCTACATTTTCTAGGGTTGAATTTTATTTATAGAAAATTTTTGACAACCATCGTACCATCGTAGTACCTGGACCATCGTAGATTGTGTATCCCGAGGATACACAGTCTCCAATTGTCGAGTTCTGACTAGTAGACTGTGTATCCTCGGGATATACACAGTCTAAATTTTCTGTCGCGGAAGACAGCCTCGAAGACAAACACATTCAACCATGGAAAAAATCAGAAGAAATTTCTGATTTGAAATATTTGAATCTTACAGAACGTATTATATCGCTTGAAGGTGCGAATATTTTGTAAATAAATATTGAGAAATATACTCGCATTATATAACATTTTCATTTCAAATTTTGCATTCATTTTTTTTCCTTTTTTTTTTGCTGGGCCTTTAGATTGAATTTCTCCATCTGGAAGAAGACGGATTCCTTTTGAAAAAAGTTTGAGGAATCCAAAAAAAAATATTTCAAATTTTAAAAAAATGTCATAATCGCCCGAAAATCGATTTGCATTTTTAAAATAGGTTTTTTCCATGAAAAATGTAAAATGTTGCCTTGTAACATTTTTTTTCGTCATCCTTGCGACAAACACAACAAAAGTTGTTCCTAGCCATTTTTCGCTCCGACACACTATTTCCATGTAATAAAATCAGAGAGAAAAAAAAGCAAAAATCACATTTTCCTGTAATGTCACCCCTATCAATGCCACCATAAATTTAATACATGTCAATATTTTTGTTTCAAAGAGTACTATAACATACGTCAATTGCACAAAAATTCAAGACATTAAGGTTTTGAAGTGGCCATGTTGATGTGGAATGCCTCACATACTAGTGAAGAAATCATTGTGGAATCAATTATTTTGACTTTCTAACTTCTAACATGTGCAGCGGGTAATGATTTTTCAGGAAAAAACATTTTTAGTTGACGTAAGTGTCAAATAAAAAAAAATTAATTAATTAAAATGTATCAATGTAGGTAATGACCACTCTAGAATGATCTTATGGCAAATATAAGAGAAGAAACATCTGAATTAAGATAAAATATGAGTATGCTGCAAGTTATAGCCAAAGTCAAGTACGCAGTGGGAAAATATTCACTTGTACACATATGCGTAATTAAAAATGTAATTTTTTTAAGTTTGGTGATAGGTATTCACCCCTTAAAAAAAGTGTAAGCGAAAAACTAAAAAAAATGTATCAGAATTAAGGTATTTTAGAATTTTGTAGCAAGTTTCAGCTAAATTCTTGGGTTGACAGCGGAGATCGGGCTCCGGACACAATTTGAGACCCAAAAACGCAAATTTTCTTGAAATAAACTCCTGTATAAAATTATTGGACAATTACCATACTTCATGGGCATACTTTCCAGTGCTAGACTAAGAAATATTCCGTATTTCAACTTGTTCGGTCTGTTCAGTCCAAAGCCACTGAGTGATACGGACGTCCGGGTAACACAAAATCTGGTCCGCCGTAAAAAATATCTTTAGTAATGCAATTTCCTTATTATTTTATGTCAAGAATATGTATTTTATTATGTTAAAGATATCTGAACTGAAAAAAGTTAATACATTTGAAATATATCAATATTTTGTCCTTTAAAACCTAATTTACACCCTTGGAAAGCGAAGTCAATAGGCACTCCTGGTGCGTTTTTTTAAAACGTGAGTGCCTAAAAATTATGTTTGGGTAAAAATACGCATCTAGAATTACGGCGCGGCGGAACACATTCGCTTGATTCTACAGTGGCGAGATTAACAGACCAAGTGTACCAACGGGTACGCGAAGTTAACCGAAAGGCGTGTCAATTGTTTCGCAGTTACTTCGGGACTGAATTGGAATTGTTGTTATGAAGTGAAGAATATTAATTGTCCTTATTCTACGCGCGCAGATTTACAGTCATTACGGAACACACTCGTGAAGGTACTTCCTCGATTCTTCGGCGTACTAACTTCGTAGCAGTACCGAGGGTTTCGCGAAGGAGATTTACAGACCTACATGAACACTAACACGCCGAGCCCTAGACCGATCTAACTTCGATCGCTGCTGTCTAGGAACTGACTTTTCCTTGCGACCATCCGAAGTCTCGCGAGTCCTCGAACGGCGAGAGGGGGTCCTGCGAGATCAGCGGAAAAGCGCCAGTGCTGAGTTCCCAACACACCCGGCGATCGCGATCGTCCGGCGCGACGGAAACCCCACTCTTTTGCGCATCGAGCGACGAATATCTTCCCCACAGGAAATTGCTCAGCGCATCTCGTGAGCGCAGCTGCGGTGTAGAATCACACCCTAGGTGACAGCTCAGCGATGCGCTGTTGCTAAGGCGCGTTACGTGCCGCACTTCCCCGAGACCCATCTCGAAAAAGTACGGGACGTAACAAGTTACAATTTGACACGGACGTCCGGATTGCATAAAATCTTGTCTCTACATTACAAAATTCTAAATACTGAAGGTTTTGTTTTCTGTTATACCAAGAATATGTAGAGAGGGACCCACTTGCGCACATCCCGATTGGATACAGCTCGATTGTTCACATGATATTGAACACATAGAGATTGGACACGAGCCCGATTGGACACACGGAGATTGGTCACAAGCCTGATTGGACACAAGCCCACTTGGACACGAGCCCGATTGGACACATCAACATTGGACACGAACTTGATTTGCCACATGTAGATTGGACCCAAGCCCGATTGGGCACAAGCTGGTGTGGCAGCGCAACTCATACGTGGCGCGGGTTTGAGTCTTCCTCCGTCGATAGTTAACATTCTTTCACTCGTCTTACTAATATTTCCACACTAGTAAAAAAAAAAATCAATAGAGACATCATTCCGATTATGAAGAATTTTCGCTTTACAATAAGTTTGGTATTTTGCTTTTTTGTCGAGTCAATCGGGCTTGTATCCAATCGGGTTTGTGTCCAATCGGGCTGTGTCCAATCGGGCTTATGTCCAATCGGGATTGTGTCCAATCGGGCTTGTGTCCAATCGGGCTTGTGTCCAATCGGTCTTGTATCCAATCGGGCTCTGTCCAATCGGGCTCGTGTCCAATCGGGCTGTGTCCAATCGGGTTTGTTTCCAATCTCTGTGTGTCCAAACGGGCTCGTGTCCAATGTCCATGTGTCTAATCGGGTTTGTGTCCAAACTCCGTGTGTCTAATCGGGCTTGTGTCCAATCGAGCTTCTGTCCAATCGAGCTTGCATCCAATCGGGCTTATGCCCAATCGGGTTTGTGTCTAATCGGGCTGTGTCCTTTCGGGCTTGTGTTCTATCTCCGTGTGTCCAATCGGGCTCGTGCCCAATCTCCGTGTGTCCAATATCATGTGTCCAATCGGGATGTGCTCAAGTGGGCATCACTCGAATATGTATTTCACTGTGTTTAAGAGATGTGATGTAAAAAAAATGTATAAATTCAAATTATATTGACATTTACCCATAGAAAGGTCATTTAGGCGAAGACAGACCAAATTTAATAGACACTCCTCGTGCCTTTTTTTAAAACGACAGTGCCTAAAAACTTCTAGGGATGAACAATAATTTACAAATTTCTACTTATAACGCTATCACCGTCTCTGTCGTTGTCTCTGCCTTTGCTCTGTTTTTTAATGTCTGGTATTTGCACGACGCCAACGGCTTTTCATTTACTTCTTTTTTCGTTCAATTTTCCTATCCACGGTCTGAATAAGGTACGACACACTTTTCTTGACATCGCGGTTTACCACTTCAATGTGTCAGGCTTGTATAACTTTCTTGTGCCGCTCGTCTTTCCGGAATAACCTCAACCAACCTTCAAACTTAGGACGCCCGAGAACTGTCAAAATACAATAACACGACTGAAAATGCTCATTGATGAGTGTTACGTCAGAATGTAACAAATAATAAGGTTGCTCTGTTTTTGACCGTAGCAACGGCTAATTGGTCAGGCATTCGGGCTCAATAGTTTGATTAATGAAATTCTATTTCTTCGAATAGATTTCGTGTCTCGGATTACTGGCGGAAATATATTTTGATTCAAGAACCTTGATGAAGTAATCAACTTTAGCTAATTTAAATGGGAATTAGCTAAAGGAATGGAATGGATTTTAATGGAATGGAAAGGCGTTTCTTGAGCTATTTTTTTGGCCTCGCAATACTCGGTGATGAGGTAACCTTGATTGTTAACCGGTTCTACTATGCCGCGGTCAATGTTGTTTAATTTGTGGATTTGGTTATTACGACCACCGTTTTTCGATTTTAGCCCATTGAGTGTTTTGGGAATCGACAGGAGAAGAAGAATCGGAGGTTATTGAACAGGAACCAAATACTGAAAAAGTCTTAGAAAAAATGTAGGGCGTGGATCTCGCACATTCGTCTAAATCCCAAGAATACAGAGTTAACTCTTTAAGGTTCTCATGGGTTTTACTTTGCACTCTTCTATTAGGAGTTAGAAAATATTAGTGTCGGGGGTGGACCTCGCACACTCTATTCCGAAAAGGAATTGGAGAAACAGTTAGTGTCAGGGATGTACCTCGCACACTCTATCAGGAATAAAAGATTTAAAAGAAATGTCCGGGGTTGACGTCGCACATTTCTCTAAGTCTAAACATTACCACAGAAAACGTAGAATAGTGATCAGCTTACCAAGTTTATTATTTATCAGTGGATGTTGTTGAGTCGTCTCTGTAGCTGCGACTAACTCGAATACAGAACTCTCGAGCTTAAATAACAATCAAGTCGACTTCTAGTCTTACGCAGGGCAAGAGAGAGAGCAGTTTTTTTTTCCCTAATTGGCCGGAAATACTTCCGTCTCACACTGCCTTAAAATATTATTCTTTATTCTTAGAGCGCGAGAGAAAAATCAGGGGCGAAGAGGGCTACACTCGGCCTTCTCATTGGCCAGCGTGCGCCGTCTCCGTCTAGCCTGCCCTTGCGTGGTGTATTCCTGCGGCGGCGGCTAGCGTTGCATCGTTTAGGCGTGACGTTGTTGTCATGTCAGGATGTTACATGAGCGAGTTGCGAGCGACCCGGCAGCCAATCAGAGAACGAATAACCCGTTAACAATACTTATATCGAACATTCGAGATATTTGACCCACTTATTTTGCTTCCTCATGGAGGAAGCTTTGTTTTCATGAAATTTTTTTTTTTTTTAGATTTTCATGCTAGTATGCTTAGATGTTCGAAAAAAAACAATCAGCCATTTTGATTTTACGTAATTTTTATTTTTTTAAAAAAGCGCGTGGTCGCTCTAACTTTTGTAAAAATTAGACGATTTTGCTAAATAGTTGTTTATAAATAAAGATTCGTTCAATGTTGTTTGGTACTGCATTTGGGCAAAATCGATAAAGCAGTTAGGATTTCATGAGTGTTTGAAGTTTGAAAAAAAAAAAAAAAAATCTCTAAATCACGTCGAATTTTACCAATTTATTCGAAATGTTTTACAGTGTGACAGGAATTCTGCGATTCCCTGTCCCAAGGTCATAGCCATCGAACAACGAAGGCGGCCCTCTGATTTTTCGGCTTTATTGGAGTTAGCGCATCGCGAATTCTCCATTCTCGAATTATATTTTCCTTTATGAGTTATTGCATTTATCTTGTTATCGGTTATCGTTCGCGTTACCGTCAGTTATCGGTTTTATGATTAGATTTTAGAGTTATCGTATGTGGAATTAGTTGCGATCTCGCGGTCAGGTCACCGAGTTCATCGCGGTTCAGAGCCAACACAGCGGCTACCCGACGCACTCGGTGAGATCCTCTCAGGTGTGTCAATATTTTATTGCAAAGGATCGGTGAGATTCCGACGCTCCCTTGGTGTGGGTGGATGAGAAAAATATTGGGTTGAGTTACGTTTTCCGTTGGAAGGCCGCAGTGGCGAACTCGCGATCGTTCGACTGTTGCGGATCGCCAGATCGCATTTCCGTTTCCGTTTACCGTTTACGTTTATTTAAGGTTTCGTTGTTAAGTTTATTATTTTTCTCACCCGCCCCGGAGAGCAAATCTGTTTGAAAACCGCCGCGCTGAGTCGGAAACTTTCCCGAGCAAACATCGACTCGGTCATATTCCCGTTTAGCTACGTTCTTGGATCGGGTAATACGCTCGCCGCTCCGCGGCGATCGTGGTTTAGAGGTAGAGTGGGGGAAGGACCGAGCGCGCATGCTCGCGGCTCCCGAGGTGCTCTCGCCCCACGCGAACGCTCTCTCTGCTCTCGACTCCCGTACGGTAAAGAGCTCCACGCAGGTCTTTACCGTACGGGAGTCGAGAGCAGAGAGAGCGTTCGCGTGGGCCGATTTGTTAATTCTGCTCTCGTTATGTTATCGCCTTGATTTTGACTATGTTATCGCTACCGCTTTGATTTTGCCGTTCTCGCTATGTTACCGCTCCGCTATCGCTCTTTTCGCTGTTCTCATTCAGCTATCGTAGTTTTCACTGTTATCGCTCTGTTATCGCTGGTTATCGCTGCCTGATTTTCTGTAATTTTCCGTAATTTTCAGATTGTTACCGCTAATTTCTCGTTACTCTAAGGTTACCGTTTGTTACCGCTACGTTACCGCTCCGTTCAGGAGCTCTCGTTTTCTTCCGCTTAATTTTAGTGTTACGGAAATGTTAGAATTTACGTGTCTGTACAATTTGGAATTTTCGAGGTGTAGGAATCCTCATTAATTAAAGAGAAACTTGTCAAACATTTAATTTTGCGTTACGTTTCCGTTTTTCGGGTGACGCGCCCGTCCGTCATTTGGCCACCCATGCCCTCTCTCCACAACCTTGCATACTGAGCGACACCGTGGTGTACCGTAAACCGTCTGTTTAATCACCAGAGCCTTTAAGTTCCGTTTTAGTTTCGTTTCGGTTACGTTTTGCGAACGCGTTTTGTTGATTTCGCGAAAAATAAAAATTAACTGGCGCCCAACAGCTCTCGGGTGACGGTGATTAAACGGATAGGGCGAAGGTGGACGTGGAGATAAAAAATCCACGGTCACAACAGACGGAAAGGAACATGCAGTCCTGCCGCGTACCAAATTTGGCGATGATCGGTAAAGTGGTTCAGATTTTACGGCATTTTGACATTTTTTTTTTATTTTTAGGTTATCGCTCTAGCATCAGCATAAGTCAATAATGTGAGACAAAGCTTTGTACTTGTTACGTATTGACCAATCGATTCGTATATTTCTGTTAATTGCGGATTTGGGGATCGTTGCTCGATTAATCATTGAAATGAATATCCCAAGTAATAATTCGTTTTATTAATGTCCCAAAATCGAGCGATTTAACGCGATATAAAACAATAGATTATATGTAAATTATGGACGCGTTTATATACGCGGTTAGAGCCACGCAGGGTTATTCGCTCCGTGCAAGTCGGTCGTGGCGACATCTGACGGCTCGAAAATGCGAAAAACTTGGAGAGAATGGCTGGAAACTGTCTGGGAAAGCGTTAAAAAACGTAATAAAATGTAATTAAAGTAATTATTTCGGGATGGCCTTCACGTAATTGTGTACAGGATATTTTGTTTTAATATAATAGAAAGAAACACGTAAGTACATTATAATTATTACGCATATTTGCATGATTGATCGATGCATTTTGAGGTTATGCTGTAGTTATGTACCCAAGTTTAATATTAAAGAATTGCATATGCATTTTTCTTATCAAAAAATTCCAGCAGTTAAAATGGATATAGTTATAAGGACCGGCTTTGAAAAAATAACGCATGAAATATCATTCCAACCGGTGACAGTGCCAAAGGGAAAAGAGCTAGTCAAAGCGAAGTATGTTTACAGCGTTGAAGAGTATCGAAAAGATGGGCAGAGCTATGTCATACAAGCCCAAGTATTAAGACAAGCTTCCGTAGGATCTCAGCCATATATCACCAAATTAAACGTAAGGTTTCCAAACATTTTTTTCATGTGTTTCTGATAATTAACCCTTCGTGGTCACCCAGGGTAGAATCCACCTGACGACCACCCGGGCCACCTGAGATATTTGAAATATTTGTGATCCACGAAGGGTTAAAAAAATGGATAACTGATTTTTTATAATATATTCTTTTCAGATTGATGATACACGCAAGGTTACAAGTGTTTCATGTACTTGTGTTTACAATAAAAGTGGGAAATGTAAACACGTCGCAGCTGTGATTCACTACGTGAACAACGAGGAGAGTTTGTCGAAAACAGATTACGAACAACAATGGGGGAAGCCAACTGCCCGCCAATTTGCCAAAGAAAAGTACTCAAAAGGGAATTATTTTTTTGAAATGTTCCCACCTCAAGAAAAAGCAATAGTCAATCCGTATTCGTTCAGCATTGATGAGATAACTGAACCGTCTGCTTTGCGAACAGTCATGCTCGCAGCAGCCAAGGATACGAATAAACACACAATAGAGAATTTAATGCAATCAATGCTGACCGAAGTTGACATTATTTTAGAAAAAGAAAAATGTGAATCGTGTCTAAACACTTTCTTCGTTTTATGCGAAAGCAACACAGTGTACACGAGTGCCCAAGTAGTAAGTAAAGAATTAGAAGAGTTTTATACGAGGTTCGTTGTCTTGACGAAAAATGAAATCCTCAAACTGTGCTGTGATACGTTAGAGCAATCCAAATGCAAAAAGTGGTTCGAAGCAAGAAGCTTAAGGATATCTTCGAGTAAGAATGTTCATAGTATTAAAAGTAGAGTTAAAAAATCGGTTGAATCTCTAGTCGCGGAAATGCTGTGCCCAAAAAACGTTGATACAGCTTCTACTCGATACGGAACGGATCACGAGTTAGATGCTGTAATAGAGTATCAAAAATTATATGATTGTGAAGTAAGGAAAGTTGGGTTGATTGTTAGTGAAACACAGCCATGGCTGTGCGCGAGTCTCGATGGTGTAGTTGTTCAGAACTGTAGAGTTAGTAAAATCGTCGAGTTGAAATGTCCAAGCAGTTGTGCGAAACAATGTATTGTGGACTTTGACTTAAAAAAGTGCAATGTCAGTTACTTGCAATTTCGAGACTGCAAAGTTCAATTGAGAGAAAGCGCACCATACTACACACAGTGCCAAATTCAGATGTATATATCTGGATTAAACGTTTGTGATTTATTTATTTATTCGCCCGTTAAGAATGGCAGTTTTTGCTTTCCAGTTCATCGCGATGAAAAGTTCTTGAACGGTGTTGTCACCAAATGTGAGAATTTCTATTTTCAACATTTTTTACCCGAATTACATAAGAAAATGTTGAAAAATGTTCAAAATAATGTATTGAGTATCGACAAAAACGAGCAAAGGCGTCGATTTACTGGTTTAAATATTTGTAACCAAATATACTTCACTTCACGTTTTTATGTGATTTAAAAACAACAGTGAATTGGACTACATGAAGTTTTGATACTTATGTTATAGTAGGAAAAACCAAAGAAATACCAAATGTTAAAAACGTATGTAACATTTTATTATAAAATACACGTTTTAAAAAAATATAATTGTCATTCATTTTAATCTGAGTTTTCATTTGATATTATCGGAGGCTGCAGATTCACTAAGACACAACACACATTTATTACATCATCAATGCAATGAAATAAATGTTCAGGAATCTTGTTTAAAATCTGGTAAGTTCTTAATCGTTGCATGATTCTCTCAACATGAATGCGAACCCTTGCTATGTTGTACGTATCTTCACTTTCTTCTTTCGTAAATTCTGATTTTTTTTCTAAAAATGGTGGCATTACAAGTACCACGTTTTTACCAGTTTTATCAATGGTTCGCCGAATTTCTGGGAAGCCTTTGTCAGCTAGAACAACGTCTCCATCCTCTAATAAATCTAATAAACCAGATTCAATTGTCATTTGCGAATCACTTTTTCTCCCACCAGCTACTTTTGATTTAAAACTTATAAACCCTGCCGGAGTGATTCCGATGAGAAGTTTTGCAGTAAATCCTTTTTTGTAATGTGAATAAGTATATACACGGTTATCCACACTTGCAGGAACTTTAATTCTGAACTCGGTACAATCAATTATAACACGAGTGTTACTGAAATCAGGACGAAAACATTTAGGCATTGTCGCTTGTACTATGTCTTTATTTGGCCAAAACACTAAATCAGCAGTAGCACTAGATAACTGCTGCAGTATTGAATAGAAAATGCGGGAAATCGTTGTCCTGTGCACAGAAAAAAAAACGCTGATTGCTGAAAAAGTCAATCCCGTTTTCATTTTCATAATAGTACATTACGATACAAGTGCGAAAAAACTTTTTCTGACGAGTGTGAGTTTGCAGCGCGAGCCGAAGGCGAGTGCTGCAATCACACGAGTCCGAAAAAACGCGAAGCGTGCGTAATATCGCGTTTTACGCACGGAGTGACATAAAAAATATTAAAAGTCTGTTTTCTTTAGAAATCGCACAATTTTCTGCAGCGTCGTTCACTCTTTTTAATAAAAATTGAAAATGCTCAAATGTCACACCAGCAAGATTTACAAGCTGCTCATTATTTTTAATTGATGTAATGCCAGTGAAGCTTCTTGTAGCTGTAAGTTCGACATCCTCGATATTAGTTCCAACTGACTGATCTACGAACAATTTTTGTGGCGTACCGCATTGCTTATCTTTAAATTGTTTTTTGTTTGACACTGTAATGATTCTTGGAATAGTTATTTCTGTTTGAATCTCAGCATCACCACAAGAAGTCGCGTTGTTGATGTATCTATTGCAGATAAATGGTTTGGAACTTTTCTGGTTGAATGTCATTGAGGTAAAAAATATCCGCTTGACACTCCTGATCGCAAGTTCTTCTATCGTCATTACACTGGATCTCTCCAGAGTCCTCATTATCTTTGTGCAGCTCCATAGATTCTTCTACAACCTGTTGCTGCTGTTTCGTCGATATTTGTTTGAGGTTGTGACTTCTTCGCTTCATGAAACGATCATGTCTGTAATTAAACCAAATGTAACAAATGAGAATATTTAAGTTATTTGTATATTGTATTAGTAAATCATATTCTATACCTTGTCATTGCAGCAGTTTCATTCACCACTTTTGCTTTGTATGCAGGAGGAAAGATTGTTGGTATGTAGCTTGGACTTGACTGCTCCTCCGATTTTTTATTTCCAACGAAATGCGCACTGCATATTAAATCCCACGGCTTTGGACACCATGGCGATCGATCCGGACTTTAAAACAATGTTATGCTTTGCTTTAGTTAAAATTCTGATTTAATAAGCATTATGTATGCCGCGTTTGATTTCTCGCGTTGGAACTGACAAAGTGAGGTTATGTAACTTACTTCTTTCTCCTTATAGCTGCTATCCATTTTCTTCTCTGCTCCACTTTATATTTCGCTGTTGGAAACTGGTAGAATTTGCACTGACTATTTACACCAGTGTTTTTGCAATTCACTACACAACAAGTGGAATGTCCCATTTTATGACCTAACGTGATGCTAATGCATCGGAAGGTTTCCAAGTTTATTTCTCATTTTCGCCACCCAGCGCGCCTACGTCGATTCGGTTATCCCCTCCAAGGGTTTGCACGGAGCGAATATTTCGAAGGGGCTCACTCAGAGCCGAACAAAAATGTAGATACAAATCAGGCGAAATCAAAAACAGAACTGCTTTAGGAATAAATCAGGCGAGTCGAGGAAGACAGTTGGCGGGTGGTAGAGTGGGGAGTTTGGCGACCGTGAGACGGTCGCAAGATGCTGACAGCGCGTCGCACGCGCGCCTGTCGAGAAGCGTGTTTCAACGTGATTTTATAAAAGTCAGGAGAATGAGCGGAAACGGGCAGCAGAAATATGAGATTGTCGTCCGGTTGTCGGACGACTGAAAATCGCAGATAATTAAGGGAATATATTGAGGATTTTGGAAGACGAATGAATTTCAACTCGGATTGCGAAGAATAGGAGATTTATTTTGAGTATAACATCAGGGAACTTTTCGCGCACGTAGCAACGACTAAAGACAAAATAACAACGAAGATGACTCGAGAGTAAAAAAAACACTAGAGCAGCGCACCGCTCCAGAGAGCAGGCGCAGGAGGGAAATCGGTCGGTAAAGACGATTCTCTTCAACACTCCCGCTTTGGCTTTATCGAACGTTTGTTGATCTCTTCTTCCTTCTCAGAACGACGTTCGTCTCCTTGGACTCCCAGGGCAGCGCGATTGCGCTCGAACTGCTGCCGAGGCACTGGCTTCGTCATGATGTCAGCTTGCTGCTCGTTCGATTCGACGTACTCGAGAGAAAACTCTTTCTCGGTGTACCGTTCCCGTACGTAATGGAAACGTACGTCGATGTGTTTCACTCTCTTGTGGAACACTGGATTTTTCACGAGGCATATCGCGCTCTGATTATCCATGTAGAGTGTAGTTGGAATGTCTTCGGTATAGAGAAGTTCGTTGATTAGCGACTTCATCCACGCTATTTCTTTGGCCGTCTGACAGGCTGCCATGTACTCCGAATCCGTCGTCGACAGAGCAACCGATTGTTGCCTCTTTGAATTCCACGAGACCGTCCCCGATGCGAATTTCAGGACAAACCCCGTCGTCGATCGCCGGGTCTCTAGGTCGCCCGCGTAATCTGCGTCACTGTAGGCGAGGAGCTCTTTCTTCTTGCCGCATGCGAAGAACAAACCGTATCTGACAGTTCCCTTCAGGTACTTCATGATCCGCTTCACTGCCTTCCAATGCGTCGTCGTCGGGTTTTCTAGATAGCGGCTGGCTTGATGCACGGCGAAGGTGATGTCCGGCCTCGTTGCGACTGAGAGGTACATTAGGCTGCCTACAGCTTCTCGATATGGAGCCGTCGTTGCCTCGCTCGTGTCTCCCGCTTGCACGAGAGGACTCAATTCGTGGTGCGGGTCTGCCGGAATTTTCACGGAGTTCGCTTCCTCCATCTTGAAACGCTCCAAGATTCTTTTAACGTAGTTTCCTTGGTGAATAAAGATTGAGCCGTCGCGCGTTCGCTCTATTTGCAGACCCAGAAACAGATTCGCGTCGCCGTGAGTTATTTCAAACTCTTTCTTGAGGCCGCAGAGAATCTTGTTTATCAGAGCTTGATTCTGCGAGGCAATTAATCCGTCGTCGACATAGATGGCAAGGATTACCTTCTCGTCTTTATCTTGATTCGTGAAGACGCACGGATCTGCGTTCGTTGCCTTGAGGTTGAACTTCACCAGAAACTCGGTGAAGCGACGATTCCAGCAACGCGAGGATTGCTTAAGGCCGTATAGGCTTCGTTTCAGTCGGCAAATCCTTCCTGTTCCGTCGTCGTATCCCTCGGGCTGTTGCATGTGAATAGTCTCCTCGATGTCGCCGTACAAAAAAGCCGTTTTTACGTCAAACTGCTTCATTTGCATGCGATCGCTCGCTGCGATAGCGAGGATCGTTCGAATGGAGTCGAATCGCACTACCGGGCTGTGTGTCTCGTGGTAGTCGATGCCCTCTCGCTGCCTGAATCCCCGCGCGTCAAGTCTCGCTTTGTACCGCTGGATATTTCCGTTGGCGTCTCTCTTTAATTTGTATGTCCATTTGCAGTCGATCGGTCTCAAGTTGTCGTTTGCGTCCACGAGTTCCCATACTTCGTTTCGAGTGAGCGACTCGAATTCTTCGTCCATCGCTTTCTTCCACTGCTCAACTTCTCGGCTCTGAATGGCTTCGCGATACGAGAGCGGCTCCTGATTTTCTGCAGTAAGCAAACCGAGAAAATCACGGTATCTCCAAGGCGGTCTCAGCGCCGCTCTGTCTCGTCACGTGTAGCCTTCGTCTTGCTCGTTGAGATTTCTTTCTCCCGCTGCCGCGCCGGCGTCGATTTGAGGCTCGACCGCCTTGGCTTCCGGTAAATTTTCTTCCTCGTCGCCTTCTTCTTCGGCCTCCGCGGCGTCATGTCTCTCATCGTCGTCGTCCTCTTGTTCGCTTGAATTTTCTCCTTCGCCCAGCCACGCGTAGTCGTCATCGCGGGCGTCTTGGACAACGGCCGGATCAAATCTTCCAGAAAATACGACGTCTCTCGCGATTGCGATTTTCTTCTCGTCGGGGTACCAGATGCGATATCCCTTGACTTCCTCACCGTAGCCGACGAAGTACCCTTTCTTCGCTTTCGCGTCGAGAGCTCGACGTTTTTCTTTCGGTACGTGCGTGAACACTTCTTCGCCGAAGATGTGCAAATTTTTCACGTCCGGTTTCTTCTTGAGCCATAGCTCGGAGGGTGTTGCGTCCTTGACGCTGCTCGTCCCGGTCCAGTTCAGCGTGTTTACCGCCGTGTTTATGGCTTCCGCCCAGAACTCCGGGCCGAAACCTCTCGCAAGCATGAGCGTTCGTGCAGCTTCCTTGAGCGTTCGGTTGTCCCTTTCCGCTGCTCCATTTTGCTCTGGGGTGTAGGCGACGGTTCGTTGATGGCGAATTCCGAGCTTCTCCATCAATGCTTTCATCTCGCGATTAATGAATTCTAGCCCGTTGTCTGTGCGAAACACGCGAATCCCTCCCGAGCATTGTTTCTCCGCTTTTTTTAAGAATTTTTCGACGCAACTCGCGGTTTCCGCTTTGCTCTCAATAAAATATACCTCACGATAATGAGAATAGTCGTCCTTGAGCAAGAGGAAATATCTCGATCCCCCGACGGATTTTACTGGCATCGGTCCGCAGAGATCGGCATGTATTATCTCGCCGATGCTCGCAGATTTCGACATGCTCTCCGGGAAAGGGAGCCTGTGCATTTTTCCCTTCGCGCATGCCTCGCAGAATGGGTCCTTCTCTTCCTTGATGGAGATCTCAAGTCTCTTGAGGATCCTTCTCACCTGTCGAAAATTTTGGTGAGCCAATTTTTCGTGCCACTCGCGCAGCGTGTTGGTCGAGGCCGCGTATGCCTGCGGCAGGTCGTCTCTCCATCTCGAGTGTTGCGGTTCCTCGATTTCGAATTTCATCACGAACAATTTTCCTTGTCGCTCGCCCATCGCGATCGTGCACCCGTCCTTGACCAACTCGCAGGTGACGCTCGTTGATTGCATCGCGAGTCCTTTATCGAGCGCTGCGCCAACTGAGAAGAGGTTGTATTTAAGTTTCGGCACATACAATACGTCAACGAGATGATTCTCGTTCCACTCTTTTCCGTCGAACATGATGACGTTGATACAGCCCTTCCCGTGCGCCTCGATGAGGCCTCCGTCGCCAACGCACACAGCCACAGGGGGATCGAGAGCTTCGTAGGTAACAAACCAGTCTCGTCGGCAAGCCATGTGGTCACTGGCTCCGGAATCGAGGATCCATCCTGCATCTCGTACAAGCTGCAAGGGTGTTGACGTTAGCGCTACGCTCATGAGGCCTTCGCCGCTGAGCTTCTTCGCAGGTGCACTTTTTCTTCCTGCTCCTCCCGGATCGTTATCGTCTTTCCTTTGCAAGCATTCTCGTGCCCAGTGTCCGGTCTCTCCGCAGACGTAGCATTTCCCCGGCTTCGCAGAGCTCCTCGGCGCGCCTCCCGATTTTCCTCCCCGGCCGCGTTTGAATTTCCCATGTTGCGCACTTGACGTAAGAGCATTTCCGTTCTTGTCCTCGCAAACAGTATTTCGAGACTCCTCGGTTATAAGTCTTGATTTCAAGTTGTCCAGCGTGCGTTCTCCCGCTGGCGCTGACTCCCATGCGCTGAATTTTAATTTTTTTGATATTTTGGAAAACCAAAAATCATCTCAAAAATTTTTTGAAAAATTTGAGGATATTCTTTGACCAATTCTAAGGTATTTTTGTCCTTACATAATGTGAGCTAAGCTCAATAGTTTCCGAGAAAAAAATTAGCTTATGTTTTTGTAGAATATTTACGTTCTAGCCGCCATATTGTAAAAAGGAGTGGTTCGATCATTACGTAAAAATTTCCTGTTAAACTTTATCTATTCCGATCACCTCTGATCACGATTGCAGTACGAATTCATTGCGGTAACATTGCAAAAAAAAATGCACAAAAAGGTTTTTTCACAAATTTTTACGTTTTTCTCGCTTGAATCGGCCATATTTTTTTTTCTGCGGGTCTAATCGAAATTTTGAGCCGATATTCTGAAAGAGCATAAAATTCTACGTCGATATACCTGCAAACGAATTTTTTTCAACGCCGATAACATAAAAAATAAGCGCGTTGAAAGTTCGGTAAGAAATCGGGACGCTTGGACGTTAATGGGTTAACTTCGTTATTCTCGTCAATTCACTGTCCATTTTGCCGGTTTATCGTTTCCGCTATCGCACAAGGGCTGGGAGATAACCATGCAATTTTACGCACTCAAACTTTCACTTTTCTCGAAAACTATTCTTCACCTCATTCGTCTGGGCCCATAACCTATTGAGGATTTTGGAAGACGAATGAATTTCAACTCGGATTGCGAAGAATAGGAGATTTATTTTGAGTATAACATCAGGGAACTTTTCGCGCACGTAGCAACGACTAAAGACAAAATAACAACGAAGATGACTCGAGAGTAAAAAAAACACTAGAGCAGCGCACCGCTCCAGAGAGCAGGCGCAGGAGGGAAATCGGTCGGTAAAGACGATTCTCTTCAACAGAATATTTTCAAAGCAGAAAAAATTGCTAGAACGTAACAGTACTTAATGGAAAAAATGATGCAACGTAAAACTTTGCACGTTACTTCCTCTCTAATGTGTATGTTTCGAAATGCTTCCTCTATGAGGAAGCCAAAAATAATAAAGGAACTTCCTCATGGAGGTGGCTTTGCGAAACATAAAACAAGCCTACAAAGTAGAACCGGGCAAATTGCTTTCTCAGTATTTCACACCTTTATCGATGCTACCTCTATGAGGAAGTATGTTGATCAATTCTGGCTTCGTCATAGAGGAAGCATCGTTAAAGGCTTAAAATACTGAGGAAGCAATTTTCAAGCTTCTACTTTGCAGGCTTGTTTTGATTAAGTCGTCATAATAGTACTTTGTGATACATGGGCGAGAAAGCGGCCATTACGCGCGGAGGTTAGGAAGCGGCGCACTCGCCAAATCGAGTGCTACAACGACACGAGGCGAAGCCGAGTGTTGTTTGTAGCACGAGAGGAGGCGAGTGCACTGCTTCCTAACCTCCGCGGGACGGCCGCTTTGTCGCCCATGTATCACATACTACTTTTTGTAACGAATGTCAACGTGATGTCGCACATCTTCGTGCCTGCAAAGCGTGCGTGAGATCATCTTGTAGATAGTTTCACGCACGCCAATGTGTGCGTGAAGTAATGTAGATAACTTCACGCACCAGATGGCGTACGTGAAATTATCTACGTTGACATGAGCATAATACGCGATCTCACGCACGCTTTGCGGGCACGAAATGTGCGACATTACGTGCATGAGTTACAAAAAATTTGCTACTGCTACACTGATTTATCTCAAATTTGTATCCAACCCTTGTTACATGATAGTCGATGTGCGGACCAAATTAGAACCTGGTATCTCGAAATTTGCACGAGTCAGCGCGAGAACGAGATTTTCAACAAAATTAAAAGTACCATAAAATTTGTAGGGCTTAACAGATCGGCGTCGAATTTGTACTCAAACCTTGGTGCGTGGTTGTCTATATGTAAAGCAAATTTAAGATAATTCTGTTGAAAAATTCGATTTTTTTTGCTTCCTCATAGAGGAAGCTTTGTTTTCTTGAACATTTTTTTTTCGAGATTTTCATGTCAGTACACTCAGAATGGTCCAAAACGTCGAGAAAAGTGGTTTGTACGGCGTGTGCGTGTGCGTGTGCGTGTGCGTGTGCGTGTGCATGTGCGTGCGCGTGTGCGTGCGCGTGCGCGTGCGCGTGCGCGTGTGCATGCGCGTGCGCGTGCGCGTGCGCGTGCGCGTGCGCGTGCGCGTGCGCGTGCGTGTGCGCGTGCGTGTGCGTGTGCGTGTGCGTGTGCGTGTGCGTGTGCGTGTGCGTGTGCGTGTGCGTGTGTGTGTGCGTGTGCGTGTGTGTGTGTGTGTGTGTGTGTGTGTGTGTGTGTGTGTGTGTGTGTGTGTGGGCACGTGAGTAGGCTGTCATAGAACAACGTTTCGGACTGTAGATGACGCGAATCAGTTGGAAAATTCAGATTTCACAGCAAGTCTTAATTTTTTGATAAATTGTTTTCACGCTACAACTTCCGTAAATTAAGAGATGTCGGGCTGAAATTTTGTACGTAAACGGACTACTACCAAATCATGATGTCTACTAAATTTGGTACAAATCGGTAAAGCGATTCTGATGTTATTACAATTTTTATTTGTTTTCTAATCTCTGTAAGTACTTCAACTCCTGTCAATTCTGAGCGATCCGACTGCAATTTTCAACGTGTCATCACGTTTATTGATTATCAGTGATGAATTTCGGCAAGTAAACGATCATTATGTCGATAAATCTCGATTTTGCTGTATAAACTGTACAAACCACTTTTTTTTTTGACATTTTAGACGATTCTGAGTGTACTGACATGAAAATCTCGAAAAAAAATTGTTTCACGAAATCAAAGCTTCCTCTACGAGGAAGCAGAAATTGGAGGAAGCAATGTGCAAAGTTCTACTTTGCATCCTTCTTTTGAAGAAGGAACGGGCAGTTTTATTTTTTTAATTAGAATAAAAATAATAAAGTTTTTGGCAAAAAATATTTGATATATAGTAAAAACTGTCTTTTTTAGCTGTGGCCACGAAGCGAATATTCAAGTGCTTCCAAAGCAACTGCAAAGACTTTTGGAGTTGGCAGCAAAGATATTGATGGTCTACTCTCCAGCAGCACTGAAACTGAGGCATGCGGTGAAGGTGCTACACCGAAGTTCGAAGCCGGAGTCATTGAGTTTCATCGAACGCTCCAAAGCACAGTGGATCATCAGGATCTCACGGTTGCAGATATCGATGCATGGCTGAGCCTCGCGACAGAAGAATTTTCACTTATGAATGATGATGAAATAATCGATGTAGTCCTTGGTAATAAAGAAGACACTCTCGACCTGGCCGAAGCTTTATCGGAGTCTCCCCTACTAACGACGGAAATACCTAGAACCGAAGCGAAAGATGCTGTTCACAAACTAATACTGTACTGTGATCAGAATGGTGATTATTCAAGGGAGGACATAATGACGTTGCATCGAATTGAAAATTCGATAATTGAACAAGCGGTACAGCAACGATTGGAATAAGAGAGAATAGTTCTCGGAAAATTGTCGGTTTATGTTTCTATATTTGTTAGTATTGTTGTATCCGTAGGAATAAAGCACATGATATAAAAAGCGTAACGAAATCTTTATTCCCGATGTGACACAGAGACTCGTCCGTAGTTAGTCAAATCACGGAAAAGACTGTTTGTTTGTCAAGGCAATGTAGTCAAGTCACTCGTCTCTCGGTCGTTAAGGAGGGTAACGCGGGTCAGTCTGAACGTCGCTGCACATGTGGTCCGCATATTCATAACAGTATATTATACGTTCACGAACGGTCCAAGTATTAATATAAGAGTTTCGATATGATAATAACAGCATAACAAAAAAAAACAAAGTTATGCGATAAGCTTTTGTGATAACAAAATAATGTGTTGTCAACTTTAAAAGGCGATTGTAAGCAAAGCGAAATATATCTAAAATTTTTGATATATGTTATGGAACACGAGAAAATCCCGCGTTGGAAAAAAAGTCGATGTCCGTCGCCTCGAGAGCCTCCTTCTTATGGCTCCGTGACGCCTCAGGTTTTTTTCAAACAAATCGCGTCTTGAATTCCTTTGTTCTTATTTTTATTACCACATTTCGACCGATGGTCGAAATGTGGTAATAAATCGCGTCTTGAATTCCTTTGTTCTTATTTTTATTACCACATTCGAGCGATGGCTCACCTGTCGGCGAGGTACAGCACGGCGCTCTCGTTCGCGTCGAGTCGCCGTTGCACCAAGTCCCTCTACCGAGATGCTGCTGAGATGCTGCTGTCCCGTGCATGCCGGGACTCCCGGAAGCAACGCCGCTGAGCCGAACGTACTTGAGTCTCTTCAAAGTCCAGACAAGGCATTCGAATTTCCCGCTGTAGGGGTGCCGGCCGCCAAGCGATAATCGACATCGATGGTCAATACCACCCGTGCGCGGAGTTGGCAGCCCGTGCACGTGGGTCGGTGGAGGGGATCATTCGGGAGGACCGGCGACTCAGGAAGAAGCTCGGGACACTTCCCGAGGTGGACACCCGAGAGCTCGACGTACGGCAGATATCGGCACGAAGCCATTCGTTACAGGAACAAGCGAAATCCGAGAGGGACGAGAACGCCGAGACATGAGCGTACGCGAATGACAGGGAATTCGAGACGCGAGGAGAATGAAATATCAGGGTGAGCGACGTCGCGCTGCGTTCCGTTTTCCCGGCATTTCAAAGTCTGAAATATCTTTGCCCTTCAGGCCTTGAGCGAGGATCATTGTTTCCGACATCAACTGTTGTTTTTGCTTCCTCATAGAGGAAGCTTTGTTATCGTGAACACTTTTTTTTCGAGATTTTCATGTCAGTACTCTCAGAAAGTCATAAAACGTCGAGAAAAGTGGTTTTTACGAAATGACGTTAAAACCACAATGTGCGTGCGTGCGTGTGCGTGCGTACGTGTGCGTGTGCGTGTGCGTGTGTGTGTGTGTGTGCAGATTTTATTGGTCGCGCGATAACTGTCGTAATTTTCATTGTACCTTCTTCAAATTTGGCACGCGAGTAGGCTATCATAAAACAACGTTTGGGATTGTAGATGGAGCGAATCGTTTGGGAAATTCAGATTTCACAACACTTTAAAATTCTTCAAAAAATCGTTTTCACGCTATAATTTCGGCAAATTAAGTGATATCTGGCTGAAATTTTGTACGTAAACGGACTACTATCAAATCATGATTTCTCGTTATTGCAATTTCAATTTTTTTTATAATGTCTGTAAGTAATTCAACTCATGTAAATTCTGAGCCATCCGACTGCACTTTTCAACGTGTCATCACGTTTATTGATTATCAGTGATCAATTTTGTCAAATAAATGGTCATTATGTCGGTAAATCTCGATTTTTCTGCATGAAAAATAAAAAAATGACGCAACGAAAAAAAAAAAAAAAAATCTTAATTTTTTGTAGAATTATCTCAAATTTGGTTCACATATGGACAACCATGAACCAAGTTCTGAATACAAATTTGACGCAGATCTGTTTAGCCGTTCAAATTTTATGGCATTTTGAATTTTGTTGAAAATCTCGTTCTCGCGCTGGATCGTGCAAAAGACGAGATACTGGGTTTTAATTTTGTCCGCACATCGAATATCATGAAACAAATGTCGGACACAAATTTTAGATAAATCGGCAGAGCGGTTCGAATACTATGACGACTCGAATTTTTTTATTTTTGTTAGAGATTTATGTAGTAGTAAGCTGATTGTTACACTTGAAGAGAGCGATAATGTTGACAACCTAAACTTATTATGATCTCTCCGAAATTTGATGGAAATCGGTAAAGCGGTTCTAATGTTATTGCAATTTCAATTTTTTTTCGAATGTCTGTAAGTATTTCAACTATTGTCAATTCTGAGACATCAGACTGCAATTTTCAACGTGTCATCATGCTTATTGATTATCAGTGATGGATTTTGTCAAGTAAACGGTCATTATGTCGGTAAATCTAGATTTTGCTGTGAAAAAAAGAAAAAAAAAACACCGTGACGAAAAAAAAAAAATTTAATTTTTTTGCAGATTTATCTCAAATTTGGGTTGTATATGGACAACAACAAACAAGCCTGCAAAGTAAACCTTGCAAATTGCTTCCTCAGTATTTTACACTTTTGACAAAGCTTCCTCTATGAGAAAGCCGAAATTGATCAACATACTTACTCATAGAGGTAGCTTTGTCGAAAGTGTAAAATACTGAGGAAGCAATTTGCAAGGTTTACTTTGCAGGCTTGTTTTTGTGTGTGGTCTCGCAACTGTTCGATCGGGGCTGTCGCGGCAGTGGAGGCTGCCCGGCACCCGAGCATGCGGTACAACCGAAACAGCCCGAATTCGCCGATTAACCGGGGAATAATTATTGTAATTATCGCGGAGAGGCTGTCAGCGTCCGCGGGAGACCGGTGAGGCTCGCGCTGCTCGCGAAATCTCCTACGTGGAGACGGGAAAGTCGAGAGAAGCTGTTATTTTGTCGATTACGCGGAAAGGACCCGCAGAGTCTGAGTTACCTTTTTGGTTACTTTTTTGTTGCTTTGCCGTAAAAGAACCGCAAAATAACAGCAAAATTACCACTCAGCGACCGTCGCCATGGAACATAAAATAACCCAACAGCAACAGCAAAACGACCGATGTTTGCAACCAAAAGCCAACCTCAAGGTAACGCTCAAGTAACCGACAGTTTGTTAAAAGTCGTTTCTTGTTTGGATTTAACTGGGGTCACTTTATATTTACTCAACGGTCACTAATTTGCTTCTGTGTTGTTTTAGAGTTGTTTTTTCCGTCTGCCGCGTATGAGAAAGTTTGTGCGTGTGTTAAATCATTGTGTCAGAGTGCGGCTCGAAATCATGCACCGAGAGGGCAATCGGACCTCTCGGAATTTTTGCATCGAGGCGCGTAGTTTCCCGCTCTGTCACAGGAGCGTAGTGTGTGTGTGTGTAGGTGTGTGTACAAGGCGAGAGCCACGGCGTGCGCTGGCTCGCCGTGGGGCGAGCCAGCGCACGAGAGTGGGGCCGACCTTGATTTGCTAACGCAGACGTGTCGGGGGAAATTTATGTAATTCTATTTCATGAACCAAATTAACCGATTTTTGCTGAATAAATCACATCTCTCTCTCTCTCTCTCTCTCTCTCTCACTCTCTCACTATCTCAGTCTCACTCTCACTCTCACTCTCACTCTCACTCTCACTCTCACTCTCACTCTCACTCTCTCATTCTCACTCTCACTCTCTCACTCTCACTCTCACTCTCACTCTCTCACTCTCACTCTCCCACTCTCTCACTATCTTACTCTCTCACTCTCACTCTCTTGCTCTCTCACTCTCTCGCTCTCTCACTCTCACTCTCTCACTCTCTCACTATCTCACTCCCTCACTCTCACTCTCTCGCTCTCTCACTCTCACTCTCACTCTCTCACTCTCTCACTCTCTCACTCTCACTCTCTCACACTCTCACTCTCTCGTTAGTACAGACGCGTTCTGAATTGTCCGTCCTTTATTGACATGTTCACAAATATTTCATTGTCTGACGCACCGATAGGATTGTGTCGCTTATTAATTAACAACTGAGGATTACTGTGAATATATTTATTCCTAAAATGTACACAAATTTGGACGTAAAAAGACGATCTGAAAAAAGTTACTGCTCACATAACCTCAAATTGACACCTCACTAATACCGCTCTGTGCGAGTCATACATGCAATTTTAACATGGCCTCGTATCACTCAGGTGTATTTATGAACATATGCTGTATGTTTATATAATATGCACGCCTGCTGAGTGCATTATCACGAGGCAGTGACAGACAAAAATCCACGGAATCAACGCCACTACTACGGTCATTAGGATACACTGACACGCCACTGACACGCCACTGACACATCCATAACACGGAGTGTGTCAAACAGGAGACAGCGGCTTACAATGCCGAGTCTGTGCAGCGGCCAACGGGTCAACCTCGAACGCCGCCTCTGCCTGCACTCGGGTGCTGCGTTCTGTGGCGCGAAATTCAAACGGCGCACGATGTCGAGCATAGGGAAATGCTCGCATTGTAAAAGAGTTGTATACGAAGATCGAAGATGCAAATGCGGCCGCTTGTATCACGAGGAATTTAAGCGTATAAAAGAAGTTATGGTGGAGGGTGAATGTATTGGTTGTTTAACGTGTGTAATAAGGGAAACGGAAAAAAAAGAACCCAACTAAAAAAAGCGCGAAAAAACGTAAGCATGACACGGACGATGAGTATGGTAGAGGGTGAATGTATTGTAGAGAGTGGCGATAGGGAGTGTGATACACCGAATTCGTTTGATGAACTGAAATTGTTTATTGAAATATTACTAACCGAAAAAGCAGTTAAACTAAAAAACGAGATACGCGAATTAAAAAACGAGATTCAACAACTAAAGAAAGGCAAGCCAGAGAAAGAGTTAGAGACGCAGCAATTTGCGGAAGTCGTAAAAAAAAAAGACGGCTCGCGCTCCGCACGATGCCGTTTGAAAGTCGCGCTCTACACGGTGGCGTTCGGACGTCGTGCTTCGCGCTCCGCACCGTGCCGTCCGGACGTCGCGCTTTGCGCTCTGCACGATGCCACCCGGACGTCGCACTTCGCGCTCCGCACGGTACCGTTCGGAGGTCGCGTTTCGCGCTGTGCACGATGCGGTTCGGACTAGAGACGTGAGCGGTATACATGACCAGTAATTTTACGATTAAAAAACGGTATGTGACCGGTGTTACATTTACGACATCGGTAATAAAGTCATATAGTCTCTTAGTGATTAAGAATTCTCGTCAAGATACGGAGAATTTACGAAACGACGTTGCTGTAATTTTACCAAAAAATTCGTTACCGGTTATTTCACAACTATATAGACGCAGTTTACCATTTTTTATGGTGAATTCACCAACAAAAATTTGTAACCGGCCAAACTTACGAGCATTTTTCGTGACCGTATTTTCACAACACAAAGATTGTAGAAAAAAAATGTGGATAAAATACGGTAAAGGTACGGTAGTTTCATTGTTATTTTACCAAAAATAAAAATACCGGTATTTTCATATCTATATAATTCTGTGATGTTCAATGTCGGTCATTTTCAAAAAATAAAAAGTCATTCGAATCAATAGAAAATGACCCATAAAATGGTCAATAGAAAATGTGGAGTATAAATTTATCGCGTTCAAAACGCAGGCAGCGAGGCCACAAGAAATGACCAATTACAACGAGGACCTAAGGCCCTAGGATGTTGAGTTATCGGTCGGTATAGTAGTGATGATAAAGTACCGACGGTTGATATTCGATTTTTTTTAGTCGATGTTTCATAAAAAACAACACCGAACGTCGATTAATCGACGAAGATCGGTTTTGTGACGGTCATTTGACCGTCACAAAACCGTTTGGACCGTCACATGACGCTTGTCGAAATGACCGTCATTTTTTGTTCGACCAAATAGGCAAAAAAATGACGTCACAAAACCGTCAAATGACGGTTATTTCTTGGTCTTCTGAACTGTTATAAAAATTACCGTTATTTCAAATCTCTATGTGTGTTAATCGAAATGAGGTAAAAAAACACGGTGTCTCCAGTAAAAGAGTCTTAGAGCGTCTCGTCTCGGTCGGTAAGGTAGTGGAAATGGACTTGTCTCGAGACGCTATCGTGTCTCTTGACAAGGCGTAAATCGTCATTAAGTTCTGCTTTCTTATTATAGTTAAATCATTTAATAATAAAGTGTAAGAAGGGTTATCGTTAAAAAAAAAAAAAGATATAAGAAATTAATAAAACCGCCCTAGCAGATCGACCAATCACGAAAAATCCAACCAGGTCGGTTTAGAACACGAAAACAACCAGTATTTTGAAGAAAACACCCACCGACAAACCGTGTTCTCAACTAAATCTCAGTTGGTCGATGGTTGGTTTCGATGAAATACTATTTTATCCCGTGTCCTAAAACGACCCGGTGGGGATCATAGTCGGTATACGGTTGGACCGAACTGTTAGGGCGTGAAAGCAGTTGTAATTTGGTGATTACGATTGTTTTATGATAAATAAATTAAATCGAGAGATACATCTGCCACAGTGGCAGGTGAACATTCAGAGACGAAAACAGACCAAAAAACAGCGAATGCAGTGATAAGATCCAGTGAAAATAAGCAAATAACAAATAATTCAATATAAAATATACATTATTCATTTATATTACCGATGTGTGTCAATCGAAATGAGGTCAAAACACGGTGTCTCCGGTAAAAGAGTCTTGAAGCGTCTCGTGTCGGTCGGTAAAGTAGGTTTTGTCTACACTGGAACCTCTTATAGCGCACACCCTCATAGCGTACATTGGGAAACGTATCAGCGCTGTGATTGGATGATTTCGCGAGAGAGAGTGAGAGGCACGAACGTTTCGCGTGCCTGATTAGCCCTTCATTTAGCGTACATGTCCCCGCATTTCGAACGCTATGAGAGGTTCCACGGTACTTGGACTTGTCTCGAGACTAGAGATGTGGAATTACCGTAAAATCCTGGAGCGGTAAACTTACCAAAAAATTACCGTATTTTTATCGTAAAATGACGTCATTTTTTTTTCGCGCAATCAGGTGTTGTGGAATTACCGTCACAAATTTTTTCGATAAACATACCATAAAAATATGGTAAATCCAACTATTTAGATGTGGAATTACTGGTCACTTTTCTTTTTGGTAAATTTACGGTCACAAAAAAGTATGACCGGTCATTTACAACTAGATAGGTGTACAGCTCGTTTTTTTTTTTTGTTTTTTTTTTTTTTTTTTTTTTTTTTTTTTTTTTTTTTTTTTTTTTTTTACATGTATTATTATGAAATGCTGTATTCAAAGATAATTCATTATTCATTTATTGTTTGCACGTTTATCGAATACATATCTTATTGTTCAATCACAAATTTATGGAAAGATAATTGTATATAACATTTTTTTTATTAGGCGACACGCGCGCCACAGCTCTGACCAGACCACTGAGAACTGACTCTTTTACGAGAGTAAGTTAAAGTCAACGCGATTGCGGCTCTAATTTTTTTTAACATAGTTAATTAATTTAATAATTAAGTGTAAAAAACGATGTCTTTTTGCAAAAAACATTTAGGAAATTAAGAAAACCGTGAATGCAGTTGTTATGTGGTAATTACGTGGTGATTTAGAATACGTAAATAAAATCGAGAGATACATCTGCAGTGACAGGTGAACATTTAGAGACGAAAAGAGACAAAAAAACATCGAAAAAAGTAATAAGTGCCAGTGGAAATTAGCAAATAACAAATTATTTAATGGAAAATATACACGTCAAGCGTATAGTTCCGATAATAATGTACTTGTCAACATGTTTTACGAATATTGTGTTTAGGTTATGTTCACTCATATTTCAGTTTGGTGTATTAAATATGAATTATCTTCACAATTAAAGTGTACTAGTGCAATTAATAAATATACTAATGAAGAAATCATTGTGGAATCAATTATTTCGACCTTCTAACTTCTAACATGTGCAGCGGGTAATGATTTTTCAGGAAAAAACATTTTTAGTTGACGTAAGTGTCAAATTAGAAAAAATTAATTAATTAAAATGTATTAATGCAGGTAATTACCACTCTAAAATGATCTTATGGCAAATATAAAAGAAGAAACATCTGAATTGAGATAAAATATGAGTATGCTGCAAGTTATAGCCAAAGTCAAGTACGCAGTGGGAAAATATTCACTTGTACACATATGCGTAATTAAAAATGTAATTTTTTAATTTTGGTGATAGGTATCCTTAAAAAAAGTGTAAGGGAAAAACTAAAAAAAGTTTATAAGAATTAAGGTATTTTAGAATTTTGTAGCAAGTTTCAGCCAAATTTTTGGGTTGACAGCGGAGATTGGGCTCCGGACACAATTTGAGACCCAAAAACCCAAATCTTCTTGAAATAAACTCCTGTATAAAATTATTGGAAAATTACCATACTTCATGGGCATACTTTCCAGTGCTAGACTAAGAAATATTCCAAATTTCAACTTGTTCGGTCTGTTCAGTCCAGAGCCACTGAGTGATACGGACGTCCGGGTAACACAAAATCTGGTCCGCAGTAAAAAATATCTTTAGTAATGCAATTTCCTTATTATTTTATGTCAAGAATATGTATTTTACTATGTTAAAGATATCTGAACTAAAAAAAGTTAATACATTTGAAATATATCAATTTTTGTCCGTTAAAACCTAATTTAGACCCAGGAAAGCGATTTCAATAGGCACTCCTGGTGCGTTTTTTTAAAACGTGAGTGCCTAAAAATGGACGAACAGTTGAAGATTGTGAAACGAATAAACTACAACAGAGACGTCACCGGAAAAAAAACTGGTCGATGGTAGTGGAAACTGGGTGCGTGGCGCATCGACAGCTTTTGAGGGAGGGCATCCTGTATCTGGGCTGGCAGAGATGTAAAGTCTTTGACCAGGTAAATCTAAGGAGGTGCTTCAACTGCTGGGGATATGGACACACCCACTCTACATGTAAAAATAGCAAAGGTTGCAACCACTGTGCCCAAGAACATGACGGTAGGGAATGCCCGGACGTTAATCGAATAAAAAAATGTATTCAATATAACCTAAAGAAATTAAATGATAACCACGAGGCTACCGACCGAAACTGCCCGCATTATCTGCGAATTTTAAAGAAGCTCGACAACACCTCAGAGTAGCAACCAAAGCAACGAAAATATATAATAAACACAAAAACTATTACCTGCGTGAACGTACAAAGTTTTTAAACAAGTTTGACCAAGTGGAAAATTATTTAATACATAACAAAAAAATAGATGTTCTTGCATGCACGCAAGCCAGAATAACACAAAATATTACGGACAACGAAATAAAGATAAATGGATACGACACGATAAGAATTGACTCGGAAAATAGACTCACGGGAGTCGTTGTTCTCTACGTTCGACAATCAGTCAAATATAAGGGATTATTCTCGACAAAGATGGAAGGAAACTATTGGTCCATTGCAATCCACATAGACAATTCTTTCTACAAAGGAAATTTATTAATTGTTTATCACTCCCCGAACGCTTCGGATATGACTTTCTTAAAATTTATAGAAGGAAAATGTGACGAATTAGTAAAAAAGGACTATCTCATAGTCATGAGCGACTTTAACATGGATATGTTAAATCGCCGATGCTATGAAAATAAACTAGAAAATATCTTTTTAACGAGGGGAATGACGCAATTAATCCGAGAACCGACCAGAATAACACCTATGAGTAGAACGATGATAGACTTAATATTCTCGAATATCCCGTTAGATTGCGGGGTGGATAATGGTCCGAGAATTTCCGACCACGCATGGGTTTCGATTAACTTTAAAAACGACAAAAGCGACGAGGTTTAAAAAATTATCAAGAGAAACTACAGAGAATTAGATGACAAGGTATTCGTAAAAAGACTGCGGAACAATTTTAAAAAATTTAATGATAATGACATCGAGATTTGTTAGGGGTTAGGGCGGATCCCCTTTTCCTTGTGTTTTAGCGGAGCAACACAATTACTCGACGAACTACTGATTTCACGATATTTAGAGAGTCACAGGTGCTGAATGATCCCAACTGCAGCAGCTTCGAAAAAATGTTATTGTCAGTAATACGCAAACATGTCGCATTTTTTCTGCTTTTTCACACGGTTAAAAATGAGCTACACATATTAGTCGAAGATATTTATATTATTTTTTTTTTGATAATTAAATGATGCGAGGTTTATCAGCAATAGATAAGTTGTATCTTCCTCAAATGAGAGTATTCATTTTTACGCGGATAGCGTTAGGCTTCCCGATTTGACTTAAAAAGATAGAAACAGCCGGTGCGAGCGAGATCCTGTGATCGGTAGCGAGCGAGAGAACCCAAAAGGTCCTGCAAGTGAAGGGATCGCGCCTATGCTCAATTGATCGCGCTTCGCGGATCGCTGATCTTCGGTCGATTGGGCATTATCATTTCAGCGGAGCAGCGAAATTACTCTACGAACTAACAATATTACAGTGTTAAAAGAGGCCGATTTGCTATAAAATGCGGACTGCAAGCACATAAAAAAATATTTTTCTTGACAGAAATGCGCAAACGTGTCGCATTTTTTTACGTCCTTTAACAATTAAAAACATTTGCAACGCATATTAGTCAACAATTTTCATATTTTTATTTTATTCTTTTGTTAATTAAATGAAGCGAGGCTTATCAACAATAGATACGGTGAATCTGTCTGAAATGAGAATATTTTTTTTTGCAAAAAGCGCTGGGCCTCGCAATTCACCTTGCAGACATGGCAACTGCGGTTGCGAGCGAGATGCCAGCAATCGCACAAGACGAGTGTGCGAGCGAGAGACCCCAATGGGCCCTGCGAGGGTGACGCGCAGAAACCACCCGCCGCGAGCGAGAAGGACCTGTGGGGTTATTCGCTTCCGCGAGAGCGCGGGAGGTGAGAGAGACCTGTCGTCACCGCACTTATACTCCACATTAGATTTATTATTAAAACTTATTACATTTTTGGTTCAGTTTCGTCAGTACAAAATAACACGCGTCGTAGTCCGTCGTGAGAGAGAGAGATCGCCGCGAAACCGCCACAGCTGAGGCGGTTGTGTCGCGTCGCCCTTGTTGGCCGCTCCTCAGCGCCCTCGTCGTTGCTCGGGGCAGCGCGGGGAATTCGAAAGTGGGGCTGAGCCTCCACAGTACACCCCCCCGAGTGATTGCGTCACGAAATTTACTCTGTTTCCTTGGCGTTTATTCGTCGGAACTCTCTGGGGTGCTCGAGGAGTACTGGAGTCTTCAGCCGCGTCCTTGTTGATGCCATACGCTGGTTTTAAACGTTCCGTTGAGACGTTGATGTTCTTTCCGTTGACTTTGATCGTAAACACCCGTTCGCCTCTTCTTTCGATGACTTCGTACGGTCCTACGAAAGGCGCAGAGAGTGGTGGACGGACGGCGTCGTCGCGTAGCCATACGTGTGAGCATGTGCGTAGATCCTTGTGTATAAAAATATTACTTTTCGTGTGGCGCGCGGCGGGAGTTGGGCGCAGTTTCTGCATGTGTTCCCTCAGCTTTTCGGCAAACTCCTGTGGATTCGTCGGCCTTTCGTCGTTCGTGAAAAATTCGCCCGGAATTCTGAGAGGCATTCCGTATACCAACTCAGCTGCCGATGCCTTCAGGTCTTCCTTGTAGCTCGTGCGGAGGCCTAGGAGGACGGTAGGGAGGAGCTCGACCCATGAAGACGATGAGTGGCACATGAGTGCTGCCTTCAGCGAGCGATGCCAACGTTCAATCATACCGTTCCCTACTGGATGATACGCCGTGCTCCTTGTCTTGTGTGCCCCGATCAGATGGGTTAGGGCCTTGAAGAGTGATGCCTCAAATTGTCGTCCTTGGTCAGCCGTGATCGTTCGTGGCGATCCAAAACGCGCGACCCAGTGCGTGTAGAATGCTGTCGCGACTGAATCTGCAGTTATGTCCTTGATCGGGACGGCTTCCGGCCAGCGGGAGAATCGATCAATCATGGTTAGCACGTACCTATAGTCTTGTGAGGGCGGCAACGGTCCGACAATGTCCATATGCACGTGTTCGAAACGTTCGTGCGGAGTCTGAAAGTTTCCGAGTGGGGCCCGTGTGTGACGTTGGATTTTCGCTCGCTGGCACGGTGCGCAATTACGAGCCCATTTCAAGATGTCTTTCCCCATTCCCGGCCACACGAATTTTTGTCGTATTATCTTGCTCGAGGCTCGTCCACTAGGGTGGGAAAGACCGTGAATAGCGTCGAAAATTCGTTCTCGTAGTACCTTCGGGATGTACGGTCGTTTCGTGCCGGTGGATGTGTCGCAGTACAGCTCTTTTTCGTCGCCTGTCGTGACTCGCTGCAGTTTTAATGATGTCCGCGAGCTTAGGAGTTGTTCGAGTTCTTCGTCTTGTTCTTGGGCCGCCTGAAGTTCCTGCGTTGAGATGACGGCCGGCATCTTGATCTCACTTAAACGCGAGAGTGCGTCTGCTACCACGTTATCTGGTCCTCGCACGTATACGAATCGTGTCGAGAACTGTGATATGAAATCGAGCTGTCTGCTTTGTCGCGGGGACGCTTTTTCCGGTTTTTGAGCAAATGCGTATGTGAGCGGTTTGTGGTCAGTTTTAATTATGAAGTCTCTCGCTTCGAGCAGGTGTTTGAAATACAGCACACCGCTATACACTGCGAGTAGCTCGCGATCGTATGTGCTATATCTCTTTTCTGTTGCGCTCAACTTCCTGGAGAAAAATCCGAGAGGTCTCCACTCGTCCCGTTCTAGTTGTTCTACGACGGCGCCGATGGCCGTATCGGATGCATCGCAGGTGAGTGCGCGTGGCAAATTTTCTCCTGGATGTGCGAGTAGGGTTGCCTGCGCCAAACTCTGTTTGCAGTCGTGGAACGCTTGCTCCGATGCTTCTGTCCAAACTATGGGTCGTTTGTCGTTCTTTTTCGACTCGCGGAGATACTCGTTGAGCGGTGCTTGGTGGTCGGCTGCCTTTTCGATAAACCGTCGGTAGAAATTCAGGACTCCTAAAAACCTCCGTAGCTCGACGATTGTTTCCGGTTTCTTGTATTCGAGTATTGCTTTCACTCGGTCTTCCGGTGGTCGGGTCCCGTCTTTCGAGATAATGTAACCGAGATATCGGACTTCGGGCATTCCCAGGGTGCATTTCGCGAAGTTAATGGTGACGCCGTAGTTCGAGAGGCGTTTGAGAACGGCACGCAGGTGTTCCTCGTGTTCCTCTTCGTTTGTTGACGCAACGAGAATATCGTATATGTAGCAGTACACAAAGTCGAGGCCGCGAAACACCGTGTCGATGAATCGTTGAAATGTTTGGGCGGCATTGCACAGGCCAAAAGGCATGACCAAAAACTCGAATGCTCCGAATGGGGTGGTGATTGCTGTTTTCCCAATGTCTTCTTCTGCGATCGGAATGTGGTGGTACGCTCGTACAACGTCCAAGGTGGAGAAAATCGTCTTTCCATACAATTTGTTCGCGAAGTCCTCGATGTGGGCGATGGGATAACGGTCTGGCACCGTTCTTGCGTTCAGCTGCCTATAATCGCCGCAAGGTCTCCACTCTCCCGAGTCTTTTGGCTCCAGGTGAAGCGGGCTCGCCCACGGGCTGCTTGAAGGTCGACACCACCCTTTTTCTATCATGTACGCGAACTCTGTCTCCGCAGCTTTAAGTTTGTCTCCCACGAGACGGCGCGGGCGGGCGGCCACCGGCGGTCCGTTCGTGATGATGTGGTGTACTACTGGATGAGTTGCTGTCGTCTGCGCTCTTGAGGGTGTAACGACGTTGAGGTATTCGGTGAGCAATTTTTGGTACCTCGAGCTCTTGTCTACGGAAGATATGCTGTGTTCTCCCGTTTTGCAGACCTCGCCCCGAGTTGTGAGGCCCGTCGTGTTGTCGATGAGACGTTTTCTCTTGAGGTCTACGAGTAGGTCGAAATGGGCTAAAAAATCGGCTCCTAGTATGGTGCCCGATACTTCAGCGACCACAAATTTCCACTTGAAAGCTCGACGGAGTCCGAGATCCAGTGCCAGCAGCTTGTTTCCGAAAGTATTGATGGATGAATTGTTAGCTGCAAAGAGCCTGTACTCGGTGATTGCCAAAATCTCTCTGACTGTCTTACGAGGTATTACCGATACGTCGGCTCCCGAATCGACGAGGAACCGTAGTCCTGTACTGTAATCTGTGATGTGTAGCCGGTACTTCAGAGGGATGCCGTCACTGACCGTGCTAATTGATGGCGGCGCGCTTAGTTTCCCGTGTTCGTGGTCGTCTGGGCTTTGAACACGCACGGCTCTTGACACTTCTTCGCTGCTGGTCCAAAGCGTCGGTGAAAATAGCAAATTTCGGCATCTTTTCCCCGGTTCGTGGATCGCGAGCGCGATCGGGAGCGGTAATTTTTAGGCACTCACGTTTTAAAAAAACGCACCAGGAGTGCCTATTGAAATCGCTTTCCTGGGTCTAAATTAGGTTTTAACGGACAAAAATTGATATATTTCAAATGTATTAACTTTTTTTAGTTCAGATATCTTTAACATAGTAAAATACATATTCTTGACATAAAATAATAAGGAAATTGCATTACTAAAGATATTTTTTACTGCGGACCAGATTTTGTGTTACCCGGACGTCCGTATCACTCAGTGGCTCTGGACTGAACAGACCGAACAAGTTGAAATTTGGAATATTTCTTAGTCTAGCACTGGAAAGTATGCCCATGAAGTATGGTAATTTTCCAATAATTTTATACAGGAGTTTATTTCAAGAAGATTTGGGTTTTTGGGTCTCAAATTGTGTCCGGAGCCCAATCTCCGCTGTCAACCCAAAAATTTGGCTGAAACTTGCTACAAAATTCTAAAATACCTTAATTCTCATACACTTTTTTTAGTTTTTCCCTTATACTTTTTTTAAGGGGTGAATACCTATCACCAAAATTTAAAAATTACATTTTTAATTACGCATATGTGTACAAGTGAATATTTTCCCACTACGTACTTGACTTTGGCTATAACTTGCAGCATACTCATATTTTATCTCAATTCAGATGTTTCTTCTCTTATATTTGCCATAAGATCATTTTAGAGTGGTAATTACCTGCATTAATACATTTTAATTAATTCATTTTTTTTTATTTGAAACTTACGTCAACTAAAAATGTTTTTTCCTGAAAAATCATTACCCGCTGCACATGTTAGAAGTTAGAAGGTCGAAATAATTGATTCCACAATGATTTCTTCATTAGTATATTTATTAATTGCACTAGTACACTTTAATTGTGAAGATAATTTATATTTAATACACCAAACTGAAATATGAGTGAACATAACCTAAACACAATATTCGTAAAACATGTTGACAAGTACATTATTATCGGAACTATACGCTTGACGTGTATATTTTTCATTAAATCATTTGTTATTTGCTAATTTCCACTGGCACTTATTACTTTTTTCGCTGATTTTTTGTCTCTTTTCGTCTCTAAATGTTCACCTGTCACTGCAGATGTATCTCTCGATTTTATTTACGTATTCTAAATCACCACGTAATTACCACATAACAACTGCATTCACAGTTTTCTTAATTTCCTAAATGTTTTTTGCAAAACGACAACGTTTTTTACACTTAATTATAAAAGTAATTAACTATGTTAAAAAAAAAATAGAGCCGCAATCGCGTTGACTTTAACTTACTCTGGTAAAAGAGTCAGTTCTCAGTGGTCTGGTCAGAGCTGTGGCGCGCGTGTCGCCTAATAAAAAAACTTTATATACAATTATCTTTCCATAAATTTGTAATTGAACAATAAAATACGTATTCGATAAACGTGCAAACAATAAATGAATAATTAATTATCTTTGAATACAGCATTTCATAATAATACATGAAAAAAAAAAAAAAAAAAAAAAAAAAACGAGCTGTACACCTATCTAGTTGTAAATGACCGGTTATACTTTTTTGTGACCGTAAATTTACCAAAAAGAAAAGTGACCAGTAATTCCACATCTAAATAGTTGGATTTACCATATTTTTACGGTATGTTTATCGAAAAAATTTGTGACGGTATTCCACAACACCTGATTGCGCGAAAAAAAATGACGTCATTTTACGGTAAAAATACGGTAATTTTTTGGTAAGTTTACCGCTTCAGGATTTTACGGTAATTTCACATCTCTAGACTTGGAGCGTCTCGTCTTCGGTCGGTAAAGTAGGTAAATGTACATATCTCGAGACGCTACCGCGTCTCTTGATCAGGTTAAAATTAGAGATGTAAGCAGTAAATGTGACCGGTAATGTTACGGTATTCTTACCGTAAAAATACGGTACGTGACCGTTTCCAAAGCTCTATAAAGTTGACCATACAACTTTAAGGAAAAAATTTTAAAAAAATACTGGTCGATTGGTGGTCGCTTGGTGATGACTGGTAAATCAATTTCATCGTTTGGAGATCAATTGTTTAATTACAATAATTAAAAAACTAATAAAGTCCCAAAGTTAGCCAAACATTTTTTTTTAATTCAAATCGACTCTAATAGGGCTCATTCGATGCGGAATCGTTTGGCGGTTACGAATAACGTAATTAAAACATTTGGAAATCCTTAGTTTGCGAGAGAAACTAATCAAATAAAATTCCAGTCGACAGAGACGGATGAAAACATGTGGACAAACGTTTATGGTTGGTAACGTATGGATCTTTGTTGACTAATCGACGTTCGGTGTTGTTTTTTATGAAACATCGACTAAAAAAAATCAAATAGCAACCGTCGGTATTTTATCATCACTACTATACCGACCGATAATGCAACATCCTAGGGCCTTGGGTCCTCGTTGTAATTGGTAATTTCTTGTGGCCTCGCTGCCTGCGTTTTGAACGCGATAAATTTATACTCCACATTTTCTATTGACCATTTTATGGGTCATTTTCTATTGATTTGAATGACTTTTTATTTTTTGAAAATGACCGACATTGAACATCACAGAATCAAGAGACGCGGTAGCGTCTCGACGCCAAGTTTTAAAAGAGATTCTGTATGCCACCTGACGAGACTCCTCACGACACGAGACGCTAGCGCTACTCTTATTATCCGCAACATCGCTCCTTTTTCGTCTGCTACGAAATCTAACTAAAATTATCTAAGTCAAAACGTCACGGGCGCCAAATGTATCAGGTTCAATATTTTGTATTTTTTTTTCTCTTTCTAATGAGCCCTGTTTCAATTAAATCGGTGCTCGCAATGCTAATATCTGGGTAGTTTGAATTCTGAATCTGTCAAAAAGTGTTTCGTTTTCGTCCGCACTCACACAACGTTGAACGCGAATTTGTCCGATTCATATACGTACATGACGTGTACCAGCACACTCACATTTCGTCTGTTACTGTAATTATCGCAGGAAATACATCGCGAACGCTAAATGTATCAGCGCCAATATTTTCTATTTTTTCCCCTCTTTTTAATGCGACCTCGTGTGATAAAATCAGGTCCCGGACTGCTGAAATCTCGCAACATTCCACTTTTGTCCGAACTCACACATCGAAACAGATTTGTCCGATCGCATATACGTGTAGAAAGCCGCGCGAACACAGCGACGACAGGCCGACGAATTCACGCCGATCGACCAGCTCTCTCTCGTCTTGTCAGTGTGACTTTTAGACAGTCTGGGACTCGGTCACGGATTTGCGTGCTTTTTTTAGTTGTATTAAGAGAAAATAATGTAGTGTGTATTTAAATCATTTTTCTTACCAAGTTCGCGGGACTTTGCGGAACAATCGGTATTTTTGTAGTTTTTCCGGTTAGATTTTAAGGTTATATGTGCTAAACAAAGTGGAATTGGACAAGTAAGAGTGCCCACGTAATATGAAAAAATCTACAAGTAAGCATCATTACACGAAAAGGGGGACGTTAATTTGTTTACTAATATTACTATTCATTCGATACGCTCATGGACGTTTTACGTCGATAAGCGCACCGAGTGAAGTAAAAAAAAGTACAAAAATCGTGAAAAAATACGGTAAACTTTTTTCTATATTTTACTGTGTGAATTTTATTTCATTCGGTTGCTATTTTACTCGGTTACTGTTGTTTCACGCGGTGCGCTCATAGATGTTTTATTGTCCATTATCACACCTTGTGAAGTAAAATTTGTAACCTAATTATAATTTGTGGTTTTTTGTGTTTACTTTATATATTTATGATCCATCGATTTTCAAAAAGACAGCATATACCACAAAAATGTTTTTTCAAAACAAAAATTGTACGCCAATTTTTAGAAGGGCAGCGTTCCCACCAAAAAAAATCTTTGGGAACAAAAAAAAATTCCTTGTCAAAAAATCTTTATAAAAAAAATCCCATAAAAACAAATCGTTGTGGATAAAAAATCTTTTTAAAAAATATTTAACCGAATCCACTACACTAGCCAAGTGAAACTACTTGGTCGTGGTTAACAGATATAGATGTTTCTTTACAAAAAAATTGGCGTGCCAGCAATTCGGTCCCGTACCTAGTCCAGAGAAATGAGGACGGGACAACTTCTGACTACCAATTATTACAAACATACGGAAAAAGGTTAACATTATGACATTAAATTCATATTTGTTTTTTTTTTTATTTAATTAATAAATCGACGGGACCGAATTGCTGGCACGCCAATTTTTTTGTAAAGAAACATCTACATCTGTTAACCACGACCAAGTAGTTTCACTTGGCTAGTGTAGTGGATTCGGTTAAATATTTTTGAAAAAGATTTTTCATCCACAACGATTTGTTTTTATGGGATTTTTTTTTATAAAGATTTTTTGACAAGGAATTTTTTTTTGTTCCCAAGGATTTTTTTGGTGGGAACGCTGCCCTTTTAAAAATTGGCGCACAATTTTTGTTTTGAAAAAACATTTTTGTGGTATTATATAGATATGAAAATACCGGTATTTTTATTTTTGGTAAAATAACAATGAAACTATCGTACCTTTACCGTCTTTTATCCACATTTTTTTTCTACAATCTTTGTCTTGTGAAAATACGGTCACGAAAAATGCTCGTAAGTTTGACCGGTTACAAATTTTTGTTCGTGAATTCACCATAAAAAATGATAAACTGCGTCTATATAGTTGTAAAATAACCGGTAACGAATTTTTTGGTAAAATTACAGCAACGTCGTTTCGTAAATTCACCGTATCTTGACGAGAATTCTTAATCACTAAGAGACTATATGACTTTATTACCGATGTCGTAAATTTAACACCGGTCAGTAGTAGGTGGTGCACTATGGCGAATCCCCACTCCTATCCCCACTCCTATCCCCACTCCAGCGCCCCGTCGGCTCTCCGGCGAGCTCGTGGTGCGTTGGGGGTGGGGGGTCAAAGAGTGGGGGTAGTAGGGAAATGTCGTCATAGTGCACCACCTTTTTTTTTTTTTCCATTTATTAATACAGTTATTGAATACATTTTTCGTCGATATTTATTTTACAATGCTATTTACAATATGGAGCCAATGATGTGTCAGAAGTTCGTCAATAATTGTCATTTTCGATGAAATCGATAGCTCAGAGGACAGCACCGATGTTCTTGCCACTTGTTGCGCAATTGCTCGAATCATATCGCGTTTTCGGCGGATGTTGCGTAGTACAGAGCCCGCGCTGCGCGATGTGGAGTGGTACGCAACTGCGTTGATGAGGATGGTTTTGCAACTTTGTGCATCGACTCGAATACGTGAAAGCCATGACATGTAATCGTTGATGCACGTCTGTAATACCGTCAATCTGGTAAAGTCCTCCGTCGTGAAGTATAGCGGAGAGTCGTCACTATTACACTCGCCCGTGCCGTGAATAATCACAACAGGCTTGTTGTCTTGAGCGCCGAAATCCAATAAAAAGTCACGGCCTGTTACGGCTGATGGTGAATCCGTTGACGCATGATTTGTTGTTGTTGAACTGACAATGTCTTCTTTTTCTTCTTCTTCTTTGACGCATAGGTATGTGACGATTGTGGAAAAATGTTTTTGAAAGGCCTCCCAACCAGCAGAATCCATGGACAGCCAGTGTCTGTGGTGAACGAGTCTGACGGTGGGTATTAGGGAGCCGTCGCCATGCAGTTCCAGGCCAGGTCGAGCAATTTTCGTTGATGATGAATTTAAATCGAATCGCATGGACAGCAGCAGCAAATGCTCCGATTTATTGTCTTGAGCCATTGATGCGATGTTTGATGGTCAGGAGTCACGAGCAGAATGTCGCTGCTGTTACCGCTCTCGTCGTTGTCCTCCCACCACCACGATAGACAGACTGGTAATCCCCCTCCATCACTCGGAGACTTCTTTAAATTCCAGATGATTGTATTTGGTGCCGTAATAGATCATGCGCAGCTTTTTCTTGCCAGCAGAGACAATCATCTGTTGAAAAAGTGTGTCCTGCTCTTTGAAAGCTTGGGCGAACCTCGACGGCAGGAAACACGTAAAACCGTCTTCCAGTTCAACGATAATACGATCGCCCCACTTGGTCTGAACAGCCTTAATCTGCGTGATGATGTACTCCTTTTCGGTTTCCAGCTCTGATAATTTTTTCACTGGCAGAAACGCCTCGGGCCTTCCCACTTTGTTGATCATCGACAAATCCATCGTGCAAACTGACTGCTTTCAATTTACGCGTTAAAAAATATAATTCCGATCTCGTGCGAATTAGAGTTTTGATTGTCCGAATGTTTTTTAAATGTCTTTCTATTCGCGACTTCAACTTGCGCTGTTTTATCCGGCAGCTATGGTAGTTCGACTGTGAGTGATGCCGGTCCGACGACAAGAACATTTCGCAGCTCTCGTTCCCTCTCCCGCCGTGTCTTTAAAGAAGCAGACTGCTGATCCAGCGGCACGTGACCATGTAAAGCGACACCTCTGTAGCTTGGCGTTCAAGGTTAGCGAGAGCGCGAGCAACAGCCCTGCACGTGTGTGTGGAATTCCTTGTCTTGCAATTTCGATGTACCATGCTTATTGATGTATGCGTTATAATAATTAGACACTATCTTATCATTCCGTGTCAGATTATTTGAAAATATTCTGCTAAACCGATTAATACCAATGCCTGCAGACATGAAATGAAGAAACATAACGCAATAATGTCCGCAAAACTGTGATTCGGCACTCTGAAGCCGCGAAGTACTGTAGCGAAAGAGTCTACAATTTCGTCGGAGACGTTGGAGATGCTGCGGGATGATAGGGGGGAGTCCGTAGCTATCGAAGTACCATCCGTGTCCATCTCGATCGACGTACATAGCGATCCAGTGGCTTCCCGGCTGCTTGTGTCC
>CAXITY010000006.1:123855-269855 GCA_964034905.1 Itoplectis maculator | reverse complement strand
AGCCACCTCTATGAAGAAGCTTGTTTATCAATTTTGGCTTCCTCATAGAGGAAGCTTTGTGAAAAACAAAAATTAATGTGAAAGCAATATGCAAAGTTCTACTTTGCAACTTTTTTTTTTCTATAAATTTTTTTTTTTCTATAAATTAAAAAATCACGTAAAATACGAACCACTTTACCGACCATCACCAAATTTCGTACGTGGCAGCGCTATATGTTGTTTTTCGACTACAGAACATTCTGGTTCAATTGTTAAAGTTTTACGTAATTTTTCTAAATTTTTTTTTTTTTCGAAAAATTCAAAATTTTATAAAATCCGAACCGCTTGACCGATTTCGCCGAAATGCAATACCATATAACATTGAACGTATCTCCAGATATAAACAACTATTTAGCTAAATCGGCGAACTTTTACGAAAGTTAGAGCGATCACGCCCTTTTTTCAATAAATTAAAAAATCACGTAAAATACGAACCACTTTACCGATCATCACCAAATTTCGTACGTGGTAGCGCTATATGTTATTTTTCGACTACAGAACATTCTAGTTCAATTGTTAAAATTCTACGTAATTTTTAGACATTTTTTTTTTTGAAAAATTCAAAATTTTATAAAATCCGAACCGCTTGACCGATTTCGCCGAAATGCAATACCATACAACATTGAACGTATCTCTAGATATGAAGAACTATTTAGCTAAATCGGCGAACTTTTACGAAAGTTAGAGCAACCACGCCCTTTTTTCAACAAATTAAAAATTACATAAGAACTTAATTACTATATATATTTTTTCAAAAATTGCAATATTTAAAGGGGGACGAGTACTCTACTTGCGTGCCAAATTTGAGCCCGATCGCTCAGACGGTTACTGAGTGAGAGGCGATTGAATTTTCGAAGCCCTGCACACACACACACACACACACACACACACACACACATACATACGGACATTTTTTCTAGACCACTTTTCTCGACGTTTTGGGTGATTCTAAGCATACTGGCATGAAAATCGCAAAAAAAAATTTTTTCACGAAAACAAAGCTTCCTCTATGAGGAAGCAAAAACCGTAATTTTGTGCAAATGCATCGTTTTGCATCGTTAGAACTCGTTTGACACCGATGCCGCGAGCGAAAAAGCGTCAAACAGCCAAATCAAGCCATCTCGTTTTGCGAGCGCTGCACGCATGTAAACTCGATCTCCGAATGTAAAAAACTTTAATTTTGTGCAAATGCATCGTTTTGCATCGTTAGAACTTGTTTGCCACCGATGCACGAGCAAAAAAGCGTCTAACAGCCGAATCGAGCTATCGCGCTTTGCACGCCTAGCACTCATGTAGACTCGGTCGCCGAGTATCAAAAACCTTTATTTTATGCAAATGCATCGTTTTACATCGTTAAAACTCGTTTGGCACTGATGTCGCGAGCGAAAATGCGTCAGTCAGCCAAATCGAGCCATCGCGTTTTGCGAGCGCAGCACGCATGTAAACTCGGTCTCCGAATGACAAAAACTTCAATTTTGTGCAAATGCATCGTTTTGCATCGTCAAAACTCGTTTGGCAACGATACTGCGAGCGACAATGAGTTAATCAGCCAAATCGATCTATCGCGTTTTGGGCGCGTGGCACCCATTTAAACTCGGTCGCCGAGTATCAAAAATCTTTCTTTTGTGCAAATGCATCGTTTTGCATCGTTAACATTCGTTTGGCACCGATGCCGCCAGCGAAAAAGCGTCACTCAGCCAAATCGGGCCATCGCGTTTTGCGAGCGCTGCACGCATGTAAACTCGGTCTCCGAATGATAAAAACCTTAATTTTGTTTAAACGCATCGTTTTACATCGTTAAAACTCGTTTGGCACCGATGCCGCAAGCGAAAAAGCGTCAGTTAGCCAAATCGAGCCATCGCGTTTTGCGAGCGCTGCACGCATGTAAACTCGATCTCCGAATGTAAAAAACTTTAATTTTGTGCAAATGCATCGTTTTGCATCGTCAAAACTCGTTTGGCAACGATACTGCGAGCGAAAATGTGTTAATCAGCCAAATCGAGCTATCGCGTTTTGGGCGCGTGGCACCCATTTAAACTCGGTCGCCGAGTATTAAAAACCTTTCTTTTGTGCAAATGCATCGTTTTGCATCGTTAACACTCGTTTGGCACCGATGCCGCGAGCGAAAAAGCGTCAGTCAGCCAAATCGGGCCATCGCGTTTTGCGAGCGCTGCACGCATGTAAACTCGGTCTCCGAATGATAAAAACCTTAATTTATTTTAAATGCATCGTTTTGCATCGTCAAATCTCGTTTGGCAACGATACTGCGAGCGAAAATGAGTTAATCAGCCAAATCGATCTATCGCGTTTTGGGCGCGTGGCACCCATTTAAACTCGATCTCCGAATGTCAAAAACGTCTATTTTGTGCAAATGCATCGTTTTGCATCGTTAGAACTCGTTTGACACCGATGCCGCGAGCGAAAAAGCGTCAAACAGCCAAATCAAGCCATCTCGTTTTGCGAGCGCTGCACGCATGTAAACTCGATCTCCGAATGTCAAAAACCTTAATTTTGTTTAAATGCATCGTTGTGCATCGTCAAAACTCGTTTGGCAACGATGCCGCTAGCGAAAATGCGTCAATCAGCCAAATCAAGCTATTGCGTTCTGCGAGCGCTGCATGCATGTAAACTCGGTCTCCGAATGACAAAAACCTTTATTTTGTGCAAACGCATCGTTTTGCATCGTCAAAACTCGTTTGGCAACGATACTGCGAGCGAAAATGTGTTAATCAGCCAAATCGAGCTATCGCGTTTTGGGCGCGTGGCACCCATTTAAACTCGGTCGCCGAGTATTAAAAACCTTTCTTTTGTGCAAATGCATCGTTTTGCATCGTTAACACTCGTTTGGCACCGATTCCGCGAGCGAAAAAGCGTCAGTCAGCCAAATCGGGCCATCGCGTTTTGCGAGCGCTGCACGCATGTAAACTCGGTCTCCGAATGTCAAAAACCTTAATTTTGTTTAAATGCATCGTTGTGCGTCGTCAAAACTCGTTTGGCAACGATGCCGCTAGCGAAAATGCGTCAATCAGCCAAATCAAGCTATTGCGTTCTGCGCGCGTGGCACCCATGTAAACTCGGTCGCCGAGTATCAAAAACCTTTATTTTGTGCAAATGCATCGTTTTGCATTGTTAAAACTCGTTTGGCACCGATGCTGCGAGCGAAAAAGCGTCAATCAGCTAAATCGAGCCATCTCGTTTTGCGAGCGCTGCACGCATGTAAACTCGATCTCCGAATATCAAAAACCTTAATTTTGTGCAAATGCATCGTTTTGCATCGTTAGAACTCGTTTGACACCGATGCCGCGAGCGAAAAAGCGTCAGTCAGCCAAATCGAGCTGTCGCGTTTTGCACGCGTAGCACTCATGTAGACTCGGTCGCGGAGTATCAAAAACCTTTATTTTGTGCAAATGCATCGTTTTACATCGTTAAAACTCGTTTGACACCGATGCCGCGAGCGAAAAAGCGTCAAACAGCCAAATCAAGCCATCTCGTTTTGCGAGCGCTGCACGCATGTAAACTCGGTCTCCGAATGTCAAAAACCTTAATTTTGTTTAAATGCATCGTTGTGCATCGTCAAAACTCGTTTGGCAACGATGCCGCTAGCGAAAATGCGTCAATCAGCCAAATCAAGCTATTGCGTTCTGCGCGCGTGGCACCCATGTAAACTCGGTCGCCGAGTATCAAAAACCTTTATTTTGTGCAAATGCATCGTTTTACATCGTTAAAACTCGTTTGGCACCGATGCCGCGAGCGAAAAAGCGTCAGTTAGCCAAATCGAGCCATCGCGTTTTGCGAGCGCTGCACGCATGTAAACTCGGTCTCCGAATGACAAAAACCTTAATTTTGTGCAAATGCATCGTTTTGCATCGTCAAAACTCGTTTGGCAACGACACTGCGAGCGAAAATGAGTTAATCAGCCAAATCGAGCTATCGCGTTTTGGGCGCGTGGCACCCATTTAAACTCGGTCGCCGAGTATCAAAAACCTTTCTTTTGTGCAAGTGCATCGTTTTGCATCGTTAACACTCGTTTGGCACCGATGCCGAGAGCGAAAAACCGTCAGTCAGCCAAATCGGGCCATCGCGTTTTGCGAGCGCTGCACGCATGTAAACTCGGTCTCCGAATGATAAAAACCTTAATTTTGTTTAAATGCATCGTTTTGCATCGTCAAAACTCGTTTGGCAACGATGCCGCTAGCGAAAATGCGTTAATCAGCCAATTCGAGCTATCGCGTTTTGCACGCGTAGCACTCATGTAGACTCGGTCGCAGAATATCTAAAACCTTTATTTTGTGCAAATGCATCGTTTTGCATCGTTAACACTCGTTTGGCACCGATGCCGCGAGCGAAAAAGCGTCAGTCAGCCAAATCGAGCTATCGCGTTTTGCACGTGTAGCACTCATGTAGACTCGGTCGCGGAGTATCAAAAACCTTTATTTTGTGCAAATGCATCGTTTTACATCGTTAAAACTCGTTTGGCACCGATGCCGCGAGCGAAAAAGCGTCAGTTAGCCAAATCGAGCCATCGCGTTTTGCGAGCGCTGCACGCATGTAAACTCGGTCTCCGAATGACAAAAACCTTAATTTTGTGCAAATGCATCGCTTTGCATCGTCAAAACTCTTTTGGCAACGACACTGCGAGCGAAAATGAGTTAATCAGCCAAATCGAGCTATCGCGTTTTGGGCGCGTGGCACCCATTTAAACTCGGTCGCCGAGTATCAAAAACCTTTCTTTTGTGCAAGTGCATCGTTTTGCATCGTTAACACTCGTTTGGCACCGATGCCGAGAGCGAAAAACCGTCAGTCAGCCAAATCGGGCCATCGCGTTTTGCGAGCGCTGCACGCATGTAAACTCGGTCTCCGAATGGTAAAAACCTTAATTTTGTTTAAATGCATCGTTTTGCATCGTCAAAACTCGTTTGGCAACGATGCCGCTAGCGAAAATGCGTTAATCAGCCAATTCGAGCTATCGCGTTTTGCACGCGTAGCACTCATGTAGACTCGGTCGCAGAATATCTAAAACCTTTATTTTGTGCAAATGCATCGTTTTGCATCGTTAACACTCGTTTGGCACCGATGCCGCGAGCGAAAAAGCGTCAGTCAGCCAAATCGAGCTATCGCGTTTTGCACGTGTAGCACTCATGTAGACTCGGTCGCGGAGTATCAAAAACCTTTATTTTGTGCAAATGCATCGTTTTACATCGTTAAAACTCGTTTGGCACCGATGCCGCGAGCGAAAAAGCGTCAGTTAGCCAAATCGAGCCATCGCGTTTTGCGAGCGCTGCACTCATGTAGACTCGGTCGCCGAATGTCAAAAACCTTTATTTTGTGCAAATGCATCGTTTTACATCGTTAAAACTCGTTCGGCACCGATGCCGCGAGCGAAAAAGCGGCGAACAGCCAAATCGAGCCATCGCGTTTTGCGAGCGCAGCACGCATGTAAACTCGGTCTCCGAATGACAAAAACTTTAATTTTGTGCAAATGCATCGTTTTGCATCGTCAAAACTCGTTTGGCAACGATACTGCGAGCGAAAATGAGTTAATCAGCCAAATCGATCTATCGCGTTTTGGGCGCGTGGCACCCATTTAAACTCGGTCGCCGGGTGTCAAAAACCTTTCTTTTGTGCAAATGCATCGTTTTGCATCGTTAACACTCGTTTGGCACCGATGCCGCGAGCGAAAAAGCGTCAAACAGCCAAATCAAGCCATCTCGTTTTGCGAGCGCTGCACGCATGTAAACTCGGTCTCCGAATGTCAAAAACCTTAATTTTGTTTAAATGCATCGTTGTGCGTCGTCAAAACTCGTTTGGCAACGATGCCGCTAGCGAAAATGGGTCAATCAGCCAAATCAAGCTATTGCGTTCTGCGCGCGTGGCACCCATGTAAACTCGGTCGCCGAGTATCAAAAACCTTTATTTTGTGCAAATGCATCGTTTTGCATTGTTAAAACTCGTTTGGCACCGATGCTGCGAGCGAAAAATCGTCAATCAGCTAAATCGAGCCATCTCGTTTTGCGAGCGCTGCACGCATGTAAACTCGATCTCCGAATGTCAAAAACCTTAATTTTGTGCAAATGCATCGTTTTGCATCGTTAGAACTCGTTTGACACCGATGCCGCGAGCGAAAAAGCGTCAGTCAGCCAAATCGAGCCATCGCGTTTTGGGCGCGTGGCACCCATTTAAACTCGGTCGCCGAGTATCAAAAACCTATTATTTGTGCGAATGCATCGTTTTACATCGTTAACACTCGTTTGGCACCGATGCCGCGAACGAAAAGGCGTCAGTCAGCCAAATCGAGCCATCGCGTTTTGCGAGCGCTGCACGCATGTAGACTCGGTCTCCGAATGTCAAAAACCTTAATTTTGTTTAAATGCATCGTTGTGCATCGTCAAAACTCGTTTGGCAACGATGCCGCTAGCGAAAATGCGTCAATCAGCCAAATCAAGCTATTGCGTTCTGCGCGCGTGGCACCCATGTAAACTCGGTCGCCGAGTATCAAAAACCTTTATTTTGTGCAAATGCATCGTTTTGCATTGTTAAAACTCGTTTGGCACCGATGCTGCGAGCGAAAAAGCGTCAATCAGCTAAATCGAGCCATCTCGTTTTGCGAGCGCTGCACGCATGTAAACTCGATCTCCGAATATCAAAAACCTTAATTTTGTGCAAATGCATCGTTTTGCATCGTTAGAACTCGTTTGACACCGATGCCGCGAGCGAAAAAGCGTCAGTCAGCCAAATCGAGCTGTCGCGTTTTGCACGCGTAGCACTCATGTAGACTCGGTCGCGGAGTATCAAAAACCTTTATTTTGTGCAAATGCATCGTTTTACATCGTTAAAACTCGTTTGACACCGATGCCGCGAGCGAAAAAGCGTCAAACAGCCAAATCAAGCCATCTCGTTTTGCGAGCGCTGCACGCATGTAAACTCGGTCTCCGAATGTCAAAAACCTTAATTTTGTTTAAATGCATCGTTGTGCATCGTCAAAACTCGTTTGGCAACGATGCCGCTAGCGAAAATGCGTCAATCAGCCAAATCAAGCTATTGCGTTCTGCGCGCGTGGCACCCATGTAAACTCGGTCGCCGAGTATCAAAAACCTTTATTTTGTGCAAATGCATCGTTTTACATCGTTAAAACTCGTTTGGCACCGATGCCGCGAGCGAAAAAGCGTCAGTTAGCCAAATCGAGCCATCGCGTTTTGCGAACGCTGCACGCATGTAAACTCGGTCTCCGAATGACAAAAACTTCAATTTTGTGCAAATGCATCGTTTTGCATCGTCAAAACTCGTTTGGCAACGATACTGCGAGCGAAAATGAGTTAATCAGCCAAATCGATCTATCGCGTTTCGGGCGCGTGGCACCCATTTAAACTCGGTCGCCGAGTATCGAAAACCTTTCTTTGTGCAAATGCATCGTTTTGCATCGTTAACATTCGTTTGGCACCGATGCCGCCAGCGAAAAAGCGTCACTCAGCCAAATCGGGCCATCGCGTTTTGCGAGCGCTCCACGCATGTAAACTCGGTCTCCGAATGTAAAAAAGTAGAACTTTGCACATTGCTTCCTCATTAATTTTCGTTTTTCACAAAGCCACCTCTATGAAGAAGCTTGTTTATCAATTTTGGCTTCCTCATAGAGGAAGCTTTGTGAAAAACAAAAATTAATGTGAAAGCAATATGCAAAGTTCTACTTTGCAACTTTTTTTTTTCTATAAATTTTTTTTTTTCTATAAATTAAAAAATCACGTAAAATACGAACCACTTTACCGACCATCACCAAATTTCGTACGTGGCAGCGCTATATGTTGTTTTTCGACTACAGAACATTCTGGTTCAATTGTTAAAGTTTTACGTAATTTTTCTAAATTTTTTTTTTTTTCGAAAAATTCAAAATTTTATAAAATCCGAACCGCTTGACCGATTTCGCCGAAATGCAATACCATATAACATTGAACGTATCTCCAGATATAAACAACTATTTAGCTAAATCGGCGAACTTTTACGAAAGTTAGAGCGATCACGCCCTTTTTTCAATAAATTAAAAAATCACGTAAAATACGAACCACTTTACCGATCATCACCAAATTTCGTACGTGGTAGCGCTATATGTTATTTTTCGACTACAGAACATTCTAGTTCAATTGTTAAAATTCTACGTAATTTTTAGACATTTTTTTTTTTTGAAAAATTCAAAATTTTATAAAATCCGAACCGCTTGACCGATTTCGCCGAAATGCAATACCATACAACATTGAACGTATCTCTAGATATGAAGAACTATTTAGCTAAATCGGCGAACTTTTACGAAAGTTAGAGCAACCACGCCCTTTTTTCAACAAATTAAAAATTACATAAGAACTTAATTACTATATATATTTTTTCAAAAATTGCAATATTTAAAGGGGGACGAGTACTCTACTTGCGTGCCAAATTTGAGCCCGATCGCTCAGACGGTTACTGAGTGAGAGGCGATTGAATTTTCGAAGCCCTGCACACACACACACACACACACACACACACACACACACACACATACATACGGACATTTTTTCTAGACCACTTTTCTCGACGTTTTGGGTGATTCTAAGCATACTGGCATGAAAATCGCAAAAAAAAATTTTTTCACGAAAACAAAGCTTCCTCTATGAGGAAGCAAAAACCGTAATTTTGTGCAAATGCATCGTTTTGCATCGTTAGAACTCGTTTGACACCGATGCCGCGAGCGAAAAAGCGTCAAACAGCCAAATCAAGCCATCTCGTTTTGCGAGCGCTGCACGCATGTAAACTCGATCTCCGAATGTAAAAAACTTTAATTTTGTGCAAATGCATCGTTTTGCATCGTTAGAACTTGTTTGCCACCGATGCACGAGCAAAAAAGCGTCTAACAGCCGAATCGAGCTATCGCGCTTTGCACGCCTAGCACTCATGTAGACTCGGTCGCCGAGTATCAAAAACCTTTATTTTATGCAAATGCATCGTTTTACATCGTTAAAACTCGTTTGGCACTGATGTCGCGAGCGAAAATGCGTCAGTCAGCCAAATCGAGCCATCGCGTTTTGCGAGCGCAGCACGCATGTAAACTCGGTCTCCGAATGACAAAAACTTCAATTTTGTGCAAATGCATCGTTTTGCATCGTCAAAACTCGTTTGGCAACGATACTGCGAGCGACAATGAGTTAATCAGCCAAATCGATCTATCGCGTTTTGGGCGCGTGGCACCCATTTAAACTCGGTCGCCGAGTATCAAAAATCTTTCTTTTGTGCAAATGCATCGTTTTGCATCGTTAACATTCGTTTGGCACCGATGCCGCCAGCGAAAAAGCGTCACTCAGCCAAATCGGGCCATCGCGTTTTGCGAGCGCTGCACGCATGTAAACTCGGTCTCCGAATGATAAAAACCTTAATTTTGTTTAAACGCATCGTTTTACATCGTTAAAACTCGTTTGGCACCGATGCCGCAAGCGAAAAAGCGTCAGTTAGCCAAATCGAGCCATCGCGTTTTGCGAGCGCTGCACGCATGTAAACTCGATCTCCGAATGTAAAAAACTTTAATTTTGTGCAAATGCATCGTTTTGCATCGTCAAAACTCGTTTGGCAACGATACTGCGAGCGAAAATGTGTTAATCAGCCAAATCGAGCTATCGCGTTTTGGGCGCGTGGCACCCATTTAAACTCGGTCGCCGAGTATTAAAAACCTTTCTTTTGTGCAAATGCATCGTTTTGCATCGTTAACACTCGTTTGGCACCGATGCCGCGAGCGAAAAAGCGTCAGTCAGCCAAATCGGGCCATCGCGTTTTGCGAGCGCTGCACGCATGTAAACTCGGTCTCCGAATGATAAAAACCTTAATTTATTTTAAATGCATCGTTTTGCATCGTCAAATCTCGTTTGGCAACGATACTGCGAGCGAAAATGAGTTAATCAGCCAAATCGATCTATCGCGTTTTGGGCGCGTGGCACCCATTTAAACTCGATCTCCGAATGTCAAAAACGTCTATTTTGTGCAAATGCATCGTTTTGCATCGTTAGAACTCGTTTGACACCGATGCCGCGAGCGAAAAAGCGTCAAACAGCCAAATCAAGCCATCTCGTTTTGCGAGCGCTGCACGCATGTAAACTCGATCTCCGAATGTCAAAAACCTTAATTTTGTTTAAATGCATCGTTGTGCATCGTCAAAACTCGTTTGGCAACGATGCCGCTAGCGAAAATGCGTCAATCAGCCAAATCAAGCTATTGCGTTCTGCGAGCGCTGCATGCATGTAAACTCGGTCTCCGAATGACAAAAACCTTTATTTTGTGCAAACGCATCGTTTTGCATCGTCAAAACTCGTTTGGCAACGATACTGCGAGCGAAAATGTGTTAATCAGCCAAATCGAGCTATCGCGTTTTGGGCGCGTGGCACCCATTTAAACTCGGTCGCCGAGTATTAAAAACCTTTCTTTTGTGCAAATGCATCGTTTTGCATCGTTAACACTCGTTTGGCACCGATTCCGCGAGCGAAAAAGCGTCAGTCAGCCAAATCGGGCCATCGCGTTTTGCGAGCGCTGCACGCATGTAAACTCGGTCTCCGAATGATAAAAACCTTAATTTTGTTTAAATGCATCGTTTTGCATCGTCAAATCTCGTTTGGCAACGATACTGCGAGCGAAAATGAGTTAATCAGCCAAATCGATCTATCGCGTTTTGGGCGCGTGGCACCCATTTAAACTCGATCTCCGAATGTCAAAAACGTCTATTTTGTGCAAATGCATCGTTTTGCATCGTTAGAACTCGTTTGACACCGATGCCGCGAGCGAAAAAGCGTCAAACAGCCAAATCAAGCCATCTCGTTTTGCGAGCGCTGCACGCATGTAAACTTGATCTCCGAATGTCAAAAACCTTAATTTTGTTTAAATGCATCGTTGTGCATCGTCAAAACTCGTTTGGCAACGATGCCGCTAGCGAAAATGCGTCAATCAGCCAAATCAAGCTATTGCGTTCTGCGCGCGTGGCACCTATGTAAACTCGGTCGCCGAGTATCAAAAACCTTTATTTTGTGCAAATGCATCGTTTTGCATTGTTAAAACTCGTTTGGCACCGATGCTGCGAGCGAAAAAGCGTCAATCAGCTAAATCGAGCCATCTCGTTTTGCGAGCGCTGCACGCATGTAAACTCGATCTCCGAATGTCAAAAACCTTAATTTTGTGCAAATGCATCGTTTTGCATCGTTAGGACTCGTTTGACACCGATGCCGCGAGCGAAAATGAATAAAACAGCCAAATTGAGCCATCTCGTTTTGCGAACGCTGCACGCATGTAAACTCGATCTCCGAATGTCAAAAACCTTAATTTTGTGCAAATGCATCGTTTTGCATCGTTAGAACTCGTTTGACACCGATGCCGCGAGCGAAAAAGCGTCAGTCAGCCAAATCGAGCTGTCGCGTTTTGCACGCGTAGCACTCATGTAGACTCGGTCGCGGAGTATCAAAAACCTTTATTTTGTGCAAATGCATCGTTTTACATCGTTAAAACTCGTTTGACACCGATGCCGCGAGCGAAAAAGCGTCAAACAGCCAAATCAAGCCATCTCGTTTTGCGAGCGCTGCACGCATGTAAACTCGGTCTCCGAATGTCAAAAACCTTAATTTTGTTTAAATGCATCGTTGTGCATCGTCAAAACTCGTTTGGCAACGATGCCGCTAGCGAAAATGCGTCAATCAGCCAAATCAAGCTATTGCGTTCTGCGCGCGTGGCACCCATGTAAACTCGGTCGCCGAGTATCAAAAACCTTTATTTTGTGCAAATGCATCGTTTTACATCGTTAAAACTCGTTTGGCACCGATGCCGCGAGCGAAAAAGCGTCAGTTAGCCAAATCGAGCCATCGCGTTTTGCGAACGCTGCACGCATGTAAACTCGGTCTCCGAATGACAAAAACTTCAATTTTGTGCAAATGCATCGTTTTGCATCGTCAAAACTCGTTTGGCAACGATACTGCGAGCGAAAATGAGTTAATCAGCCAAATCGATCTATCGCGTTTCGGGCGCGTGGCACCCATTTAAACTCGGTCGCCGAGTATCGAAAACCTTTCTTTGTGCAAATGCATCGTTTTGCATCGTTAACATTCGTTTGGCACCGATGCCGCCAGCGAAAAAGCGTCACTCAGCCAAATCGGGCCATCGCGTTTTGCGAGCGCTCCACGCATGTAAACTCGGTCTCCGAATGTAAAAAAGTAGAACTTTGCACATTGCTTCCTCATTAATTTTCGTTTTTCACAAAGCCACCTCTATGAAGAAGCTTGTTTATCAATTTTGGCTTCCTCATAGAGGAAGCTTTGTGAAAAACAAAAATTAATGTGAAAGCAATATGCAAAGTTCTACTTTGCAACTTTTTTTTTTCTATAAATTTTTTTTTTTCTATAAATTAAAAAATCACGTAAAATACGAACCACTTTACCGACCATCACCAAATTTCGTACGTGGCCATGGTCAAACACGGCTTTGACAGGCTTCTTAACGCAGCGAACGTAGTAACTGTGCCGTAAGGTATATTTTTTCGGTCGAATCGACAGACAATTTTTAAATATCAGGATATAAGTCGTGTAGGATTAAAAATGAATAAATACTACGCGCTATTCTTCGGAAAAATGGAACAAAAATGCAACCTAGAAATTGCCATTAATAAGTCAATATTATTGTTTATCTGCCGGTATGAATATATCATTATGGGTTATTGAAAATCAAACGAACTTACCTGGAAGTGAAGTTCGATTGTAATTATATGGAGAGCCTCGTTCGAGATGATTACAATGTAGTATAGCTACTTGCCGCTAGGTTTGCCACAATTTTCAGAGTTAACGGTTTTTTCGGCTAGGAACTTTACCCCCAGCCCGTTGGTCACGGACCATCCTACCTTCATTAGTTTACAGTTTTTTGTTTATGTTTATTGATTTTTTTTTCTTTTGGGTGGGTATTTTAAGACAATTACCTGGGTGGGATGTAATCATCTCGATCGAGGCTCTCCATATAATTACAATCGAACTTTACTTCCAGGTAAGTTCGTTTGATTAAAAATTATAGAATAGAATAGAATGTTTATTTGTCGTGAAATCATCTGATTTCGTACAAAGAGGTTCCTTACATTTCATTTGTTTTTATTATATGGCCGAGACCGTAGGATACTTTTTTTATTTTTTTTACATTTTTTTTTTATTCTAAATTATAAATCCACTCAGTATTTAACTTAGAAACAAACGCCTCGTATATCATCTTAAACTCTTACCTATTTTGAGCTAGATTTGTTTATATTATTTATTTTCCTGTTATTTACACGTTGTGAGCGACTCTACTGCGCGATTGACAAAGCTGTACATCTTCCTCATATCGGAGATGTCCGGCGATGTTCATTGTCTGAGCCATTCGTCTCTCGGGGTTGCTGTCGGGTTATCTATTGTTAGTACCGATTCCCTTACATAGTTGAGCCTTGGGCACGTAATAAAAAAGTGGTAGATATCATTTCGGTCGGTGGAGCCGCAAGCTTTACAAGTCATCAGTTCCAGAACGTGTATCGCTCCTTCAACTATTAATCTGCAATTAAATGCACCGGACAGTCGAACCTGGGCTATAAGGCGTTTCATTTTCTGTGGGCCTCTTATCAGCAGGTAGGGCTGCGGCCCCGCCTGCAGGTTCAAGTGCGGCAGGAGTTGCAACGTCTGCGACTTAGCGAGGCGCTCGCGGTCCTCTCGCACCTGTATTTCGTCGTAGTCGCTTATCAATTTTGGGATTGCTGCCTTAAATTCGTTGTGGTTCCTACTCTCGTATGTCAATACCAAGTTATTGCTGTCCAGAATGCTTTGGAATCGAGCCCACCAGTTATACGTTTCGCTGCAGTTTCTTCTGTTTGCGAGCGTTGTGAGCTTAGCAAGACACTGCTTGGGGTATCTCTCGCTGCTCATTTCTTTTATAGTTTTTACCCAGTTGAGCGATTGCTTAAGTATCGAGCTAGCGAGACGATTTCTGCCACATTCCAGGCGCAACGCGTAATTTGGTGTACAGGTAGGTAGTTGCAGTAGCTTCTTGAAGAAGAAAAGTTGGACCTTTTCTATTTGCGACAGGTAACGCAGACCCCATACTTGCACCCCGTACATGATGGTGCTTACAACCAGGCTATCAAATAGCTTCGAGACTGTGGACCATGCGTCCGCCTTCGAGGCGTAAATTATTTTAAGTGTTGCGCCCGCCGCCACGTTCGCTGCGTGGACAGCCCTCTCACACTGTTTTAAAAATACTCCTGATTGCGAGAAAAGTACTCCGAGGTACAGGTATTCGGTAGTTACTTCTATATTACTGTTGCCGAAGGGGAAACTTGTGTGTCTGGACCCTAAGCTTCTGTGGCCCCCTTTCTGGAAAATTACAATTTTCGTTTTCGCGACGTTAACTGTAAGCGAATTTTCCTCGCAGTAGTTGTATAATGCTTTTAATTTCCGTGACAGTTCGGTCGGGGTGTCAGAATGAAGCGTGAGGTCATCTGCTTACGCTAGCAGCGGGATTTCCGTATTCGAGTTGACCGAGAGCCCCCTACATCCGTTGGCGTTTAAATAATGTTCAAAGTCGCTAATAAAGAGCGAGAAGAGCAAAGGACTTAATATTTCTCCCTGCATCACTCCCTGGGAAATTTCGACCGACCGTGAGAATCCGTCTCCGGTTCTCACCGCAACCGTCGCTCGGTCGTATAGGTTTTTAGGCACTCACGTTTTAAAAAAACGCACCAGGAATGCCTATTGAAATCGCTTTCCTGGGTCTAAATTAGGTTTTAAAGGACAAAAATTGATATATTTCAAATGTATTAACTTTTTTTAGTTCAGATATCTTTAACATAGTTAAATACATATTCTTGACATAAAATAATAAGGAAATTGCATTACTAAAGATATTTTTTACTGCGGACCAGATTTTGTATTACCCGGACGTCCGTATCACTCAGTGGCTCTGGACTGAACAGACCGAACAAGTTGAAATTTGGAATATTTCTTAGTCTAGCACTGGAAAGTATGCCCATGAAGTATGGTAATTTTCCAATAATTTTATACACGAGTTTATTTCAAGAAAATTTGGGTTTTTGGGTCTCAAATTGTGTCCGGAGCCCAATCTCCGCTGTCAACCCAAGAATTTGGCTGAAACTTGCTACAAAATTCTAAAATACCTTAATTCTCATACACTTTTTTTAGTTTTTCCCTTACACTTTTTTTAAGGGGTGAATACCTATCACCAAAATTAAAAAATTACATTTTTAATTATGCATATGTGTACAAGTGAATATTTTCCCACTGCGTACTTGACATTGGCTATAACTTGCAGCATACTCATATTTTATCTCAATTCAGATGTTTCTTCTCTTATATTTGCCATAAGATCATTTTAGAGTGGTAATTACCTGCATTAATACATTTTAATTAATTAATTTTTTTAAATTTGACACTTACGTCAACTAAAAATGTTTTTTCCTGAAAAATCATTACCCGCTGCACATGTTAGAAGTTAGAAGGTCGAAATAATTGATTCCACAATGATTTCTTCATTAGTATATTTATTAATTGCACTAGTACACTTTAATTGTGAAGATAATTTATATTTAATACACCAAACTGAAATATGAGTGAACATAACCTAAACACAATATTCGTAAAACATGTTGACAAGTACATTATTATCAGAACTATACGCTTGACGTGTATATTTTCCATTAAATCATTTGTAATTTGCTAATTTCCACTGGCACTTATTACTTTTTTCGCTGTTTTTTTGTCTCTTTTCGTCTCTAAATGTTCACCTGTCACTGCAGATGTATCTCTCGATTTTATTTACGTATTCTAAATCACCACGTAATTACCACATAACAACTGCATTCACGGTTTTCTTAATTTCCTAAATGTTTTTTGCAAAACGACAACGTTTTTTACACTGAAGTATTAAATTAATTGACTATGTTAAAAAAAATAGAGCCGCAATCGCGTTGACTTTAACTTACTCTGGTAAAAGAGTCAGTTCTCAGTGGTCTGGTCAGAGCTGTGGCGCGCGTGTTGCCTAATAAAAAAAACTTTATATACAATTATCTTTCCATAAATTTGTGATTGAACAATAAGATACGTATTCGATAAACGTGCAAACAATAAATGAATAATGAATTATCTTTGAATACAGCATTTCATAATAATACACGGAAAAAAAAAAAAAAAAAAAAAAAAAAAAAAAAAAAAAAAAAAAAAAAAACGAGCTGTACACCTATCTAGTTGTAAATGACCGGTCATACTTTTTTGTGACCGTAAATTTACCAAAAAGAAAAGTGACCAGTAATTCCACATCTAAATAGTTGGATTTACCATATTTTTACGGTATGTTTATCGAAAAAATTTGTGACGGTAATTCCACAACACCTGATTGCGCGAAAAAATGACGTCATTTTACAGTAAAAATACGGTAATTTTTTGGTAAGTCTACCGCTTCAGGATTTTGCGGTAATTCTACATCTCTAGTCTTGGAGCATCTCGTCTTCGGTCGGTAAAGTAGGTAAATGTACATATCTCGAGACGCTACCGCGTCTCTTGATCAGGTTAAGGAGGTCCTGTCGAATGTACCAACTTGAATTTTGACGTTCGAAACTTTTATGGGTTATCAATTAAACAATTCTGAACTGAATTGCAAAATTTGAAGGTCGGTCACCGACAAAAATATTGAGAAAAAAAATGTTAAAACCGGAATTTTATACATGGACTCAAAGGGCACCGAGACCGGATTGCAACTTTAGATGAGAAACTGTCATATTTAAAGTGAACTTTCAAGCAAAAATTGGTATGTTACGGATGCGCCAATTCTTCAGGAGTCGATAAATACCATAAAACAGTGACCTTACCGGGTGTTTTCAAGAGTAATCGCAAAGTGAATTACCCTAAATTGTCCGAATCTACGGATTCTGTCGTCTGCTACAGTGAACAGTGGAAACTTGGCAACACCGCTTCGAGCGAAAAATATATAACGCGGTGAATGAAAATATGCAGAGAAACGATTAAAAGAATTTTTTCGCTAATTAAATTAAGATAAAATAAATAACTCAGTATTAAACCAGTGCTCGGCTACCATATGACTAAATGTTAGGTTATATATACACATATGTACATATAACCTAACACGTTCTACCCAGTTTCTGGTTACGATTTATTATTGAGTGTTTATTTTACTTATCATTGGGATGGGAAGGAAATTCGTGTAATTTTATTAATTTTTTAATTGTAGACATTTGTAATATTTCGTAGACTCTTTATTCAACGGTTTTTGGCTGACAGTTATATATTATTATTAATACATAAAGATGTTAAATATAAACATTATTAAGACAGCAATAATACAAACATGCGTACGTGCGAATTAGTGTTAGATTACATGCGTACGTGCGAATTAGTAGTTAGATTACATGCGAATGTAGACATGAACATACAAACCGTTTGCAATATGAAAAAAAATTATACTATCAGAAGGAAAACCCGTCGCGAAATTCACTTGCAGAGAAGTACAAGCTCTCCGATAATACCCTTATACCTTCTCGTTTTTGGTTACACGAGGGTGGCCGCCAACATCTTCGGCGAGCAACATTTTCACTGTCGCATCGCCACGTTCCCTGAAAGCTTGCTCAAGGACAGCCATCGTTACGCCGGCCTTGGCCATCTTTGATCGCATACCAGGCGACCGTTTCAAAACCAGGTTCAGGCACCGTTTTTCAAAACTTCGAGAGTCTCTCGATTCCTCGCATGCGTAGAGGCTGCGTCTTGCTCTCTTATTATTTGTCCCACGCTCTTCGCTGCGTTTTTTATGCGCTCGTTCGTCAACCCGAGAACCTCGATGAGTTTCGTCAAGACAGTCACACCAAGACAAAAAAATCCATCCCATAAAAAAAATCCTTGAAAGAAAAAACATTTAAAAAATATGCCATAAAAAATTTCTATCAAAAAATCTTTTTCAAAAATATTAAACCAAATCCATTACACTAGCCAAGTAAAAAGTGGTTAACGGATGTAGATGTTTCTTTACAAAAAAAATTGGCATGCCAGCGGTTTGGTCCTGTCTATTTATTAATTAAATGAAAAAAAAAAAAACAAATGTTACTTTAATGTCATAATGTTAATCTTTTTCCGAATGTTTGTAGTAACTGGTACAGTTGTCCCGTCCTCATTTCTCTGGACTAAATACGGGACCAAACCGCTGGCACGCCAATTTTTTTTGTAAAGAAACATCTACATCCGTTAACCACTTTTTACTTGGCTAGTGTAATGGATTTGGTTTAATATTTTTGAAAAAGATTTTTTGATAGGAATTTTTTATGGCATATTTTTAAAATGTTTTTTCTTTCAAGGATTTTTTTTATGGGATGGATTTTTTTGTCTTGGCGTACCATTTTTGTTTTGAAAAAACATTTTTGGGTTTATTTGCTGTCTTTTTGAAATTCAGAGCTTGATTGTACATTTTTTTAAACTAAGTGGGCACCGTTAACTTGCCCACTTCCTTTTTGTTTATCACATATAACCTTAAAAATTGACCTGAAAAACTACCAAGATACCGGTCGTTCCGTCGAGCTCTGCGAACTTGGTTAGAAACACAATTTAATTTCATACACACTACATTATTTTCTCGTAACCCAACTAATAAAGACGCGCACATCCGAGACTGTCAAAAAAGCCACACTGACAAGATGAGAGCGAGCTGGTCACCTAACCGATCGTCGTGAATTTATCGGCATGCCGTCGCTGTGTACGTGCGACTCTCTGCACATATATGCGAGGGGACAAATCGGTGCAGTTGTGTGAGTGGGGACAAATCGCAAATACTCCCAGATATCAGCATTGCCGGCACCGATTTTATCGAAACAGGTCTCATTAAAAAGAGAAAAATAAATAAAAAATATTGGCGCTGATACATTTTGCGTCTGTGACGTGTTGCTTAAGAATATTAGAGTTAAAGACGAGATGTGAGTGAGGAGGTAACGCGCCATGCACGTATATGCGAGGGGACATTTTCGTGCCGATGTGTGAGTGCGGACGAAAAATGTTTGACAGATTCTGAATTTCAAGTGGCCAGATATTAGCATTGCGGGCATCGATTTAATTGAAACAGTGCTCATTAGAAAGAGAAAAAAAAAAAAAAAATATTGGACCTGACACATTTAGCATCCGCGAAGTTTTGACTGAGATAATTCGGCTTAGATTTCGTAGCAGACGAAAAAAAGGCGAGCTTGCTGTAAATAAGAGTGCGGTAGCGTCTCGGTCGTAAAGCATACAAGTTTTTTTTTTATCTTGGCGTCGAGACGCTACCGCGTCTCTTGATCTTGCACAGCGTTGTGAGCTGATGGTTCCAAATAGTCGCTTGCGAGGACGCCTTGCGAAAACTTTTTCTTCTCTCTCTTTCGATCGGGCAGAAGATCGCGAAAAAGCGGCAGTGTGTCTGCAAACCCTCGAACCGCCTGAGTGAACTCCGAAAGAAGTCCGAACTCTCGAATAGTACGCAAAAGAATTGGAACATCGAATCTAGAAAATAACGGAAACCATATCATTTCTCTAAGAATTGTATCTAAACAACAATCAGACTAAACTTGTGTATCTAATCATACTAGGGGGGCTCCGCCCCCCTGCGCGCTTCGCGCGCCAACCCCCCTCTCTTCGCGGGCCTACACCCGGGAGGTTGACACGTGAAGATGGGGCACCCTCGCGCTTTGTGCACTTCCTCCCCCTTTTGTCTTTGTTTGTTTGTCGTTGTCCAGTATTTGAAAAGTACATATTGGCAACCCAGGGGGCCTTGAGGGACTTAGAAAAATTTCCCTCTCGCGCGCTTCGCGCGCTCGCATTGTGGCATGATATCCACCATTGCCCCTCGGTGGATAGATATCGCCGGCCCCGCCGCCGCCGTTTTTAAAATTCTGAAAATTTTGAAAATGATTTTAATTTCCAAAATTTTCCACTCGCTCTAAATTCCATGGCCAACTCGAAACCACTCGCTCGGAATTCCATGGCCAACTCGAAATCCACTCGCTCGAAATACCACGGCCAACTCGAAACCACTCGCTTAAAATTCCATGGCCAACTCGAAACCAGTCGCTCGAAATTCCATGGCCAACTCGAAACCACTTGCTCGAAATTCCATGGCCAACTCGAAACCACCCCCCCCCCCCAAATTTTGCAAATTTAAAAAATTTTGCAGATTTCAAAAATGTTGCAAATAAAAATTTGTTTGAAAATTTTGAAAATCTTGAAAATTTTTGAAATTTTTGAAAATTTTGCAATTTTTGAAAATTTTGCAATTTTTGAAAATTTTGCAATTTTTGAAAATTTTGCAATTTTTGAAAATTTTGCAATTTTTGAAAATTTTGCAATTTTTGAAAATTTTGCAATTTTTGAAAATTTTGCAATTTTTGAAAATTTTGCAATTTTTGAAAATTTTGCAATTTTTGAAAATTTTGCAATTTTTGAAAATTTTGCAATTTTTGAAAATTTTGCAATTTTTGAAAATTTTGCAATTTTTGAAAATTTTGCAATTTTTGAAAATTTTGCAATTTTTGAAAATTTTGCAATTTTTGAAAATTTTGCAATTTTTGAAAATTTTGCAATTTTTGAAAATTTTGCAATTTTTGAAAATTTTGCAATTTTTGAAAATTTTGCAATTTTTGAAAATTTTGCAATTTTTGAAAATTTTGCAATTTTTGAAAATTTTGCAATTTTTGAAAATTTTGCAATTTTTGAAAATTTTGCAATTTTTGAAAATTTTGCAATTTTTGAAAATTTTGCAATTTTTGAAAATTTTGCAATTTTTGAAAATTTTGCAATTTTTGAAAATTTTGCAATTTTTGAAAATTTTGCAAATTTTGCGGGGGGGGGGGGGGGTGGTTTAGAGTTGGCCATGGAATTTCGAGCGAGTGGTTTCGAGTTGGCCATGGCCTTTCGACGTGTCCCACACAGCGGCGGCGGCGGCGGCGGCAGCGGCGGCGAGATCTTTTTATAATATAGAGAGATACATACCTAAAGCCGTTGTGAGCGACCAGAATCACTCCTTTTTTCTCGCTGATATCGATCAGGTATTTCAAAAAAGTAACGAGCGCCGTTCGTGGCGGTACCGTATCAACACGATTCTCGTTGAGATATAATTCTCCTTCTACGACGTTCAAACCGGTGACGACACTTGCACTTGGAGTGATTCCTGGGGTCAGTAGTATGTACACGTCATAGCTCTGACTTCCGTGAACAGCAGCAATCTAGGATCAAAAACTTGTTTAATTCTTTATACAACTACATATATTTCATAAAGCGCTTTGGAAATTGATTTTTGTATTACCTGACATATCTCAGCTGAATTGGAAAGGCCGCTTGTCTCTAAGTCGTATATAACAACGACAGCATCGCTCGAATCAACGCGTTCGTCTAAACATAGAAATATACCGTTTTTTTATTTACATAGGCATATATAATACTATCATACTTGTTATACTCACTGAGTGTGCTTTCGTCCTGAATCAGGTCAGCTGCACTGTTCACGCCGCACTCAGTGCTGTACGTTAAGCCTTCTCTGTTCTCAGCCGTCGTATTCTTGTTGCATCTTTTTTTCTTCACGAAGAGTCTTCTTCGTTTGAATTGCGGAGTCTTTGAATTAGCAGATTTCCGCCGAAGCTGCATTTCCTTTCGTTGACGGAATAGTTTTGTTTTTGCACCTGGCGACAGACCTAATTTCTCGTAAACCTGCACGATATAGTCTTGACCAATATTTTTTTGGCTGACTGCGGCGGCGACCCTAAAAGCGAAGGACTCGGAGGATCCGTAGTGGTAATCTTTGTGGTGCTTGAAACATATTCCATTATTCAACAACTCGTTTGCTTGCGTTGATCCACAAGGGGCAAGTCTTGCAGCGTTGCTTGCTAATTTGTCGAATACCTTCGTAAGCGAGATACGTAAATCCGGGTCCGATAGAGGTTTCCCATTTGGTAAACCTTCATGCACGTACTCGCTTTCGGAGGCTCCATACCAACACCAGTTACCGCAGTCTGCGTGCTCTCGGAAAGCGTGCGGGACGATGCTTAGCAACGCGTTTTTCGTTCCTTCGACATCGTCCTTATTCTGTTTCACGGCGCAGCCGAAACCATGGCTAAAGTAGTCGACGAGTTTTGCAGACAACTTGAGCGAATAGAGAGCGTTGATGACCCCTTTCTTTGCGTGATTGAGATCCGACCACTTCTCGATTCGATGACAAGATTCCCTGCGAACTGCAGCTATGGTCGAAGAATCATCGTCGCCGATTAAAACTCCTATTTTCGCATTTGCCTCTGCTAATAGTGGATTTTTGGCGACGAGTTCCACCGCCATATCTGGCTCCATGGCCTTGGCACTGCCAGTAAAATTCAGCCGACAATCGTGATTCGTGATCGGGTTTCCGCGCTCACACTTCGCGCACCTTTTTGTGCGAGTAGCATAGGACAGGTCCGCTCCACTTAGATGGCCTATTAACGTAGAATGTCCTGAAATAGAATGTAATTTTTATACATCACTAATCTTTCTTGTATAAAATTTTAACATTTGTAATATTTTAGATTTACCAGTACCTGTTAAACTATTGTACGAGCGACCTGAGCCCCGTTTTTGCCAAGCAGCGTCAATTGACCCTACCAGACTTATCGGTTCCGTTGCGTTCGTTGTCGAGTCGTCGTTTTCTTGAGTCGAGCTTGAACTAATTTAGTCAACAATCGTTATATATCACGCATAGTTGATACTTACTGTTATGTTTTTTATTTATTGTTTTTCAACAGTTGACGAGCCCAATATAATTCGAAAACAAAAAAGCGTTAGCGACATCCAATTTTGCATTTTTTGCGGTGTAGTAGCAATCTGGGATTTTTTTCATAACTGAACATTAATATTTTTACATGCAAATCGATAAAAAATGAAGAAAAGCGCAAGCATATACTTCTCTACTCTACTGCGAGTCAGTCTACTTATCACAGGCAATTATAATCAGTCAATAACAGATTAACTGACGCTTCATGCTCTCCCGCTTCTATTGTCAACTTCTTCTCCAAAGCAATAGCATCTTTACAACTATCTTTGGCGACATCCTCTATCGCAAAACCAATCTTCCTTTCGTATCGCTTCATCAAATTCGAAGTCACTGGTGGAATGTTGAGAGCGGAGAGAATCACGTTCATCTGCGCTTCTCCAGAACCACCATCCAGGACAGCTACAAAAATATAAAATATAAAACACCAAATAAATTGATATAATAATAATAAAGCAATATGGAAAAATCGCACAGACACTGTTCGAGAATAAAAATTACGATAATTCACTTACCAGTTGCTACTTTATAATTGACAGCATACTTTCGTCGTCCCGTGTCATCTTCGCGCACATGAGCCTTATTCGTCAAGACTTTCTGCACGAGATGACACTTCTCACATCTAATCAGCAGCACACTTGCGAGCCCATAGACACCTCCGTTTTCCAAAAAACGAAGGGAAAGCGGAATATCACAGCCATTGCACCACAATTGCTCGGCAAGTGTATCTAATTCGACAATTCGTCGCCCTGGCGCAACAACCTGAAACGCTCCAAGACGTTCCCGCTTCGTGTCTCGCTCTCTTCGCTTGCACTACATTCTCCATCCAGGATTTATGTTTGCGCGAGGTAAATCTTCCTTTAAACCGTCCGTACTCAGCGTGTACGTCGTGTCGATACATGATTAACAAATTTCACATATTTCGAGGTACCACGAAATGGCTGTCAGACTACGCCACTAAACGCGACGTTGCCAGATTTCCATCGACTCACCAACAGAGCCCCAATACATACACAAATAAGAGTCAAATGAGAGTATAATTTTTAAACGTATTTGTACAAATCAGCTAATTTCGCAAAGATAAACACATGAAAACAAATTTCTATACTTAATTTGAAAATTCTATAAAATAATCGGCCTGTTTTAATCGATTTACAGAATTAATTCTACAGTTGATCAGTTGACTAGCATGCATCGACAGGACCTCCTTAAAATAGAGATGTAAGCAGTAAATGTGACCGGTAATGTTACGGTATTTTTACCGTAAAAATACGGTACGTGACCGTTTCCAAAATGACGACATCGGTCACAAAATCATATGGTCGTGGTGATTTGAAATTTCACAGCTGTGGCGCGCGTGTCGCCTAATAAAAAAACTTTATATGTAATTATCTTTCCATAAATTTGTGATTGAACAATAAAATACGTATTCGACAAACGTGCAAACAATAAATGAATAATTAATTATCTTTGAATACAGCATTTCATAATAATACATGAAAAAGAAAAAAAAAAAAATTACGAGCTGTACACCTATCTAGTTGTAAATGACCGGTCTCGAGACAAGTCCAAGTACCGTGGAACCTCTCATAGCGTTCGAAATGCGGGGACATGTACGCTAAGTGAAGAGCCAATCAGGCACGCGAAACGTTCGTGCCTCTCACTCTCTCTCGCGAAATCATCCAATCACAGCGCTGATACGTTTCCCAATGTACGCTATGAGGGTGTGCGCTATAAGAGGTTCCAGTGTAGACAAAACCTACTTTACCGACCGACACGAGACGCTTCAAGACTCTTTTACCGGAGACACCGTGTTTTGACCAAATTTCGATTGACACACATCGGTAATATAAATGAATAATGTATATTTTATATTGAATTATTTGTTATTTGCTTATTTTTACTGGATCTTATCACTGCATTCGCTATTTTTTGGTCTGTTTTCGTCTCTGAATGTTCACCTGTCACTGTGGCTGATGTATCTCTCGATTTAATTTATTTATCATAAAACAATCGTAATCACCAAATTACAACTGCGTTCACGCCCTAACAGTTCGGTCCAACCGTATACTGACTATGATCCCCACCGGGTCGTCTTAAGACACGGGATCAACTAGTATTTCATCGAAACCAACCACCGACCAACTGAGATTTAGTTGAGAACACGGTTTGTCGGTGGTTGTTTTCTTCAAAATACTGGTTGTTTTCGTGTTCTAAACCGACCTGGTTGGATTTTTCGTGGTTGGTCGATCTGCTAGGGCGATTTTATTAATTTCTTATATCTTTTTTTTTTTAACGATAACCCTTCTTTACACTTTATATTAAATGATTTAACTATAATAAGAAAGTAGAACTTAATGACGATTTACGCCTTTTCAAGAGACACGATAGCGTCTCGAGACAAGTCCATTTCCACTACCTTACCGACCGAGACGAGACGCTCTAAGACTCTTTTACTGGAGACACCGTGTTTTTTTACCTCATTTCGATTGACACACATAGAGATTTGAAATAACGGTAATTTTTCTAACAGTTCAGAAGACCAAGAAATAACCGTCATTTGACGGTTTTGTGACGTCATTTTTTTGCCTATTTGGTCGAAGTAAAAATGACGGTCATTTCGACAAGCGTCATGTGACGGTCCAAACGAAGACGGTCCAAAAAAGATCTTCGTCGATTAATCGACGTTCGGTGTTGTTTTTTATGAAAGATCGACTAAAAAAAATCGAATATCAACCGTCGGTATTTTATCTACTATACCGACCGATAACTCAACATCCTAGGGCCTTGGGTCCTCGTTGTAATTGGTAATTTCTTGTGGCCTCGCTGCCTGCGTTTTAAACGCGATAAATTTATACTCCACATTTTCTATTGACCATTTTATGGGTCATTTTCTATTGATTCGAATGACTTTTTATTTTTTGAAAATGACCGACATTGAACATCACAGAATTATATAGATATGAAAATACCGGTATGTTTATTTTTGGTAAAATAACAATGAAACTACCGTACCTTTATCATCTTTTATCCACATTTTTTTTCTCCAATCTTTGTGTTGTGAAAATACGGTCACGAAAAATGCTCGTTAGTTTGACTGGTTACAAATTTTTGTTGGTGAATTCACCATAAAAAATGGTTAACTGCGTCTATATAGTTGTGAAATAACCGGTAACGAATTTTTTGGTAAAATTACAGCAACGTTGTTTCGTAAATTCACCGTATCTTGACGAGAATTCTTAATCACTAAGAGACTATATGACTTTATTACCGATGTCGTAAATTTAACACCGGTCACATACCGTTTTTTAATCGTAAAATTACTGGTCATGTATACCGCTCACGTCTCTAGTCCGAACCGCATCGTGCACAGCGCCGAACGCGACCTCCGAACGGTACCGTGCGGAGCGCGAAGTGCGACGTCCGCGTGGCATCGTGCAGAGCGCAAAGCGCGACGTCCGAACGCCACCGTGTAAAGCGCGAAGCACGACTTTCGAACGGCATCGTGCGGAGCGCGGAGCGCGACGACCGCGTGAGTGCCTTAAAATGACACCAGGGAAAAATGTCCCGAAGGGACACTTTTACCGCAAGGTCATTTTCGGGGGATTTGGGGGACGAAGCCCTCCAACAACCACCCGGCGCCCCGCAGGGGCGACCGGGTTGCTTGTTTATACAAGTTCTAGTTACTGACTAATTCAATTTGCCTATACTTTTTGTTAGCGCAGCTAAAATCGTTTCGGGGCGGACACGGGGGAACACGCGATTAAATAACACGAGACGGATTCCTATGGATACAATGGTTTAATCAAAATAGATAATTCGTTACATCGTGGTTGCCACGCACGACCGAAACGGCAGTGACGTCGTGCGTTGCGCATGCGCTCGGGTTGCGGACAGCGCTACTCGACGCGCCGCAGGCGCCAATGGCGCGTAAGATCGGATCATGAAAAATTGATCCCAACACTTTTTGCGCAGATTGCTGACGGAGTCTTTGAATAGCACGAGATCGAGTCTCATGTTCGAGCACAGCAGCGGCACGTAGCCGAACACAGCGACGAAGATGTTCATGCACGTTTGTCGCTGTATCAAGTGATCCGTGTCGGTCTACGGGGATCTGAAATGCGAAACAAGGCGAAGAATTAAAGGTTTGATGGATAACCGATGTAATAATGATAGTACGTACGTTCTGCGTAAACCGAAATTGGTTGGAAAAATTGCAAAATTATGCTGCATTCCTACGACTATTCGGTAAAAATTCACTGTACACTCCATTTTTAGGCACTCACGTTTTGAAAAAACACAGAGAAGTGCCTTTTAAATTTGCTCTACTTACGCCACAATGATCTTTTTATGCGAAAAAAAATATTAGCACGTTTCTCAAACATACTAAAATACATATTCTTGTTCGCTATCGTCCGGCTATCGACATCCTTCTTTCTTATCGCGAGCCAAAAGTATTTTGCAATAATCAACTCAAAAGTATTTTGCAATCAATCAATTTCTTGTCTCCGAGCCGATGCCGTGCACGTATCTCTTGCCTTTGAACGCGGCAACGTACTTGTTGTTGCCGCGTACGATTTTAGGTTACTTCTCGCGTCAATAATCTCGCCAGTGTAATTGCACACAAGCACATTGTCTCCGACCACGGCCTGTGGTCATCATTTGCATTCTGTTCAGATTGCCGTATAGGCCCCATGTCACCCCGTTGTATATATTATTTGTGGCACCTCTGGTTGACGAAAACCGGACCGCATACCTCCAGGTCATTGCTCCAAAAATCTGCAATAAACAACGATATCGTTATTATAATTTTTTCAGAAAAATCGCAGAGCGAGATTCACAATATTTAAACGAAAAAGCATTTATTATACTTATCGACTCGTGGCTATCAATGACTAAATTTCTGACGATAAGCAATCGACTTTTTTATTAATTAAACGTAACTTGGACTACAATTTACAATTTTATTTGAATATTGTTCTACCTCAGATAAATTCACAGAAAAGAAGCTGACAATCGTAACAATTCAATGGGAGCGCAAAATGCAGACATTTTTCTTTCTCATGGCTTCTACCATCTGTTCATAGTCATTTTCCATGCCATCACAGATGACTTGACAAATTATACTGTTGTAATTAGTACCGTATAATTGCAGATTTCGTGCAAGCCTATCACGGAACTGGATGCCTTCTTGAACGACATTTCCAATATCTACCCGTTGTCCGTCGTTTGCATTGTTGAGATGCATATTTTTGATAAAACGCCTACCCTCCACTTTATAAATATCAGCGAGTTCATCCGGCTGGTTCCGACATACAGGGTGTATATAGTCGGCGTGACAGGATTATGACTACAAGATGCAGAAAAATCACTCGAGTAAGAATCAGTTTGTTAAAATGTCGTACGACGAATAGTTTTTTAGTTATTAGCAATCAGCGTGGGCCAATCACAGAGCTGTCGCTGTGACGTCAGAGCGACAGCGTCCAGACGCCCGAACTTCGTTGTACTTTGCTATAGCATGCATACAAAAGACGATCACTGCTCGCCGCGGCTCACTCACGGACCGAAGGTAGCGTGAAACAAATGATGGCGGGTCAGAAAATCCGCTGTTTGACGCTTGAAAATGTTAAATAATGATTTCAACTTAAAATAAATTCAAATCGAATCGTCTATTAGGTGAGAGAATTATGCTAACGACAGAACAATTTTTTTGTTTTCAAATGTTTTGGAGTTCTTCCGGAGACCCAGCGCGACCACATTTATTTACAGCGACCGAATGTGTATGCGAATGTGTTCGACTTGTCGGCGACGACGACGTGGCCCTAATTGTCGCACGGGATAACTCACGGTCGGCAGAGATTGTCGCGGGCCACGCCGTCGTTGCCGATGATGTTTCATCGGACCCAGCGAGACCGCCTGCGAGACGTTCCGCGGTCCCGCACGGCGCGATTTTTCACCATCATCGCGCCGATATTCGCGATCGCGTGCAGCACGGTTCCCTCGGTCCCCTCGGCTGCGGAAGATTCTGGCGATTCAAAGAGATATGGAAAACCTCAGCGGAAACCATGTCCTTCGTAACGAGAAGATCCAGCGGATTCCCGGCAATGGTCGAGCTTTCCGTAGCTTCGCCGAGCTTGTTCACGGCCTTGCACAGCCTAGCGATGACGTTCCTCACAGACCCTCGTGGCAGGCCTCGAGGGCGGACGCTGTTAAATACTAGAATCGAATTATCAAGTGTACATTTCCCATATATGATTTTTCGTTTCAAATGAACTAGCAATGGAATGAACGAACAAACCATGGAACTACACGGGACACGAGTCACTGCCCGAGAGCCTCGTGACACTAGCAAGTTGCAAAGTAGAATTTTGCACATTACTTCATCGTTGAATTCCCCTTTCCACAAAGCTTCCTCTATGAGGGAGCTAAAGTGAGCAAATAATCTTTGGCTTTATACAAAGGAGAAATTAATACGGTAGCGATGTGCAAAGTTCTACTTTGCAATTTTTTTTATTTTCTTGTAGCTCATTAAACGAATATCACTGCAAACCCAACAATTCATTCATCAAAATATTAAACGCAAGCGAAAACGTCAATTCGATTCTTGATCTCTGCTTCCCAAGTATTTTTTTATGCATGTAATATTTTGGTATCGATGATACTTTTTTTTTTATTTCCTTACAGCTCATTACACGAATATCACATCAAACCCTACAATTCTTTGACGACCACGTCAAATGTGATCGTAAACATAAAGTAGATTCCGGATTTCTACTTCCCAAGTAATTTTTTTTATACGTGTAATATTCCAGTATCGATAATTCTTTATTTATTTTCTTGAAGGTCACGGGTTCGAATATCACTGCAAACCCAACAAATAACCCGGTGAACCAACTTTTTTATGGAAATTATTAATTTATTTTTCTGAATACGTATGAATTTTCTCAGAATTTTGACGAATTTTTTAAATTGCGTTTTTCACCGTACATTTTCCCAGACACAATTCTATTTGAATGGCTAACGATGATTATCGATCCTTTCAATCGTGCGTACGTTTTTCAACGTCGACACGTAATTGATTAAATTTATGACTGAAAATTCGGCACTTCGGCAAGCGCGTGGGCAAACTTATTAGTTTTATATTCAAATAAAAAGAAAAGTTGCAAAGTAGAATTTTGCACAATCCTACTTCGTTAATTTTCCTTTTTTAGAATGCTTCTTCCACGAGGGAGCCAAAGTGAATAAATCAACTGCGGCTTTATGAAAAGGAGAAATTAATAAGGTGGCTATGTGCAAAGCTCTATTTTTCAATTTTTTTTTTTTCAGCTCATCAACCGAATATCACTACAGACCCGACAATTCATTCATGAAAACATTAATGGCGAGCGAAAAAATAAAGTATATTCCTGATCTCTACTTCCCAGTAATTTTTTCATGCGTATAATATTTCGATATCGATGATTCTTTTTTTTATTTTCTTGCAGCTCATTAAACGAATATCACGTCAAAGCCGGCAACTTATTAATGAAAACATTAAACGCAAGCGAAAACATAAAGCAGGTTCCCGATCTCTACTTCCCAAGAATTTTTTTTTTATTCGTGTAATATTTCGATATCGATGATGCTTTTTTTTATTTTCCTGATGCTCATTAAACGTGTGATATTCGTATGAAGACAAACCCAATAATTCCTTCACGAGAACATTAAACGCGATCGAAAACATAAAGACGATTTTTGATCCCCGCTTCCCAAGTAATTTTTTTATACATGTAATATTTTGTTAATTCTGTTTATTAAAGTAAGTCATTACATTTCTATAAATTCTGTTTATTAAAGTAAGCGATTACTTTATAGTAGCATTTCACATTTATTGTCATCGCCATGAAAGAAAAAACGAAACGGCAGAAAGATTATTTTCGTGCTTACTAACGAGAAGACTTCTGGGGCACTTTCAGCTTCCGTACAAAAAGGAACAGTACAAGTAATTTTCTCCCTTGTCTTCGATAATAATTACTGGTACTATTCAATCTGGCATCCCTGCTTTTGGATGCACAAACGTGCCCTCGCCAATACGCTGTTGGTTGCTTTGCCAATCATTTCGCGTTGAATATCTGCACAAGCAACGCGTATACGGTCTCTTAACTCCTCGACGGTTTGTTGTGATATTTGTTTTATGAGCTTCAGGCAAATAAAAAAAATAATCATCGATATTGAAATGTTACCGGTGTAAAAAAACATTACTTGGGAAGTAGAGATCAAAAATCGTCTTTATGTTTTCGATCGCGTTTACTGTTCTCACGAAGGAATTAGGGAGTTTGTTGTGATATTCGTTTAATGAGCTTCAGGAAAATAAAAAAATAATCATCGATATCGAAATGTCACCGGTATAAAAAAATGACTTGGGAAGCAGAGATAAAAAATCGTCTTTATTTTTTCGATCGCATTTACTGTTTTCATGAAGGAATTAGGGAGTTTGTTGTGATATTCGTTTAATGAGCTTCAGGAAAAAAAAAAGAATCATCGATATCGAAATAATACACGTATAAAAAAATTACTTGGGAAGTAGAGATCAGAAATCAAATTGACGTTTTCGCTTGCGTTTAATATTTTGATGAATGAATTATCGGGTTTGCAGTGATATTGGTCTAATGAGCTACAAGAAAATAAAAAAAAAGTTGCAAAGTAGAACTTTGTGCATCGCTACCTTATTAATTTCTCCTTTTTACAAAGTCGAAGCTTATTTCTTCACTTTGGCTCCCTCATAGAGGAAGCTTTGTGGAAAAGGGAAATTAACGATGAAGCAATGTGTAAAATTCTACTTTGCAAGCTTCTAGTGTCACGAGGCTCTCGGGCGACGATTCATGTCTCGTGTAGTTCCACGGTTACTTCGTTCATTCCATTGCTAGTTCGTTTGAATCGAAAAATCATATGTATGGAAAATGCACACTTGATAATTCGATTCTAGCATTTAACAGCGTCCGCCCTCGAGGCCTGCGACGAGGGTCTGAGGAACGGCATTACTACACTATACAAGGCCACCAACAAGCTCGGCGAAGCTATAGAAAGCACGACCATCGCCGGGAATCCGCTGGATCTTCTCGTTACCAGAATCTTCCGCAGCCGAGGGGACCGAGGGAACCGTGCTGCACGCGATCGCGAATATCGGCGCGATGATGGTGAAAAATCGCGCCGTGCGGGACCGCGGAACGTCTCGCAGGCGGTCTCGCTGGGTCCGGTGAAACATCATCGGCAACGACGGCGTGGCCCGCGAAAATCTCTGCCGACCGTGGGTTATCCCGTGCGACAATTAGGGCGACGTCGTTGTCGCCGACAAGTCGAACACATTCGCATACACATTCGGTCGCTGTAAATAAATGTGGTCGCGCTGGGTCTCCGGAAGAACTCCAGAACATTTGAAAACAAAAAAATTGTTCTGTCGTTAGCATAATTCTCTCACCTAATAGGCGATTCGATTTGAATTTATTTCAAGTTGAAATTATTATTTAACATTTTCAAGCGTCAAACAGCGGATTTTCTGACCCGCCATCATTTGTTTCACGCTATCTTCGGTCCGTGAGTGAGCCGCGGCGAGCAGTGATCGTCTTTTGTATGCATGCTATAGCAAAGTACAACGAAGTTCGGGCGTCTGGACGCTGTCGCTCTGACGTCACAGCGACAGTTCTGTGATTGGCCCACGCTGATTGCTAATAACTAAAAAACTATTCGTCGTACGACATTTTAACAAACTGATTCTTACTCGAGTGATTTTTCTGCGTCTTGTAGTCATAATCCTGTCACGCCGACTATATACACCCTGTATATTATGAAGAACACACGCCGCGATTATAGTTGCGGGAATAAGATCTACCCTGTTCATGTCCAGATATTCTAAACGCCGAAATCTGCCAAACAGTAGAGCGAACGATCGTTCCATGACTTGTCTTGTTCGAGCATGTGCAACATTGAATTCGGTTTGCCACCTTGCCAAGTTTCCTCGGTCCATATATGGTCGTATACACCATTTATTCACGGGATAAGCTTTGTCACCGATTATAAATTGATTTTCTTGAAAGTAATTGTTCGGTCCTTGTTCGAACTCGTCATATATATCTGAGTTTCTAAAAATTCGTATGTCTGAGACTGAACTTGGATAACCCGTGAAACAATCGGTAAATACTAATAAACTGTCACAAATGAACTGCAGTGTCATTGCATAAAAACATTTTTTATTTATGTAGGCTTCCGGATTCACTGAGGGAGCTTTGGTTGGTACATATGTACCATCAATTGCCCCAATTACTCCTCTAATGTTTGCCATTCGAAAAAACTTGCGTTCGTTACGCACGGCTCGAGCTCCGGTAGGCCAGGCTATAAGACGTGGGGCAAGTTCATTAAGGGCTTTAATCACTCTTATAAAGCATGCGTACAAGGTTGATTTTCCCATATCAAAACGATTACCATTGAATCTGGAATAAATAAAGATTTATTATGAGTATTTATTAAGGGGGCTGAGTCAGTCAAAAAAGTTTATTTTTATTATAGGCGCTACTTTTTGCTCAGAGCTGTAAAAATTTGAAATGACTCTATTCTTTTAGGATCCGTTGACAGTTGAGTCAACCGGTTGCTTCGAAACCAGAACTGGGACACATCCTGTTCGCAATGATATTTCCTATACATTAATCGTAAGGATTTTTGTATGGTTATTAAACCCAAGTTACAGAATAATAATAATAAAATGTAATCTGAATGTAAAATGTAAATAATAATAATAAACCCAATTTACAGAATATGTGACAGAATTTTTTGAGAAACTCTGTTCCCCGGCCTGCAAAGTCGCGAATCTGTGGCTTTCCACGCGTTCCCTCCGACCTCTGATTGGTCGCCCTCCGATTCCGCGCCAATGTTACCTATGAATGTTATCTGACGGTCAGTTTTCGTGGTCAGGGTGCTGAGTTTACCGCGGATCAGGGCCGACATTACTGTGCCACTCGGTATACCTCAGCGGTAACGCTTAGGTTGCGTCGTAAGAGAGAATAGAGGACCGGTGAAATTCCGGCGTTCCAATATAAATGTGACACTTGGGGGAAAGATTGCATAAGTTTCAGGTTGAGGTGGAAGGCCGCAGCGGAGGCACTAACGACCACGCCGACGCTCGGATTTCCAGGTCGTTTTCCGTTATCTATTTCGTTATCTACGCTATCTCTACGTTTACGTTTGTTCGGAACCCCGCGTCACGAGGAGATTCCCTCGTTATCGACCATCACCCCGACAGTTCAGTCATTTTTCCGGTCAGTTTAAGTTACGTCAGTTATCTCTTCGCATCGTTTGTTACTTCGGGTAGCTTCGTTGGCTTTCGGCATCGCCGTTCACTTCGGCAAGATTCTGGTTCCTTCGGGCGCTCGCGTGTGCGCGCGCATCGCCGCAACAGCATCGCTGCGCTTCACCCAGAAGTGGGATCAAGGTAAGAGTGGGGTGAGCGCCTCGCGCGGCCCAGCTGGTTCGTAAAATTGCGCCCGACGCTCTCTCGTCGGCCGGCCTCCGGCCGGGCAGCTGTTCTCTTGTTCTCTCTTGTTCTCTAATGTTACCTAATGTTACCTAATGTTACTTTTTTTTTGGGTTTTGCGTTCTCTATTCGTTATTTCGGGTGTTCTCTATGCGTTATCTTTGGCGTTCGGTAGGCGGTTAATTAATCGGTCGTTCTCGACCTGTTATCTCTAGTATTCCCTATTAATTGGGTACCGGTGTTCTCTTTTTACATTTCGGGAGTTCTCTCTTGCACGCCGGTGTTCTCTGAATGCATTTTCCGACGTTCTCTCCCTTGATTTACCGGTGATCTCTTAATCCATTTTCCGTTATCGCCCACAGGTTTTTATTTTCTTTCAGCTGCCTTCCACATGGACACTCGGACTTATTTTGTGAGTAGTGACAGTTATGCGAGCACTCGCCAGTGTTCTATGCCGCGTGCACTTACGTTCCCTCGTGTTATCTGAATAGTTCGCGATCGTTCTCTACAGTATTTCGGTTTTTGTGTGCACCGTTATCAAGTGTTATCTGGTTATCCGCGTGCATTTATTCGCGCGTTACCTGGATTCCCGCGTTTGTTCTCCGATAGACCGCGTGCATTTATCGAGTGTTATCTGGTTTTTCACGCGCATTTCTCGTGTGTTATCTGGGTTTTCGCGTACATTTATCGATTGTAATCTGGGTTTTCACGCGCATTTCTCGTGTGTTATCTGGGTTTTCGCGTACATTTATCGTGTGTTATCTGGGTTTCCGCGTACATTTATCGCGTGTTCTCTGGTTTTTCACGCGCATTTATCGTGTGTTATCTGGGTTTCCGCGTACATTTATCAAGTGTTATCTGGTTTTCCGCGTACATTTATCGTGTGTTTATCGTGGGTTTTTTTGCGTACATTTATCGTATGTTCTCTGATTCGTTCGCGTGCGTTATCTAACGTTCCCTACCGATTTTGCGTACGTTTTCGGGAGTTATCTGGTGATGGTATTAGTTTTAGGAAGTTCTCCTTTTTTGTGTGTGTTCTAATTTCCGGTTTGGTTCTTTTCTTTGAGCTTTCGCGCTCTCGTTATCCTGTTATCTCGTTATCTCGTTACTTACCACGGCGATTTCCGTGGTATCTTTTTTTGTGTAAAATTTATGAAAAATAAACCGACCGAATTTCTCTGATTATAATTTCGAGTTTCGCCCCTTATTCGGTGATACCAAGGATCCGCGCCCTCTCTCCACAACCTACACACTGAGCGGCCCCGAGGTTTCCGTGAATCGCCTCTACGAGTCCGTTGCCGTTTGGTTTTAAGTACGTTTATGTTTTCGGTTTGGGCGGTTTGCCGATTCCGCCCGCGTAACAAAAATAAAAATCGGCTGGCGCCCACCGGCATTTGGCGACGGACGAGGAGAGCGCACGAAGGTGGCGGAAAAATAAGAATTTTCCTCACAAATAATAATAATAAAATGAAAATTTATTGACTGACTCGTCCCCCTCAAGGTACACTTACTGATCAAGGTTTGGTGAATCAGAATTTATACATGGGCATGGCCCGTCTACTGTCAATAAAATAAAATAAAATACCTGTAGCTATCTGGTGTTGCTATCAACCATATTACAGCCAGCAACTGCTTATGAGGCTCAACCATTTGTAATTTGGGTGCCAAGGTGATGTACAGCCATTCGAATGCTTCTCGTTGCATCCGAAAATGGTTATAGAACTCAATGGCTGAGAAGTTTGCAATTGTACGCTCTACAAACATTTGGCAGCGATTTGGTTTATTTCTGTTGTCTCTAACACGTCTCTGCAGTCTGTTAATGTGGAGCTGAATAAGGTCATCCTCATTTTCTTCGTCGAATTCGTTTTCGTTGTTGAATATTGTATGCCACAGCATTACCACATTCACTATCGTTCTAATAATAAACTCCATTGCGTCATAAGGGCAAGAAATAACAATATTTGTTACATCTATTTTGAAATATTGTAACGGCCGAGCGAATGAATACACGGGATCTTTGTTGTTGGGGCGGATATTATTGATTATAAAAGCTTTTGGTTATTCCGATCGATTTGTTTCGCGCACGTCTGCTCTCTGTCAAAGTCTCGTCAAGACTCACGTCTGTCAAGATCGCTGTGAAGTCGCTCAACTATTCGTTTGTCTATTGTTATATCCGGTGTCCTTGTAAATAGTCAGCTAAACCCGTTACACTACTCCCCCCCTTTTGAGTTGCCGCCCCGGCAACTCCTATTCCACCCTAAGATGTGCCACGGTCCATCATCCTAATATCAGTCCAATATTTTCTCAACCTACACTGTCCTGACATTTGTCCAAGTCCTCAAGGAAAACCATGGCCAAAAAACCTTGGGAAGAACAGTGTTAACATAGCTAAATAATCTCATTTTTCCTATACCAGTCTTTGACAAGCTACATAATTTCATTTTAATCTGTCTCCGTATCTATCAAATCTATTTCTAATCAAATCTAAATACTTCATTGATTAAAAATTAATCTTTCATTTTCTCCATCTCTTCATTCTTCGTTTCCATGTAATTGTTCAACATTTTCCATGTGCCTCGAGATTTTCTCCAGATGGACGGTAACTCCAAATTCTCGTTCCGAACATCACGTGCAAGGACAGGAGACAGGAATGTAGAAAACTCGGGTACAAGGAAACCTGTGACACAAATTACAAAAGCGTAGATATCTGAAAATAATAGAGAACCGCTCCCAAGCAAGCAACGTAATTGCTCAATTTAATCCTTTCGACCAACAAAATAATTCGATCTTCTCTTTACTTCACACCTACGATACCACATTCAAAACATAAAATAATTCATATCCTCTTCAATCAATTACCAGAACATAAGGTTCCTGACGTCAATGCCTTGTCAAAGAGAAAATTATTTACTTCTTTTTTTTAAATTATTACTGTCTCCGAACAATCTCGTGTGCACCCGAAACTTGTTCACAGTGTTACCATTGACAAACTCTAATCTCCTCGGGAACCCTCCAGAGCGCTTACAGTAACAAAGTGTTGTGGCCACCAACACAATGTCACAACGCTCAAGGTCCACAGACAGGCAGATTCCACAATTAACTCGGAAATCTTTCCAGGGCTCAATCCCAAGACTCCAGCCAGTTATTCAAGATCATTTTAATTCACATATTCTTTGGAAACCCTCCAGAATGTCTCTCGTCAAACATTCAAGGCTCCAAACAAGCAATCTCAATTTCCCGGCATTGACGTCTCCTGACCTAATACCTAATACCTGCATTATTCTTTGGAAGCACTCTCTTTCCTATGAGAACAATCTTTTCTAATGTGCCCTCGGTCACCGCAGTGCCAACAAATCTTGTTGTCTATCTGTTGTCGAACTTCCTCACGAGTCGAAGTAAATTCTGGTTTCCTACGAGTTCTGCCGGTCGACTTTCCGATCTGGTGATTTTGGGAGGAATAATCGCAGACTTCTTTGACACTCGCGAGTTCTCTTTCCTCGATCAGATTCACTTCCTGAATTTCTTTGGTGCGAGACACGGCAACACCCAAAGAACAGATATTTTCCAACCTAAGCATCTTTCTGATCCTTCTACTAGCCAACCCTGCGATGAATTGCCAACAAGCTATCTTGTCCGTCACTTCCGGAGCACAATCGGGGTAGGCTAATCTGACCAGGCGGCTGAGATCCGTTGCAAAGCTACCTAAACTTTCCTTTCTCTCTTGTTTCCTATTGTGAAACTCGACAAAACTGATTTGTTCGAAATGTTGTTCACCGAATCTACGATCGAGTTCCTGCTTCACTTTTTGAAAGTCCTTGAGTTCTTCATCGTCTAAATAGACTAAAATTGCTCTTGCTGGGCCTCGAAGCAAAGATCCTAACACAGCAACCTTTTCTTGCTCGGAATAACGATTGTACTTGGCAATTATCTCGAATTGTTTAAGATAACTGTTCCACGAACACGAACCGTCAAACGTGTCTAATTTCAACCGTAACCTTCTGTCAAAGATCGATGAATCTCTCTGAATCACGTTTCGTTCCAACGATTTGGGTCGTGGTGGTGAAACAGTGGGAGCCGGAGTCTGAAGGACCTCCTCTCTTTCCTTAATCTGACACGAATCATTTCCAGCGGGAGAATGATTAGAAGCGTTAGAAACATTTTGAACGATTACCGGGTCTTGGAGATCGTTCCTCACAGGGCTGATTTCCTGGATCGCTACACGTAGGGCCTCCCTGGTGGCGGCAACAGCTGCTTCCTTGGCGATTTCAATTGTCCCTGCTCTTACCGACTCAACCGCTGCCTTTCTGATTTCCGAAATTTCCTCTGCTTGTTTAATTTTCAAATCCTGAATGATCTTCCTAAATTCCGCAATCATTTTCTCAAATTCTTCTCTGGAAACATAATCCGATCTCTCCATCGTTGACATCTCAGTAATTCTTCACTACACGGATTCGAATTGCACACTTCTGACACCAATGTAACGGCCGAGCGAATGAATACACGGGATCTTTGTTGTTGGGGCGGATATTATTGATTATAAAAGCTTTTGGTTATTCCGATCGATTTGTTTCGCGCACGTCTGCTCTCTGTCAAAGTCTCGTCAAGACTCACGTCTGTCAAGATCGCTGTGAAGTCGCTCAACTATTCGTTTGTCTATTGTTATATCCGGTGTCCTTGTAAATAGTCAGCTAAACCCGTTACAATATTATGAAAGTATCGCCAAAAAACCTCAATCAAATTTGTTAGGTTATGCAGCATATTAAAAGTAGATTTACAGCGTAAATTAGTTTCACAGTTTAAGATTTCAACTTTAAATATAGTTCAAAATAGCTCCAGTTTGAATGTTAAACAATAAATATTTTTTCAGTTATTTACAATACTTGCTATTGTTCATAGATGATGGTACGAGCGTTTCTTACTTTATTGCAATTAGCAAGCTGTAACGGCGCATTTGCGACGATTTTCGCCGTACTCACAGACTACGGTAATAAGTTGTCGTTCGGCAAATTGCCAATGCCAAACTGAACGACGCTAGCTTTGACGCTTGGCTCGTAACAGTGAAGCGATAAAAGCGCCTCTGCTGGCCATAAGTCGAAAATAACGAGTGCACAACGCTCTATTGGTCGGTTCACCAGAGCGACTCACTCTGCCAAACTGAACGACTATACCTCGTCCGTGCGTTCATTCGGAACGCACCCCAGGAGAGCGAGTACGGTGACGAGCTCTACTCGCACCAGGTGGACTACCGGGACTTACTGCTCAGACCCTCGTGGTATTGAGGGAAGCCGAGGCGAAGCGTCGTCTCCGGCGATGTTACCTGCGTGACTATCATTTTTGTCCCTTTTGTTTTTTTTTCTGCCGCGTTATCTCCATGCGAACTGCGATACTTTTTGTTTAGGCTACCGGCCTGTTTTTTGTTTAATGCCGCGTTATCTATTTCTAATATTATTGTTACCTCCGAGACATTACCTTCTTTTGTTAGTGCTACCGTTTATATTTTTCGTTAATGCTATCTCCGTTAGTGCTATCTCTGACCTTGTTAATGCTACCTTTGTTACCTTTGTTAATGCTATCGACTGACTTGATCTAATCGCCCATAACGGCGCCCACCGTAACTACTACGATCGGTAGGTTATTGTTATCTTCGGCAAGACCGTACCTTTGCTGCTCTCTCACATGTTATCTAACGATTTGGTCCCGGGAAGACCTAAAACTCGCCCAAAAGTCTGGGAATATGACAACGGCCTTAAAGCCACTCCCAACCGCGCGTTATCTCTTTAGAACAGTCCCGGGAAGAGCTTAAAACTCGACCAACATATGGGAAAAGAACCACAAGTGCCTTAGAGCTATTCCCGATCTCGCGTTATCTTTGTTACCTTTTTGATATTACCAGTAGTTTTCCACGCGTTCCTTCCGACCTCTGATTGGTCGCCCTCCGATTTCGCGGTAACGTTACCTATAAGGTAGGGTAGCATTTCCGCCGAAACTCATTTCAGCTAAAGTCCGTTTACGCCAAAAATCATATCAGCCAAAGTCCGTTTCCGCCAAAGTCGCTGCTATTGGTCCGGAGCGTGTCCAATGAGCGCGAGGAATGCTCGAAGACGTGGTGAATGATGCGAGTGAACGCTAGATGGAGCTGTAAGCTCGTTTCACAATATCCGCCTGCTGAAATGTGTCGAGCCCTAGTGTCTGATGATTTCGCTTCGTCGGTAAATAGACCGGGTGGCGAAAAAAACAGGTTGAACAATAATAATGATAATAATAACAATAATAATAATAATTTTGCATAAAAATTGAAATTCCATCGGGCGCCGCGCCCGATACTCTCTGACGGCGAGAATGTCGATCTCACGAGCAAGTGAATTCTCGCGCTTGACATGACGGACGCGGAGCACTCGGCGAACGGTCCGCAGCCGCAGGCCGCAGCATCTGCGACTCTGCCAGGGGATACGAACGACGGTGATGACAGCGACGAGAGTGAAGCGGAGCAAATACTCAACGCGTGGAAGGCTTCGAGATGCACGGTGATTTAATTTATTGTGTTTTTATTTCAAATCGTTTGACTGGTGATAGTGGGCCAACGGACATTTTCATCGTTACAGCTCAGGACAGCTCAGGACGAGGCCCCGTTAAGCTCTCCGGACAGTGACAGTTGGCTCATTGTTGACCCTGCTTAGCTCGTGGCTATGCTGGGACAGCACTGGAACAATGGCGACAAAAAATCTCCGCCGTTCTCAAGTTCTGGCAACGCAGACTTGAACGAGGAATCACAAGCAACCACCGCCACCGCAACGACAGCCACTGAAGGAGTCCCCGTTATCCTCCATTTCCATGCCCATTCTGCGACCGAGCATACACCAGTTGGGGCTTTAGTCCAAGACACATCAAGGCCGTTCACACGATATCCCCGAAGCTGAATTGCAAGTGGTGCTTACAGGTGCGTTTGCCAATCCGTCTTGCGTATGAATGAAAATAACATTTATTTAATATCTTCAGGTTCTGCCGACTCACGCGGCTTGGAGGCGGCACGTGATATCGGCTCACAATCCATCCGCCAGCGACGCTCACAACAGCCACCTGATCCTCGAGGAGGCTCACATGGTCCTCCAAATCGCCACCATTTTTTCTAGGAAAAAAATATTTATTTGTATAAAAAAAAATTATAGATTGGCTGCTGCCACATAAAGAAAAATGAATTAAAATAAATGTGATTTTCGCAGAGTTTGCAAGGCACAGGTGCGAGATAAATTTTTTAATCCATTTTGTTTATTTTAACACACACACACACACTGTGCTCTAAATGTATTTATGTATTTATACAACGATGATGGTAGATAGTTTATGCAGGAACAGGAGAATACTCGTCCTTCTTTATTGATGGATCGGTCCTGAAGCAGGGAGGGGTACATATATTTGTATATATATACGTATATCTTATACTGAATACATTTTTACATCTATAAAAAAGGAATAAGTTAATTTTAGTTTTGTTACCTGTTGCATGTTATTCGTGCATCTGGCGAATGTTCGGGAGCACCAAATATATCTGCCAGAGGAGCTTACGGCATTTCGGACATCGCGGTATTTCGTCGTTCCGAATAGATTCATTGATGCACTTTATGCAGGCTGCTTCGTGACCGCAAGTGTACCAACGATAATCGACATCGCTGCTGCAATAAAAACTGCGTCCATCTTCAATTCCGTCTTCGTCGTTAATACCTGTATAAAAAGCCATAAAATTATTCAATAAATTACAAATTATTATAAACAGTAGTAATTTACCTTCAAAAATATTCGGCCTGATGGCGTTTCCATTATTTGACCCACCTGCGTCTCCGTTGATCGGTCCGTCGGCATTTCCGCCGTTCGTCCCCTCAGGATTTTCGACGTTATCGTTATTATTTACCATCTCTGCAGCGCGTTCGTTATTTTCCTCGACAGCGTTTTCCATGTCGACTGCTCCGGTGACCATCTCCATTGGTATCTCAGGAGTCAATTGTTTTATGGTCTTCTTTTGTCTTCTTTTTCTTCTTCTTCTTCAGGCTATGAAACAATTGACTAATAAATAATAAATACAATCTAAATAACTAATAATAATAAATACAAGGTAAATAACGTGATTGTTAAGCAATTGTTTGTCTACTCCTTACGTCCCTTATTTTGTGCATCACGGCTTATTATAATTTTTTTTTTTTTTTTAATGCATTTGAAATAATAGGGGGATAGCGTGAACTGTCAAAAGAGAAGACCGCGTTCGTACACAGTCCAAAGAAAAACCGAGAAAAACAGACAATCTAGAGGAAAATAAGCATACCTGGACTCATAATCGCCGAAGGAAATTCTAGCAATCCGACCGAAATATAAATTCCTGAAGTCTCTGTGAGGTATGTCTCAAAAAACTCTCTGCAAAAGTCCTCCTTCTACGATTTGAGGTTATAATTCGAGGGGCAAGGAGCAAGGGGCGCAACGGACAGCACTGAACCGCAAATGCCGAGAGACGCCATCTCCCGGGGACCAACGTCGATAAAATCAATTACATCAGAACCGATCGATAATTCAACCGAAGCCAAAATCGATGTCCAGGCAGAGACATCAGGCGACAGCAACCCAAAGCTCGACCCAACTACCCAGAGAACTCCGAAGATAAGAGGCCGACCGTCGAACCATCTGCTTTTGCAGAGAGAGAGAATCAATTCCTGCGGGTCGATACGCGACTACGTTCTGCCTAAAAGAAAACGCTCCAACTCGACTGATAATTCGCCGGAAGACAACGCACACAGAGACTCAAAGGCGTTTCGAAAATCATCGAAAACTCCACGCTCTCCGCCGAGGAGCAACCAACCCGTCAGCGGCAAATCTCCGAGCCCTGATAACTCACGGCAATCGTACCCAAGAACAAACTCGGCCTCGGAAATGGAGACGATATTGGAGCAGCTGAAGAAGATGAACGAGGACAACGGCAAGCGTTTCGACACCATGAGCGATCTAATCGAACAAACCAGCAAGAAGCAGGACAAGAAATTCGACGAGATCAAGCAAGAACTAAAAAACACCAAAGAAGAATTTACCAAAGCTCAACAAAAACTCGAGGCCAAGATCCAAGCACTAGAAGAGACCGAACATAGAAAAAGTCAAGAATTCCAAAACAGGCTGAAGAAACTGGAAACCAGCAGGCCGGCATCTCCGACAAGAAACCCAGCTGACGACCGCAGACTGGAAATGCTCGAGCACAAATGCGAACAACTGGAAAAAACGGAAATAAGGAATAACATCATCATAAAAGGACTAAAAATAAAACCGAACGAAGCCAAAGAGACCCTCAACGAATTTCTTGCAACCGAATTCGGCACCGTGGACAAGATTATCGAGCAACGAGCAATTCCAATTGGAAACAGCACCCTATTCTCGGTCAAACTCGACAGCTGGAACACCAAACATAATATCCTGAAGAAAAAAAAGGAGCAGCTAAAAGGAAAAAATATATATATCAGCGGCGAACTCACGTTCAAAGAAAGACAAACAGGCAAGCAGCTAAGGGATATAGCGAAGCAGCAGCGAGAAGAAGGTCACCAAGTCAAGATAGCCTACAACAAAATCGAAATCGACGGCACCTGGCATTTCTGGGACGAGAAAGAAGAGAGACTGAAGACTCCAAAACGCCCAGCTACGACCACGGAACCACCTCATACCCGACCGTCGACCTCCAAAAATGTGTCAAAAAACTAGAAAGGAAAAGTGAGCATTCTGTGATTTTCTGGAATGCCCACGGTTTCGCCAATGTCGAACACAGTCAGTCAATTCTATCGTCCGATGTAAACTGCATCAGCGAGACCTGGCTAACTACGAGCCCAACTGTACCACCCTTATATCTGAGAAGCTACAACTGCATCTGGGCGGACGCGACGAAGGATTACAGCATGGGACGAGGAAGCGGCGGGCTCGCTGTCATTACGAACAACAAACAGACGGAAATCATCGACATCTGCCCGTGGTGGATTTTTGTAAGGTCAACTCTATCAAATTTATCAGCGATTATCGGAACTATGTATTTTAAACCGAATTTGAACATAGAGCCCATCCTCGAATCGTTACAAATACTTTTAGACGAAATTACTGTAAAATACGACGAGGACATAATCATAATTGGAGGGGATTTTAACGCCAGGGTGGGAGATCAGGATCCCCTACCGACGGAGGTTTTCGACGAGTCAAGTCTTTTTGATACGATTATTTTAACTGACCGCACAACTAATTTAAGAGGCGCACAAATCGCTGAATTTATGGCCGCGAATGCCTTTCTATTAGTCAACGGCAGATCAATAAGTGACCGACCGGCTCGGCCAACTTTTCTCAGTAAAACAGGAAAAAGCGTAATCGATCTAGTATGGATTAACGTAGTAGGGATTAGATGGGTAAAAGACTTCCGAGTGATACTAGAGCCCACATTATCAGACCACTTTCCGGTAGAGCTTAAACTATGGAGCGATAAGGGGTCTACCCTAATTAGACGGCCAAAAAAAGTACTATTTCCACGAATTTTTTTGACCGGTATAAATTATAAATATGGATATAAAAAGTGTTAGGCCTAAAAAATATACTCTTAAAATACACAAAAAAAAAAAAATTTCATATTTATTTCACTCAGTTTTTGTACACTAAAATGGAAGAGAAGACAGGTAAAAAAAAGATGGGTGTGCGCTGTTGATGAAATCTCTGGAATGCATGATAGGAAAATAAATTTTTAAATGGTTTTAGATTCCTTAGGTAAATGGCTATAGCGCATATCATACGATTTTTGATTTTATCTAAAATGACAAAATGGCGGCCATTTTTTCAAAAACTTCGAAATATCACGTTTTTTTTCATCGTTTTTTGAGAAAAAAAAATAGTTACACTTAAAATTTCAAAATTTGTATGATATGCGCTATAGCTATAATCATAATGAACATGTGGTACAATTTTGGTGAGGATCGGTTGAATAGTTTCGGAGATTTCATCAACAAGCCGTCCAAAAACGTCATTTTGAGAAAAACGCGTTTAACGGGTTGCGGTGCGTACCCTAACGCGCTCAAGTACCACAGTGGGCGTCCCTCAAAAGTACACGTAGACTGCCAGGATCATCATAAAAGTTTAGTATGATACTTTTAAATATGTATACTTTCGAAAAATGCAATAAAAAAAAATCGATTTTTTGAAAATTCTAATTAGGGTAGACCCCTTAAGATAACGGAAACAGAATCTCTGGCAGCACCGCACCCTCGGCCTCCGCCCTACACAGTTCTCAACTGGAAAGACGAGGGACGAGAGACTTACATCGATTCACTTTTAACCTCACACAGCTTAGCAAACATTCCCCCTGACGCGACATCAAATACACTGAACAAAAATTTAACCCAAGCGATTCTTCAGTCCGCCCAAACAGCAAACATGCAAAATACTATTACGAACAGCGGGAAAACAAATAAAAACAAGCCCTGGTTTGACAAAACCTGCGTAAGATTAAAAAAAGATTTGCACAAAGCTCTACGAGATCTCGAGAACCCAAGTCACTCTGTAGAAATAAAAAACAAATATCTAGAATGCAAAAAACAGTACCGCGAAACCTTAGAACACTCGAAAAAGCAATATACCCAGAACATCAAAAACAGCTTCTCTAATCTCAAATGCCCCTCAGAATTCTGGAATGCAGTAAAAAGATACAAACAGAAACCCCTATCTATGTTCACCCTGCCGGCAGACATTTGGAACGAATTTTAGGCCGCAGTATACGGGCCCAGAAATAACATCAGCCTAACTTTTTATGGCCCCGGTCATCCAATATTAGACGACGAAATTACCCCCACGGAACTTGAAAGAGCTCTGAGAAAAAGTAAGTTCGGCAAAGCGCCAGGCCCGGACAAAATACCTAGTGAATTTCTCAAGAACCTACCACCGAATTGCCTACAATATCTATTATATCTATACAACGAAGTAATGAAAAGCGAGTCAATTCCTTCAGACTGGGCAAAAGTTGTACTTACTATGATCTTTAAGAAAGGCGACAAAGAAAACCCGGCGAATTACCGCGGAATTGCCCTTGTAAACAACGTCACAAAAATTTTCACAGGCATACTTCGAGACAGACTAAACACGCTGACCGCTCACCTAAAAATCTTGCCCGAGTCGCAAATGGGCTTCAGAAAAGGCCGCAGCTGCACAGAAAGCATTTTTACGCTAACGACTGCCATCCAACTACAACTGAGACTCGGGAAACGTGAGGTTTACGCGATCTTTGTCGACTTTAAGCGGGCATTTGACTCTATTCCACACGCGCGACTATGGGAGAAACTATACAGGCAAGGCATCAGCCCAAAATTTATCAGAATAGTTAAATCTATGTACGACCAAGCGAATATCCGAGTCAAATCCCGCGGTACATTTTCTAACGAATTCCCGGTCTCTGAGGGCGTACTCCAAGGAGAGTCACTCAGCCCGGACTTGTTTCTGCTGTTCATCGCCGACTTTGAACAATTTTTCAGAGATCAAGGCCTAATAGGGGTGAATATAGACGGTCGGTGCGACATTATAATGATACTCTACGCTGACGACACTGTGATATTAGCCCATTCTAAGATAGATATAGCTAGAAAATTAAAGGCTCTCGAAGAGTACTGCGCTCAGAACGGCCTCGAGGTCAATGCAAACAAAACAAAAATTGTAGTTTTTAAAGCCGGGGGAAAACCGAAATCGATAGAAAAGAACTTTACACAATACGCGGTCACGAACATCGAGGTAGTGTCAAGCTACAATTACTTAGGCGTCCCAATTGCGAGCTCGACACTAGGCTTAAAAGCGGCTCAAGCAGCAATCAGCAAGTCAAAGATTGCGGCCGGCACAGCCTTATCCATCCTCTCAAAAGCAAAATGCGAAGCTTGGGACGCATATGTAAAACTTTTCGACAGCATGGTTGCTTCAACACTACTGTACGCATTTCCAGCCTGGGGCCTGAGGTATTCCGAGTTTATCGAATCAGCACAGACCTGGTACTACAAGAGACTACTATATCTGCCCAAAAACACCCAGAGCGCGGCGCTCAGATTAGAAATAGGTACGCAAAAACTAAAGTATAGAGCGATGAAAAATACGTGGGAGTGGTTCATCCGTATCCTCGAAATGCGCGACGAAGAACTGCCAAAGATATGTATGCTCAGATCAATCAGCCTAGTCGCAAATCTCGAAGGAGAGAGCAAATATAACTGGGCCTCGCAACTCAAATCCTTTTTGATCGAAACCGATTCACTGGACCTCTGGGAGAACCTTGAGCCTGACGCGTGGAGGAGAAAAACGACAGAAATATTCAACAAATACAAAGAAGAGCTAAAAATCCAAGACCTTGACGCGTGGGCGAGTTCGTCTTCCTCCCAGATCAAAATACAGAGGTCAATAGACGACCCTACCGCAAAGCACCTCACTCTTCACTTGCCCATAAACATAAAACGAATACTATCTCAAATCAGGCTATCCAACCAGTATTATTGCAACATAACCTACAAGCAATGTATGGCGATTTTAGACCCGCGGCAAATATGCCAAGTCTGCAACATGCACGAAAACGAAACAGTCGAACATTTTATTCTAAGGTGCCCTATCTACGAACCCCATAGAAGGCACCACATTGGCGGAGTAATAAGTGCGGGCGAGCCAACCAGTGCATTAATATCACTGGTTGACTCCAAAGACCACAAGATACTATGGAGACTGTACAACTATGTTATCAATAGCCTAATGCTAAGAGCCTTTGCACTAAACATGTAATAAATTAAATGCTAAGAACCTCCGCACAGAACCTGAAATTCACTGTATATTTACATTGTAACAGCGCCGAACCACGCTACCTCCCCTTGCTATAGGAGTAACTCTGTACCCCTGATAAGCAATAAATCATACATACATACATACATACATTTGAAATAATAAAAAATTAAAAAAAATTTCAATTAAAAAAATCAGGTGCCAGTGCGCGTGCGCGCCGTCAGCTGAGCGCTAAATATGCGAAAGACAGCTTGTGTTGCTAAACGTCACATATGTCGCATCGGCGCGCAGTGTCACAATCCACAAGTGTCACAAGTGATGTTTTACGACAAGAGATAAGGGAGGATATATCGATTATGTTATTAGATTATAATTGGATCAATCCGTCAGAACTGGATCAATTGTAAAGTGATTGTTTAGGCATAGAAATACATCGAATTTTTGTTTCATTTACCCCACGTGAATTGAGGTTAGAACGGATTTTTCCCGATAGTAAACATCGGGAGTCCCATCGGGAGTGTGGTCACTCGCTTAACCTAGATTTCGAATTTGATTTGCGATAGGATCAACGGTAAATTTACGTTTCTTTTCTTTGTTGTTATTTCATAGCGATTTGCAAAGTGGATCTGGATTTGTAGAATTTTTTGGACAGCGTTGTGGTCATCAGGACCATATCCTAAGTTGCTACGGCCAAATGGCACCTCCGTGAAGTTGGCCGGCACACTTTGGACTTTCGATTTCTAACTAATTGATATCGATTGATAGTCGTTTGATATTGATTGATAGCCTAATATCAATGATTGATAGTAATTAGTTTTTTTATAATATCAAAAACAAAATTTATCCTGAAGTTGGCCGCATTTTTTTTATTTTCTGCCGAAATGACTTCTTTTAGGGCTTAATCGATGCGGAATCGTTTGATAGTTACGAATTCATCAATAAAAACGTTTGATAGTCCACGGTTCGACAGAAAAAAATAAAAATCGAAGTTTGTCATCAGCTGTCACATGACGGGGTCAGCCGATCATATTACCGCCGGACATATTACCTGGTCAACAGGTAATATGACCGCCGATTTTGATTTTTCGCTAAAATAAACGAAATTCGTATGCAATCGATGCGGAATCGTTTGATAATTCATCATTAGCGTTTGATAGCGATTGATAGTCCACGGATTCTCTAAAAATATCATGTAGAAAGCTGTACGCGCTTTACACGCCGCAGCCGCCGAGCAACATAACCTGCAATGCATGTTTTTAGCCGAATTCAATTAAATTGGCTCGCAATCGATACGGAATCGTTTGATAGTTAATTAATAACGTTTGATAGCGATTGATAGTCCACGGATTCTCGGAAAATATCATGTAGAAAGCTGTACGCGCTTTACGCGCAGCAGCCACCGAGCAACATAACCTGCAATGCATGATTTTAGCCGAATTTAATTAAATTGACTCGCAATCGATGCGGAATCGTTTGATAGTTAATTAATAACGTTTGATAGCGATCGATAGTCCACGGATCCAACCGCTATCAAACGCTAATGATGAATTATCAAACGATTCCGCATTGATAACATTGTTCCGCATTGGTATCAATCGCTATCAAACGCTAATGATGAATTATCAAACGATTCCGCATTGATTGCATACGAATTTCGTTTATTTTAGCGAAAAATCAAAGTCGGCGGTCATATTACCTGTTGACCAGTTAATATGTCCGGCGGTAATATGATCGGCTGACCCCGTCATGTGACAGCTGATGACAAACTTCGGTTTTTATTTTTTTTCTGTCGAACCGTGGACTATCAAACGTTTTTATTGATGAATTTGTAACTATCAAACGATTCCGCATCGATTAAGCCCTAAAAGAAGTCATTTCGGCAGAAAATAAAAAAAATGCGGCCAACTTCAGGATAAATTTTGTTTTTGATATTATAAAAAAACTAATTACTATCAATCATTGATATTAGGCTATCAATCAATATCAAACGACTATCAATCGATATCAATTAGTTAGAAATCGAAAGGCCAAAGTATGCCGGCCAACTTCACGGAGGTCCAAATGGCTCCATCATCTCAACAGCAAGTTTCACAGGAATACCAACAAGTTCATCAACCAGTTAAGAGTGACGTACATTTATTTCTTTTAAATAATTTAAGAAAGGCCAAACATTATTTATTTATTTTGCAATGAGGCAGGGGGCGCTACCACTTCTACAATAAAAAGTAATAACTAATTCTATATATTTGCAAAATTTGTAAGCTGATGTTGTAAGGTGATGGCGGACCGAGCGACTATTACTGCGACAAAATGGAGTGATCGTAGCACGATACCACGCTCTGCGTGGTCAAGCGCGTTCACGAGAGTAAAAATGTGGTCGCCGACGGCGAAAGCGTCGAGGCTGTGCTGTCCATTTACTGACGACAGCCATGCTGTCCAAGGGCTCGCAGTACTACGACGGGGTTCCCTATGTCACCCAGTGTCCCATTTAGGAGGGAACGACCTTCAGGTAACTTTTTTTCCTGGTCCCCGAACACCTTTTTGACCTTCCGGATCTCCGAAGGTCATTCGATTTTTTCTTATCTCAATAGTGGATTTTGGACTTATTTATTTTACAGCTGGTTCGAATCTGACCGAATATGGGTGACCGGACTAATCGTCGGGGGGATCTGCGTGGCGAATTCTGCTATTCCGGCTCGCAGGCCATTAAAGCTCTGCGCGAAGAAGGAACACAGACCGTTCTGATCAATCCTAATATCGCCACTGTACAAACGTCCAAGGGAATGGCCGACAAAGTTTACTTTTTACCGATCATTCCGGAGTACGTCGAGCAGGTAAAATTCCCGGACTCTACGGGAATTTATATGGGAGCGGTTAAAATAAAAATTCCGGAATAATCTCTCACAATTGTTTTCATCCAACAGGTCATAGTGTCGGAAAGACCGGACGGAGTTCTCCTCATTTTCGGCGGTCAAACAGCGCTCAACTGCGGTGTCGAATAGGAGCACAAAGGCGTATTCAAAAAGTACCAAATTCGAATCCTCGGTACACCAATTCAGTCGATCATCGAGACAGAAGGAGACGGTCGGATCTTTTTGCCGATCGTATAAGCGCGATACACGAGGAAGTCGCGCCCAGTGCGGCTGTGTATCCGATTCAGGATGCGATGGAAGCAGCCGAAAAGATGGGTTACCCGGTGATGGCTCGCGCGGCGATTTCCCTCGGCGGTCTCGGTTCCGGTTTTGCGAATACGAAGAAAGAGCTTAAGACGCTCGCCCAGCAGGCGCTGGCGTGAAATCGTTCAAGGGCTGGAAGTAAGTCGAATACGAGGTGGTTCGCGACTACTTCGACAACTGCATCACAGTGTGCAACATGGAGAACTAATATTCTTTAGTAATAAAAAGAAACAATAATGACTAGAAGAAACGTTCATTTATACTAATTATAAAACTATTAGAACTAAGCTCTTCAGCATCCGCGACTCGTTCACGCGTTTCAAGACTCAACTGGGTAACAAAAACTATGGAGCCGTTCACCACAATTTAAAAAATTACGGCGATGACGGCGATTCACTCCGGTTCACTCCGTTGCGGTGGCTTCGGCGCTATCGGTATCGGCACGTACGCGGGACGCTCTTTAGCTCTTATGGTGCTCCGTTTTGATTTCACCGTATACGTCGGCATTGCCGGCGTCCTTAGATGCGGTGTTACCATTTGCGGTGGCTTCGGCGCTATCCGTATTGGCACGTACGGCGCCGATCGATCCACCGTACTGCGTTGCCGCGCTGTTACCGTACTCGGTGCCGGCATTGTCGACGTAATCGGTTGCGGGGAGAGGCTCGCAATCATTGATGGGGATCAATATTCCGAATTGACCTTGAGGTGTCGTTGTCGTTATGGTCGTTGTGGTTGGTCGTTGGGCGAGTGAAACCTCCTGGTCTTCTTCCGGCTCGGCTTCAGGTGTCGTTGTGGTTGGCTTTTGGACGGGCGAAATCTCCTCATCTTCGTCCGGCTCGCCTTGAGGTGTCGTGGTTTGTTGTTGGGCGAGTGAAACCTCATCTTCATCCGGCTCGCCTTCAGATGTCGTTGTGGTTTGTTGTTGGGCGCGCGAAACCTCCTCATCTTCATCCGGCTCGAACACCGCGAAGAAATCTTTGAGGGCACTATCGTTTCCGCAATTCTCGTTTTCGAATTCTGATCCAACATCCGGTTCCATGAGGCCACGATCATCGATTCTAACGTCGATACCGGCGACGTGATCATTTTCGACTCGGAGCTCATCTTCCGGGATCTCGGCTTCTGCAGCGATTAGTTCGAGTTCGTCCCTGGAAAGCTCGGTCTCAGCAGATATTTGTTCTGGAGAAGAAAAACAAAACTCATTTAATAAGAAATAATAATAAGAAAACAGAGAAGACGATTGTACTCTCTTATCTATACCGTTCGATAAGCTTGTATGCGGCGAGACGGTGCTAAGAAACACCGCAATTCGTTTCCGGCGCTGCTCCACAGACAACGATGGAACATCCGTTAAGGTGTTCCATTTAGAAACGAGGACCTCGTCGCGTTTCTTCGATTTGCTGTCTTTTTCCCTGTGAGGATTCAACCCGTGGTCGATCATGACGGTTTTTACGTGTTCCTCGGTCTGGAGTCTTTTCAGGGCGTCTAAATAAACAGAAATTCAATGAATATAATGTGAAAAATAACCAGCAAATACTGAAGTGGAAAAAAGCTCACCTAAAAATTTCCCGATTTCGGGCCTCGTTGCAGTCATGGCCTTGAATTTCCTGTAGTACCTTTCCAGGACATTGTTCGTGCGGCGGGACTCCTGGTCAGAGATGTCAAAACTCAGTATCGGGCGTTACTTGTTACTCGTTACGAAAGTAACCGAGTATCGGCTTTTTCGCGATACTTCGTTACAGAAATAGCGAAGTAACTATCAACACTTTATTAGTATGAGATGTGTAACGCTAAAGTTCAGTTACTCGTTACATCTGAATCGAGAAAACAAAATTGGTACCTTTACTCGATATAAAGTTAACGAGTCCCTGGTGGGACGGTACACGATCGATTACACGATGAAATGAATGGCCAAATGCACGTTCAAATACGCGCGTGTAATTTCTTCATCTATTTGACCGTGTAATTAAAAAAAAAACACGGTCAGATTTTTTTGGACCGTGTATTTGTGCGTTTATTTGTACGTGCATTTGCGATTAAATCCACTGCGCCCGGACCTTGTATACTTGTGCGTTTATTTGTACGTGCATTTGCGATCAAATTTACGGCGCCCGGACCGTGTATATGTGCGTTTATTTGTACGTGCATTTGCGATTGAATTTACAGCTGACCATGTATTTGATATGCCGCCATCTTGGATCCGCCATTTTGAATTCGGCAAATCTGATAACGGATTCGTAATCAGCGCCCTCAAAAACCCCTACCTACGAATTTTCGCTGAAAAATACGGAATTCGGATAATTTTGTCCGCCATATTGGATCCGCCATTTTGAATTCGGCAAATCTGATAACGGATTCGTAACCGGCGACTCCAAAAACCCTTGTATACAGCTTATTATGGAAATCCCATCGAACAAGATAGTTGTGACCGGGTAAATAGGAAATGCAGGAGAATTTTCGGCATCAAGCCGCCATGTTGGACACCGCCATCTTGAAAATCAAATTTATTAGGTATGGGTTTTAAAGATCAGGGTCCATGAACGCGAAATCTTGACCCCCCGGAAGGATTCCGATCAAACGTAGATAAGAAAATGTTGGCCAAAAAAAAAATTGCAACAAAAAATCGCGTTCTTTTTTAAATAAACAATCATAATGTTGTTGCATTACGGTTTCTTGAAAAATCTGACCACGGATTTGAAAAGCTGAGGAAATTTTGCATCTGATACGATTATAGCTGATTTTTTCTAGACGGCGTTCATGGAAGAAATCACCGTTGAAAAATAGGACGAAAAAGTGTCCGTTCAGGACTTAATGGGTTAATTAAGTTTTATATGTTATTTATTAAAAGTATAAAAAAGTGGGCATCCCATCAAACCAAAAGTTCGTGGCAATTGCAATCCCACCAAACCAAAAATTCGTGGCAATTTTAATCCCACCAAACCAAAAATTCGTGGCAATTTCAAAAATAAAATCAAATCAAATGCTGCCAAGCAAAATCCCTGTAGTCACTGGCATGCAAAAAACTTGGCGTACCAGCGACTTGCTCCCGTACATAGTCCATTGAAATAAGTGCGGGACAGACATAACGCGAGACAGACAACGTGCTCGCTTCGCTCGCACTCGTTGCTTTTTATTTATTTTTTCTTGTGGCCAATACAGCTATTTAAAATGCGCGCGATACGTGATGTTTCAGTGGCCATGACATCCCGAAATCGACTTTATATCGAAGTCGCTGCAGACCAACCAGAACGCTTGGTTGGCACAGAAGCGCTCGTGATTGGCCCTTATAACGGCTTAAAGTTTCGATAATTCGACTTTCGATGTGTCATGTACTTTTTAAGAGAGGCCTAGCAACAACGTGCTCGCTTCGCTCGCGCTTCTGTTATTTTCACGTCGCATGGCTCACTACGACGTGCGTGCTACGCGCGCGCTGTTGGTTCGAATTTGCCGCTCTAAGTTTATCGACCATGACGTAGCATCGTCGACCAATCACAGCCCGAGTTATACTGGCTTCAGTATTTCGATATATTCGATTATCGATGCGCCATGTCCTCTTTAAGAGAGGATATATAAAAAATGGTATTCTGTCCTTTCGAGCCCCCCCCCCCCCCCCCCCCGCCCCTCGACACCGCCGCTCGTTCCACGCGTATCCCGCCTTCCACCCACGATTTCCAGCAGTTACGCATCGAGATGGTAGTCCCGTCCTTATTTCAATGGACTATGTACGGGAGCAAGTCGCTGGTACGCCAAGTTTTTTGCATGCCAGTGACTACAGGGATTTTGCTTGGCAGCATTTGATTTGATTTTATTTTTGAATTTGCCACGAATTTTTGGTTTGGTGGGATTAAAATTGCCACGAATTTTTGGTTTGGTGGGATTGAAATTGCCACGAACTTTTGGTTTGATGGGATGCCCACTTTTTTTAGGCACTCACATTTAAAAAAAACGCACCAGGAGTGCCTATTGAAATCGCTTTGCTGGGTTTAAATTAGGTTTTAAAGAACAAAAATTAATATATTTCAAATGTATTAACTTTTTTTAGTTCAGATATCTTTAACATAGTAAAATACATATTCTTGACATAAAATAATAAGGAACTTGCATTACTAAAGATATTTTTTACTGCGGACCAGATTTTGTGTTACCCGGACGTCCGTATCACTCAGTGGCTCTGGACTGAACTGACCGAACAAGTTGAAATTTGGAATATTTCTTAGTCTAGCACTGGAAAGTATGCCCATGAAGTATGGTAATATTCCAATAATTTTATACAGGAGTTTATTTGAAGAAAATTTGGGTTTTTGGGTCTCAAAGTGTGTCCGGAGCCCAATCTCCGCTGTCAACCCAAGAATTTGGCTGAAACTTGCTACAAAATTCTAAAATACCTTAATTCTCATACACTTTTTTTAGTTTTTCCCTTACACTTTTTTTAAGGGGTGAATACCTATCACCAAAATTAAAAAATTACATTTTTAATTACGAATATATGTACAAGTGAATATTTTCCTACTTCGTACTTGACTTTGTCTATAACTTGCAGCATACTCATATTTTACCTCAATTCAGATGTTTCTTCTCTTATATTTGCCATAAGATCATTTTAGAGTGGTAATTACCTGCATTAATACATTTTAATTCGAAGAGGAAAGATGGCGCCGTAGCGACAGGTCGTGTGAAAGTGAGCTCCGGTACTTTGAGAGTTTTACGAGTGATAAAGGGCAAGGAAAGAGTTGAAAAGTTGGGGAAAGAGTGAGAGAGTGATAAGGTTGTGAAGGAACTGTTAGCAAGGGGTGGAGAGGAGTTCTTTGGTAGTTTTTCATCGTGGTGACGAAGTCAGCGCGTGTGAAGGTTAGACGAGCCGGGGCGAGAAAATGGTGGGTGACGAGGAGAAAGACGTTGGGGGGATTGAGGTAGGGGAAATGCCCACAGCGAGTGAGTGTGAGCCGCGCGGGTCAGATGGCGCTGGCGAAGAAGACGTGATGTTGACATCGACGCCCGTAGTAGCGCGCCGCGGACGCCCGCGGAAAAAGAAGATAACGGAGGGAGTGACCGGCGGGAAAATTGACAGGTATTTTTTGAGGGGAAGTGATAAGACCGAGGGCGAGCAGGGTCTCGACGGTTTCGTGAAACGCGACAAAGTCGCACATTCGCCGATAAAATGGACGAAAAAAGACGAGACGACTGCAGCGGGAGGCGACGTAGGAAGCGGAGACGAACCGAGCGACACAGACGCGGAGGAGGAGGGGACAGGAGAGTTGGAGGAGACAGTCGTGGAAACTGGAATGCAGCCGCAGTGCTCGGAGGTACACGGCGAGGCCAAGGGGCAAACTGAAGTGGTGGTTACTGGGAGTGAGGCGTCTAGTGGAAAGGAACTAGAGACGCCGAGGTTCGACCAGACTCAGCTGTTGAAGGAAGTGTCACGCATAGTAGCAGAATCGGAGGGAAAACTGATGGAATTCTGGAAAAGTGAGGCGGAGAAAATCAGAGGGGAGATCGCACCGTTGCCGTGTAGGTGTGAATCGATGAATAGAATCATCTTCTTCTCCTTTTCACCTGGCTATCGCCATCTATAGACGGCATGTGCCACCCCGAATAGAATCATCGGCGAGTTGCTGGCTGAGGCGGAAGCTTGGAGAATGCTCAGGTGGAAAGACAAGGCAGTGTGGGAGGAGGAGAGAGAGGAGTTGAAAGCGGAGATCCGCGATCTGAAAAGCAAGTGTGGGAAGATCGTATTCGTCGACGAAAATGAAAACCTGTCAACGATCTCCGATACATCTTTGGGACCGGTGAACGGTGGAGAAGGAGGGAGAAAATCGGCGAATAGCCAAGAGAATGCGGGAAAAGGTACGTCAGGCGCGGGGTGCGAAGAAACAAAGGACGTGGAAATCGGGGTGAGCCAGCCGGCCGGACGAGGGATGAGGCGCTCGCAAAGTGAGACGAGAAACACAGAGAGGGTGACACGGAGCAAAGAGGCATCGAGACAGCACTGGACCGTAAGCCAAGAACGGAGGGAAGTGCGCAAGAATAACGGCGGGGGATAGCGGGCGCCGAAAGCCCTGTCAGCAGCCGAATGGCAGAGTGAAGTGGAGAAGAGAAACTTGAGGAAGAACAATATCTTTGTGAGGGGCCTCAAGACAGATTGCAGTGACGACGCCATTAAGAAGGAGGTTAAGCAGATCCTGGGAGCAAAGATGAGGTTAAACCCAGAGGTCACTGCAGTTATACGCATCGGTGAGGGGGCAGTGGTAACTGTAGCCTCAAAGGCTTGCAAGTTCGAGATCATGAAGAGAAGAGGAGAGCTGCGTGGCACTGGAATATGGATTGAGGACGACTTGACGGTGCGAGAACGAGAGGCCACGGCGTGGCTGAAGAAAGAAGCGGAAAAGAAGAAGCGAGAAGGGAAGAATGTCAATATGGGGTATATGAAAGTGTGTGTGAATGGGGTGTGGTGGTACTGGGTTGAGAGAAAGGGCTGGATGGAACAAATGCCATTTCGGAGAGGGAGCTGGGGAGGTTAGCGAGGAAATAATTAAGGAGGATAGTATTACGGCAATGACGTGGAATATTGCAGGTTGGGGGAAGTTGGTGGAAGTTCGAGAGTTCATAGAGGGTTTTGATATCTTACTGTTGCAAGAAACGTGGATTGAGAAAAAGAACGAAGAGGCGATGCTGAAAAAGCTGAATAAATCTTTTAAGTAATGGTTGAAGGCAGCTGTAAGGGAGAAGCCACGGGGTAGAGCGGCGGGGGGACATTTGGTAGGAATAAAGAGGAACTTGTGTGAGAAATGCAGAGTGGAAGAATGGGATTACGGCCTAATTGTTAAGATGAGCAGAAGTGAGAGTAAAGAATTATGGATCATTGAGGTGTACAACAATGTTGGTTTTAAGCGTGTGGAAGGTCCTTTGAGACAGTGTGTGGAGGAGGGGATCCAGAAAGGCGTGGCAATAATTATAGCGGGTGATTTGAACGCGAGAATCGGAGAAGCGCAGGGGATCGTGGAATGTGTTACGTCAAAACTTCGGTCGAGATTTAAGTCAACTTCAGATTTACACGCTTGTGTCACCGCCTCAGTTTCGGGTTCCCGTACTCTGGTCAGTGGAAGCTAAAGCTTCCCCTTTACCACACCTGACTAAGAACACTGAGTGGCAGCCTCGCTTTCGAGTCCTAACCTTTCGGAAATTTACTCGGGACAGAGGCACGAGTGGTTTGTCGGATAAAGAGTGAATAAACGTTAGGGAGGGGAATTGTCGTTTGAATCTAGGGTAAATATAAGATATTCCAAAATAGGGTAAAAATTTAATAATCGCGAGAAAAATAATAAAAGTTTGATTTACTTACTGTTACTGGTGATGCAGGCCGGTTGACTCAGTTTTGGGTGGAACGTCGATGATGGTTTAAGTTGTTGAAATAATTTGCGAAACTCACTCTAATTCGATGCAATGATTAAGTTTATTAAAGTAAGTGCAAAAACTGAATAAATGTGCGTTCGATATTCCCGTTACAATCTAAGTTTAAAGCTGAGTACAAATCGTATAAAATTATTCTAAGTCCAACGTAAAATAAATTCTTTAAAATAATCAAACTTCTCAAAATAATCAAAGTCGAAGATCGCGCAAAATTCCAACGAGCCAAGGATTTTAGTAAGTTCCAACACAACAAAAATTTATTAAGTTCCAAGGTGAAATTCCAAAGTTTGAAATAATTCAAGTCGAGAACTTCTCTAAGTCCAAAGTTAAAATTCCAAAGTTTGAAATAAATCGGAATTTTTCTAAGTCCAAAGTTAAAATTCCAAAGTTTGAAATAAATCGGAACTTTTCTAAGTCCAAAGTTAAAATTCCAAAGCTCGAAATAATTCAAGTCAAGAAATTTTCTAAGTCCAAAGTTAAAATTCCAAAGTTTGAAATAAATCGGAAATTTTCTAAGTCCAAAGTTAAATTTCCAAAGTTTGAAATAAATCGGAAATTTTCTAAGTCCAAAGTTAAAATTCCAAAGTTTGAAATAAATCGGAATTTTTCTAAGTCCAAAGTTAAAATTCCAAAGTTTGAAATAAATCGGAATTTTTCTAAGTCCAAAGTTAAAATTCCAAAGTTTGAAATAAATCGGAAATTTTCTAAGTCCAAGGTGGAAATAAATCAGAATTTTCTAAGTCCAAGGTGGAAATAAATCAGAATTTTCTAAGTCCAAGGTGGAAATAAATCAGAATTTTCTAAGTCCAAGTTGGAAATAAATCAAAATTTTCTAAGTCCAAGGTGGAAATAAATCAGAATTTTCTAAGTCCAAGGTGGAATTAAATCAGAATTTTCTAAGTCTTTTAATGGACTTAGAAGATTTTACGAAGGGGCTCGATTGGAACTCACGATGATCGAACTGCACGCGAAGATGACTTCGGGAATAGCTCCCGCCGGACTGCATGATCGAGCTTCCGAAGCTCGGTTTATATAGGGGTTTGACCATAATAGGTATACGTATTCATATTAGTGTGGGTGATTTCTTGGAATTATTTCATGGTGTTGGGGCAGTAGCGTCCCCTTCTTAAGATTTCGCAATAGGCACAACCCCTTTCAAAACTAATCGCATCTCGATCTCTATTTTCCTTGTGCGATGTTACTGGGTCTGCATTTTGTTCTACCCTGTAGTGGCTGCTTCAGTGCAGGCGACTCTTCGTTGCTACTAGTCGCTTGCAGTAGCGATTCAGTGCAAGGGTTCGTAATATGATACTCGATCGACGCCGACATAGGGAAGTGTTGACAGATCGCAGTGAGGAAAAGCGGCGGCGAAAAAAAATGCAATCCTCCTCTCGAGCCGCTAATGATGTTTATAAAACGTGTTCTTCCCGATCAACCAATCAAAACGCTCGCTGCGTTCCCTCAGGCGTTTCTACGTCGCAACTAAGAATGCGCGACGTAGAAGGCAGAGTTTTATCCGTCTCCAATGTTCAATAATTATAAGGATCACTCCATCGTTTTATAGTCGAGAGTTAATTTTAAATAAATATTTTTACTGTTTGTCCTGACTGCAATGATTTGTTGCATTTTTTTCTGATGGTTCCATGCTTGCAAATAGCTTTGGAAACATGGACAATTATTTATTATATTTTTTTATCATTACCGAATTTATCATACAACCAAATGCATAAATTTATTTATCGCGATTGCGGTATATTCCCTTTAAATAATTCTGTTGCATGAACGCGGAACGAAAAGTGCGTCCGGCAGCCAGAGGAGTTCGTGGAGGAGATATAGGTCACGAGTACGAGTGCGTACGAGCAGGAATTTCATCTCGATGCGACAGTGATTATTTGGCCCTAGAGTGTTTATTTGGCCTTGGCGACGGGCGAGATACGCTCGGTCCGAGCGAACCAGTGGTTGCAGCAAATGCAGCTCAGACTCGGTCCGTATACTGGAGCGATGTCATACATATATACACCACTGATTCTCGCACGGACACGCTGCCGTTTGTTAGTCGGCGAAGCGTTTGGCGGAGGAGGAAGAGGAGGCCGTAGCGCTTCCTTCTTTCCTCTGTTTCTCCCTGCCATGCGATAATGCACACATGTGTCGCATCGCCGTGCTCCAAGACAACCATCCCTACTGTTTCCACATCATTTTACCTCCTCTCCTTCACAACTCGTTAAGAGCTAAGCGCACTTTTGCGAGTTTTCGATTAATTTTTTTGTTTTTAAGAGTATAATTTGAGCGTTACGCCAGGACGTAACAAATGCGAGAAGGAGGGGGGGAGAGAAGGGGAGAGAAGGTCACAGGACGAGGTGATAAATGCAGAAGGAAGAAAGTTGTTGGGTTTCTGTGAAAGCCTGGGGCTGGCAATAATGAATGGAAGGACGAGAGGTGATGAGGAAGGAAAACTGACCTTTGTGGGTGGAGGGGAGGCTTACTCGGTTCTCGACTTAATAATTAGGCTGGAAGATGAAGAAACGGAGCTGGTCAGGAAAATGGAGGTAATACCGAGGGCGGAGTCTGACCATCTACCGGTGATATTTGAGGTGAGGAATGGGTCAACGAACAGAAGGAGGGAGGCGGCTAGAAAGAAGAAGGGAGGTACAGGGTCGAGGTTAGTATGGGATCAGGAGAAAAAGGAGAACTATGGAGAGGAACTAGACAAAGTTTGGCAAAGAGATGAAGGAACGGTCGGGAACTGGGGTGACCTGAAGGAGGCAATCCGGGAAGCTGCGGTAAGAACCGGGCTGGAAAGGAAGATAAAAGGCGGCGGGGAGGTGAGAGGGTGGTTTGATAAAGAGTGCAAGGATCAAAGGACTAAGGTGTGGGATGCATTGAAGGAGTTTTTGGCTAGTAAAGGAAGAGAGGGAGCGGCCGAAGAGAACGAGAATATGGACGGAAGGAAAGAAATTGGGAAGAATGAAAAACAACGTCTAGGCGAGGAAAGAGCAGCCATGAGGGAGCTATGTAATAAGAAAAGAAAAGAATGGTTCGAGGCGAGATGGAAAAGAGTGAGAGAAAGTACAAATATGTCGGAGTGGTGGGAGGCGATTGGGAGATTCAGACCAGGAAGGAAAAGAGCAGGCGAGGGAATTGAGGACGATCAGTGGGTCGAGCATTTTAAAAAGTTATTAGGAGGGCTGGAAGACGAGGAAGCCGCGGGAATGGGAGGGATGGGGGAGGACCAGAGTGAGGAAGAGTTGCTAACGGATGAAAAGTTCGACAGGGAAGTGAGTATGAGAGAACTAGAGATAGCGTTGAAGGAGTTAAAAAATAAAAAAGCGGCAGGGGAGGATGGAATTACGGCTGAATTTCTCAAGGGTATTCCGGAGCAGAGAATGGAGGATTTGAGGGAAGTTTTGAATCAGATCTGGAATTCAGGAGTTCTGCCGGAAGGGTGGAATATAGCGAGGATGTACCCAATTCATAAGGCAGGGGATGAAGGAGTCGCTAGTAATTATAGAGGGGTCTCTCTCCTGGACATAGGGTACAAGCTATTGGGCAGTATCATGTGCAGGAGATTGAACAGATGGGTGGAAGGGGAGAGGATTTTGAGGGAAAGTCAAGCAGGATTTAGGGCAAACAGAGGCACGAGGGACCATGTGTTTGTACTAAACGCGTTAATTAACAACAGGCTGAAGATTAAGGGGGGTAAGTTGTACGTGGCATTCGTGGACTTTAGAGCGGCATTTGATAAAGTGGACAGGGAATTCTTGTTTGGGAAACTGAGGGAGAAGGGGGTAGGGGGTAAAATGCTGAGGATGATTAAGGGTATCTATAAAGAAACAAGGAATGAGATTATAATGAGTGAGGGAATTTCAGGGGGGTTCAAGACTGGACAAGGAGTGAGGCAGGGCTGTCCTTTAAGTCCAACTCTATTTAATATAGTTCTGGACGATATAGACGAGGGCTGGGAGAAGAGAGGGGAGGGGGGAACGGTTATCGGGGGAACAAAAATATACGCCCTAAAATATGCAGACGATATAGCGGTAGTAGCGGAAGACGCGGAGGAACTGAGGAAGATGCTGAGAACGTTGGAAGGGTTTGTGAGGGTGGCGAAGATGGAGGTCAACGTGGAAAAGACGAAAATCATGGTATTTAGGAATGGGGGAGGGAGGAAGAAAGGTGAGGATTGGAAATTTAAGGGATTGAAAATAGAGGTAGTGAATGAATTCAAGTTCTTGGGGTATTGGTTTTCAACGAGGAATACCGGGGGAAGGCACCTGAGGAATTTAGTGGGAAGAGCGCAGAAGGCGGCTAACTCCGTATGGGGAGTTATGAAAAGGGCACGGGTAGATACGTTGGAAAAAAGGTTGCAATTATTTGACTCATTGGTCAAGTCAGGAGCGCTGTATGGGGTGGAAATATGGGGGTGGAAGAGGAGGGAAGTAATGGAGAAGTTACAAGGAAGATTAGTAAAGATGGCGTTAGGAGTAGCACGGAATACGCCAGACTATCTCTGGAAGTTGGAGGCAGGCAGAAGGAGTGTAGAAGTTGAGGCGTGGCGTAGGGCAGGCAAGTACGTCTTGAATGTTCTGAAGATGGGGGAGGACAGGTGGCCGAGGGTGTGCTTGAGAGAGGAGATAAGAGGAATAGTTAACAAACAACCGTCAAACTGGGGTAGGGAGTTCAAGAAGGCGATGCAGGATGTAGGGGATGGGAGAATTATCAACATGATGTGGGAGAACTGGAGTGAGGTGGACGAGGTGAAAAGATGTCTGAGTGAGGGTTTAAGGAGAAAGGAAGAGCAGGACATGCAAAGAGACCGGGCTAGGGTAGACAAGTCCACCTTCTGTCCTTGGTACAGGGAAATTAAGGAAAACGGAGAAAGGACGAAGTACTGGAACCAGGAGGGGATAAAGGGCAGTGTGAAGGAGGAATGGGCGAGACTTAGGTGTGGGAATATCGGGAAAGTAGGCAAGAAAGGATTTTGTAATTGGTGCGAAGAGGCGAGAGGGGTTATAAGAGAGGAATGGGTAAGAGGGGTGGATGAATGGAGGGATAATAGGACGGGGGCGGAATTGGAGTGCTGGACCAAGGCGTCACTGAAGGAAGAACCAGTGTTAGCGATTTGTGAGTATTTGAGAGTTTTTAAGAGCCTGAAGAAGACGAGAATCGAGGAAGTTTGTGAAGACGAGGATGGAGAATGGGGGCTTATGGGGGGAAGTAGTGAAGGAGGTAGACCAAAGGTTTGATTGATAGGAGAGTTGTACAGAAAGAGGCCGGATAGGTTAAGTGCGACAGTATTGTTTTAGAATAAGACACGAGTCGGAGCAACGAAAGAGAGTAGCTGCTACAGTTAACCAAAGACAGGGTATTTGGAGTGAGGTGCAAGAGCGAGTCAGTATAGATATAGAAGGTGGATGTTTTTATAGAACAAATATGTGATGGAATTATCTGTGACAAATATTGTAGTTTAAGTTAAGTCAAAGTTAATTTAAGGTTAAGTAAAAGTTAAATATGAAAGGTTGCCGAATATATATTTTTATGGAAGAGAAGAAGGGAGTATGTAAAAGGCGAGAAGCCATACATGAATAAACGTACTACTACTACATTTTAATTCATTAATTTTTTTTAATTTGACACTTACGTCAACTAAAAATGTTTTTCCCTGAAAAATCATTACCCGCTGCACATGTTAGAAGTAAGAAGGTCGAAATAATTGATTCCACAATGATTTCTTCATTAGTATATTTATTAATTGCACTAGTACACTTTAATTGTGAAGATAATTTATATTTAATACACCAAACTGAAATATGAGTGAACATAACCTAAACACAATATTCGTAAAACATGTTGACAAGTACATTATTATCGGAACTATACGCTTGACGTGTATATTTTCCATTAAATCATTTGTTATTTGCTAATTTCCGCTGGCACTTATTACTTTTTTCGCTGTTTTTTTGTCTCTTTTCGTCTCGAAATGTTCACCTGTCACTGCAGATGTATCTCTCGATTTTATTTACGTATTCTAAATCACCACGTAATTACCACATAATAACTGCATTCACGGTTTTCTTAATTTCCTAAATGTTTTTTGCAAAACGACAACGTTTTTTACACTTAATTATTAAATTAATCAACTATGTTAAAAAAAATAGAGCCGCAATCGCGTTGACTTTAACTTACTCTGGTAAAAGAGTCAGTTCTCAGTGGTCTGGTCAGAGCTGTGGCGCGCGTGTCGCCTAATAAAAAAAAACTTTATATACAATTATCTTACCATAAATTTGTGATTCAACAATAAGATACGTATTCGATAAACGTGCAAACAATAAATGAATAATGAATTATCTTTGAATACAGCATTTCATAAAGATACATGAAAAAAAAAAAAAAAAAAAAAAAAACGAGCTGTACACCTATCTAGTTGTAAATGACCGGTCATACTTTTTTGTGACCGTAAATTTAGCAAAAAGAAAAGAGACCAGTAATTCCACATCTAAATAGTTGAATTTACCCTATTTTTACGGTATGTTTATCGAAAAAATTTGTGACGGTAATTCCACAACATCTGATTGCGCGAAAAAAAATGACGTCATTTTACGGTAAAAATACGGTAATTTTTTGGTAAGTTTACCGCTTCAGGATTTTACGGTAATTCCACATCTCTAGTCTCGAGACAAGTCCAAGTACCGAGGAACCTTTCATAGCGTTCGAAATGCGGGGACATGTACGCTAAGTGAAGAGCCAATCAGGCACGCGAAACGTTCGTGCCTCTCACTCTCTCTCGCGAAATCATCCAATCACAGCGCTGATACGTTTCCCAATGTACGCTATGAGGGTGTGCGCATAAGAGGTTCCAGTGTAGACAAAACCTACTTTACCGACCGACACGAGACGCTTCAAGACTCTTTTACCGGATACACCGTGTTTTGACCTCATTTCGATTGACACACATCGGTAATATAAATGAGTAATGTATATTTTATATTGAATTATTTGTTTTTTGCTTATTTTCACTGGATCTTATCACTGCATTCGCTGTTTTTTGGTCTCCCTGGTAGGACGGTACACGATCGATTACACGATAAAATGAATGGACAAATGCACGTTCAAATACGCGCGTGTAATGTCTTCATCTATTTTACCGTATATTTTTTAGAAAATACACGGTCAGATTTTTTTGGATCGTGTATTTGTGCGTTTATTTGTACGCGCATTTGCGATTAAATCCACGGCGCCCGGACCCTGTATACTTGTGCGTTTATTTGTACGTGCATTTGCGATCAAATTTACGGCGCCCGGACCGTGTATTTGTTCGTTTATTTGTACGTGCATTTGCGATTGAATCTACAGCTGACCGTGTATTTTCTTAAAATTACACGGTCAAATAGATGAAGACATTACACGCGTGTATTTGACCGTGTAATGTGGCGTGCATTGTCCCATCAGGGCTGTTTTCGTCTCTGAATGTTCACCTGTCACTGTGGCTGATGTATCTCTCGATTTAATTTATTTATCATAAAACAATCGTAATCACCAAATTACAACTGCGTTAACGCCCTAACAGTTCGGTCCAACCGTATACCGACTATGATCCCCACCGGGTCGTTTTAGGAGACGGGATCAACTAGTATTTCATCGAAACCAACCACCGACCAACTGAGATTTAGTTGAGAACACGGTTTGTCGGTGGTTGTTTTCTTCAAAATACTGGTTGTTTTCGTGTTCTAAACCGACCTGGTTGGATTTTTCGTGGTTGGTCGATCTGCTAGGGCGGTTTTATTAATTTCATATCTTTTTTTTTTTAACGATAACCCTTCTTTACACTTTATTATTAAATGATTTAACTATAATAAGAAAGTAGAACTTAATGACGATTTACGACTTTTCAAGAGACACGATAGCGTCTCGAGACAAGTCCATTTCCACTACCTTACCGACCGAGACGAGACGCTCTAAGACTCTTTTACTGGAGACACCGTGTTTTTTTACCTCATTTCGATTGACACAAATAGAGATTTGAAATAACGGTAATTTTTATAACAGTTCAGAAGACCAAGAAATAACCGTCACTTGACGGTTTTGTGACGTAATTTTTTGCCTATTTGGCCGAAGTAAAAATGACAGTCATTTCGACAAGCGTCATGTGACGGTCCAAACGGTTTTGTGACGGTCAAATGACCGTCACAAAACCGATCTTCGTCGATTAATCGACGTTCGGTGTTGTTTTTTATGAAACATCGACTAAAAAAATCGAATATCAACCGTCGGTATTTTATCATCACTACTATACCGACCGATAACTCAACATCCTAGGGCCTTGGGTCCTCGTTGTAATTGGTCATTTCTTGTGGCCTCGCTGCCTGCGTTTTGAACGCGATAAATTTATACTCCACATTTTCTATTGACCATTTTATGGGTCATTTTCTATTGATTCGAATGACTTTTTATTTTTTGAAAATGACCGACATTGAACATCACAGAATTATATAGATATGAAAATACCGGTATTTTTTTTTTGTAAAATAACAATGAAACTACCGTACCTTTACCGTCTTTTATCCACATTTTTTTTCTACAATCTTTGTGTTGTGAAAATACGGTCACGAAAAATGCTCGTAAGTTTGACCGGTTACAAATTTTTGTTGGTGAATTCACCATAAAAAATGGTAAACTGCGTCTATATAGTTGTGAAATAACCGGTAACGATTTTTTTGGTAAAATTACAGCAACGTTGTTTCGTAAATTCACCGTATTTTGACGAGAATTCTTAATCACTAAGAGACTATATGACTTTATTACCGATCTCGTAAATTTAACACCGGTCACATACCGTTTTTTAATCGTAAAATTACTGGTCATGTACACCGCTCACGTCTCTAGTCCGAACCGCATCGTGCGGAGTGCAAAGCGCGACGTCCGAATAGCATCGTGCGGAGCGCGAAGTGCGACGTCCGGATGGCATCGTGCAGAGCGCAAAGCGCGATGTCCGGACGGCACGGTGCGGAGCGCGAAGCGCGACGTCCGGACGGCACGGTGCGGAGCGCGAAGCGCGACGTCCGACCGGCGCTGTGCTGAGCGCGAAGCGCGACGTCCAAACGACCCCCTGCGGAGCACGGAGCGCGACGACCGCGTGAGTGCCTTAAAATGACACCAGGGAAAAATGTCACGAAGGGACATTTTTGCCGCAGGGTCATTTTCGGGGGGTTTGGGGGGCGGAGCCCCCCAATGGGGGTTTGGGGGGCGAAGCCCGCCAACAACAACCCGGCGCCCCGAAGGGGCGACCGGGTTGCTTGTTATACTTGGCGTACCAATTTTTGTTTCGAAGAAACATTTTTGGACTGATTTGCTATCTTTTTGAAATTTGACCTCATGAAAAACGACAGTTTTTTGGTAGAATAGTAGCAGAATTAATCGTTAGCCTAGCCAGTGAAATATTCTATAAACATATATTCTGAGGACGACGACGTTGTTTAAATGGTAAATCATTGATGAATATCGAAGCAGTGCCCTTGCCTCGCACCATTGTTGTATAGCGTGAATTCTTGTCGTTGTCATTTTCGCCGTGATAAAATATCGGTCGCTCTCTCGGTCGCTCTCTCGGTCGATCGCTCGGTCGATCGCTCGGTCGCTCGCTCGGTCGCTCGCTCGGTTGCTCGCTCGGTCGCTGTCTCGGTCGCTCTCTCGGTCGCTCGCTCGGTCGCTCTCTCGGTCGCTCTCTCGGTCGCTCGCTCGGTCGCTCGCTCGGTCGCTCTCTCGGTCGCTCGCTCGGTCGCTCTCTCGGTCGCTCGCTCGGTCGCTCGCTCGGTCGCTCGCTCGGTCGCTCGCTCGGTCGCTCGCTCGGTCGCTCTCTCGGTCGCTCGCTCGGTCGCTCTCTCGGTCGCTCTCTCGGTCGCTCTCTCGGTCGCTCGCTCGGTCGCTCTCTCGGTCGCTCTCTCGGTCGCTCTCTCGGTCGCTCGCTCGGTCGCTCTCTCGGTCGCTCGCTCGGTCGCTCTCTCGGTCGCTCGCTCGGTCGCTCTCTCGGTCGCTCGCTCGGTCGCTCTCTCGGTCGCTCGCTCGGTCGCTCTCTCGGTCGCTCGCTCGGTCGCTCTCTCGGTCGCTCGCTCGGTCGCTCTCTCGGTCGCTCGCTCGGTCGCTCTCTCGGTCGCTCGCTCGGTCGCTCTCTCGGTCGCTCGCTCGGTCGCTCTCTCGGTCGCTCGCTCGGTCGCTCTCTCGGTCGCTCGCTCGGTCGCTCTCTCGGTCGCTCTCTCGGTCGCTCGCTCGGTCGCTCTCTCGGTCGCTCGCTCGGTCGCTCTCTCGGTCGCTCGCTCGGTCGCTCTCTCGGTCGCTCGCTCGGTCGCTCTCTCGGTCACTCGCTCGGTCGCTCTCTCGGTCGCTCGATCGGTCGCTCGTTCGGTCGTTCGCTCGGTTGCTCATTCGATCGCGAGCTCATTCGCTCCCTCGTTCGCTCCCTCGTTCGTTCCCTCGTTCGCTCCCTCGTTCGTTCCCTCGTTCGCTCCCTCACTCGCTTCCTCACTCGCTCCCTCACTCGCTCCCTCACTCGCTCCCTCACGCGCTCCCTCACTCGCTCCCTCGTTCGCTCCCTCACTCGCTCCCTCGTTCGCTCCCTCACTCGCTCCCTCGTTCGCTCCCTCACTCGCTCCCTCGTTCGCTCCCTCACTCGCTCCCGCGTTCGCGTCGTCGGCGTCGTCGTCGTCGGCGTCGGCGTCGTCGTCGTCGTCGTCGGCGTCCTCGTCGTCGTCGTCGGCGTCCTCGTCGTCGTCGTCGGCGTCCTCGTCATCGTCGTCGGCGTCCTCGTCGTCGTCGTCGGCGTCCTCGTCGTCGTCGTCCTCGTCGTCGTCGTCGGCGCCCTCGTCGTCGGCGTCCTCGTCGTCGTCGTCGGCGTCCTTGTCGTCGTCTTCCTCGTCGTCGTCGTCGGCGCCCACGTCGTCGCCGTCCTCGTCGTCGTCGTCGGCGTCCTCGTCGTCGTCGTCGGTGTCCTCGTCGTCGTCGTAGGTGTCGTTGTAGGCGTCGTTAAAAAATTGAAATAAAATGTAAAATAAAAAAAAAATACTATAACAAAAACGAGTTAATAAATTATTTTTTATTTGAAGCATTTTAAATTTGTGTAGTTGCTTGGGGTGGGCTTCCCCCCCCCCTAACGGGGGCTTCGCCCCCTGCACCCCCACCAGGGGGGGCGCGGCCCCCCCTGGACCCCCCCTCGTCCGGCGGCCGCCCACGCGTACGCACTGTCTGCGGAATTCCGCTGGCCAGCGACTGTGTACGCCGCGGGAGCCGAGCCGGCCAGCGACTGTCCGCTGGCACGTCGGGCCGGCCGAAACCCGACAGCGGTCGGCAGTCTCGCTCGACTCCCCGGGATGTGACTGTGTGTGCGGCCGCTCGACGTCACACGGATAGGCTCACCGACGCGGCGATCGTTAGTATGGGAAATAAAAATCGATATTTTCGCGAGCGCTTAGATTTTAGAAATGTCGATATATTAGCGATGGGCGAACGGATTTTATCGTGACAGGGCTCGTTCGAAAGAGAAAAAAAAATAAAAATATGGAACCTGAAAACTTTTTCGTGCGAGAAGTACTTGCTGAGATATCGCAAAATACTTTTGAAAATAACGGAAAAAGCCCTAACTTCCAGTTAATGGAGTAGCGGTAGCGCCTCGTCTCACGCGTCACATTTTTAGGCACTCACGTTTTAAGAAAACGCACCAAGAGTGCCTATTGAATTCGCTGTCCAAGGGTGTAAATACGTTTTTTAAGGAAAATGTTAATATAATTTTATTTTATCCACTACTTTTTAGTTCACATTTCTTAAGCATGCTAAAATACATATTCTTGACATAAAATAATAAGGAATTTGCATTACTAAAGACATTTTTTCCTTCAGACAAGATTTTGTGTTACCCGGACGTCCGTATCACTTAGTGGCTCTGGACTGAACAGAGCGAACAAGTTGAAATTTGGAATATTTCTTAGTCTAGCACTGGGAAGTATGCCCATGAAGTGTGTTAATTTTCAAATCATTTTATACAGGAGTTCACTTGAAGAAATTTGGCACTTTTGGTCGTCAAGTTGTATACGGGTCTCAATCTTGGCCATCGATGGAAGAATTTGGCTGAAACTTGCTGCATAATTCTAATTCAACTTAATCTTGATGCACTTTTTTTAGTTTTTTTCTTACACACTTTTTAAGTCGTGAATACCTAAGACACTCAAATCATTAAATTGAAAATTGTGTCCGGCTGTCAGTCTTCGCAGTCAATAAAGTAATTTGACTAAAACTTGCAGCGTTCTCATATTTTACCTTAATTCAAATGTATCTTTTCTCATATTAGCCCTTAGATCATTTTAGAATGATGATTACCTACCATAATAGAATCAAAATATTCAATTTTAATTAATTTCACAATTATGATAACAATAATATTTTTCTCTTCAAAATAATTATCGGCTGTACATTCCACATATTATAATGTCAAAATAATTGATTCCGAAATGATTTTTCAATTTTTATATTTATTAATTGCACTGATACAGTTTTATTGTATTATTAATTCATAATTAATATACCAAACTGAAATATGAGTATAAACATAACCTAAACACAAAATTCGTAAAACATATTGACACCTTCTCTACGGAACTATATATGTTTAAAATGTATATTTTTCATTAAATTATTCGTTATATTTTATTCACTGGCACTCATAACTGTATTCACTATTTATTGTCTGGTTTCGTCTGTAAATTTTCACTTGTCACTGCTAATGTTTTTGTCAATTTTATTTACTCATTGTAAATCATCACGTAATTACCATATAACACCTGCATTCATGATTTTATTGATTTCTAACATTTTTTTACACTCAATTATTAAATTAATTAACTACTATAAAAAAATAGAACCCAACAAATTCAGGTGTTTCACGATTGTCACCTGATTCATAATTCACGCCGCGACCGCAATCGTGCGCAATCGCGCTGACGGCTTGCCGTCACTCGACCAAAAAATACGATTGCCGAACGTACTAAACGCGCGAATTTATAAATGCCGATTGACCGTTCACCCGAATGAGAAAAGATCCGACGAGTCATAATACCGAAATATTTATTAGCCGAACGGTGAAAACGCCGAAAAGTTTTTATGCCGAACGGATGAAAATACCGAATTTCATTTCAACAGAATTGTAATGTTCCCGAATGCACCATTTGCCTGAATGTATCGAACACTCGAAAGTCCGTTCTCCCGAATGGGATTTTGACAGAAAATATTTTTCACTTAAGTAGAGTTCTTCATTACCGACACATGCTTCTAACCATGTCGGTATATTGGAGTTCTAGAATTCGATCTAAAGTCGCCTCGTCCACAGATAGTTTTCGTCTCTTAATAAGCTTGATAATCATTACATCATGTGGATATCGACTGGTAAATATTAAGGGGCTGCTGGAATAGATTTTTTTACCGTCTGGTCGGTAAAAAAGTACGGTTTCGTAGTTTACGGTTTACGTCGTTATTGTATTACAAAAATGTCTCAAATTGCACAGGATTATAATATCAACATAGGCGCATCAGCGTAGACTCGAATTTTGGGTGAAAACGCTTGAAAAACAAAGAAAATCGTAGATTTGTAAGTCTATCGAAAACCAATATGGCCGCTAGAACTGTCAACTGTCACCTTTTTCGTATTATATAAATATTTCCAGGAATCCCATACGAAAAACGAGAATCTACGCCGATGTGCTTACATTGATATAATAATCTTGTGCAATTTGAGACATATTTGTAATACAATAACGACGTAAACCATAAACTACGAAACCGTACTTTTTTACCGACCAGTCGGTAAAAAAATCTACTCCAGCAGCCCCTTAAGAGGCGAAAACTATCTGTGAACGAGGCGGCTATAGATTGAATTCTAGAGAACTCCAATATACCGACACAGTTAGCTGCATGTGTCGGTAATGAAGAACTCTACTTTGGTGAACAAGTGAATATTTTTCCACTGCGTACTTTACTTTGGCTATAACTTACAGCGTACTCATATTTTATCTCAATTCAGATATTTCTTCTCTTATATTTGCCATAAGATCATTTTAGAGTGATAATTACCTACATTAATACATTTTAATAAATTAATTTTTATTAATTTGATACTTATTACGAAGGAAATTCAAATAAATATCGTGGACTATTAATCACTAACCAACACTAATTACAAACTATCAAACGATTCCGCGTCACTTGTGTACGAATTCACTGACATTGTTTTTTGGTAAGTTTACCGTTCCAGGATTTTACGGTAATTCCACATCTCTAGTCTCGAGACAAGTCCAAGTACCGTGGAACCTCTCATAGCGTACCAAATGCGGGGACATGTACGCTAAGTGAAGAGCCAATCAGGCACGCGAAACGTTCGTGCCTCTCACTCTCTCTCGCAAAATCATCCAATCACAGCGCCGGTACGTTTCCCAATGTACGTTATGAGGGTGTGCGCTATAAGAGGTTCCAGTGTAGACAAAACCTACTTTACCGACCGACACGAGACGCTTCAAGACTCTTTTACCGGAGACACCGTGTTTTGACCTCATTTCGATTGACACACATCGGTAATATAAATGAATAATGTATATTTTATATTGAATTATTTGTTTTTTGCTTATTTTCACTGGATCTTATCACTGCATTCGCTGTTTTTTGGTCTCCCTGGTAGGACGGTACACGATCGATTACACGATAAAATGAATGGACAAATGCACGTTCAAATACGCGCGTGTAATGTCTTCATCTATTTTACCGTATAATTTTTAGAAAATACACGGTCAGATTTTTTTGGACCGTGTATTTGTGCGTTCATTTGTACGCGCATTTGCGATTAAATCCACGGCGCCCGGACCCTGTCTACTTGTGCGTTTATTTGTACGTGCATTTGCGATCAAATTTACGGCGCCCGGACCGTGTATTTGTTCGTTTATTTGTACGTGCATTTGCGATTAAATCTACAGCTGACCGTGTATTTTCTTAAAATTACACGGTCAAATAGATGAAGACATTACACGCGTGTATTTGACCGTGTAATGTGGCGTGCATCAGGGCTGTTTTCGTCTCAGAATGTTCACCTGTCACTGTGGCTGATGTATCTCTCGATTTAATTTATTTATCATAAAACAATCGTAATCACCAAATTACAACTGCGTTCACGCCCTAACAGTTCGGTCCAACCGTATACCGACTATGATCCCCACCGGGTCGTTTTAGGACACGGGATCAACTAGTATTTCATCGAAACCAACCACCGACCAACTAAGATTTAGTTGAGAACACGGTTTGTCGGTGGTTGTTTTCTTCAAAATACTGGTTGTTTTCGTGTTCTAAACCGACCTGGTTGGATTTTTCGTGGTTGGTCGATCTGCTGGGGCGGTTTTATTAATTTCTTATATCTTTTTTTTTTTTAACGATAACCCTTCTTTACACTCTGTTATTAAATGATTTAACTATAATAAGAAAGTAGAACTTAATGACGATTTACCACTTTTCAAGAGACACGATAGCGTCTCGAGACAAGTCCATTTCCACTACCTTACCGACCGAGACGAGACGCTCTAAGACTCTTTTACTTGAGACACCGTGTTTTTTTACCTCATTTCGATTGACACACATAGAGATTTGAAATAACGGTAATTTTTATAACAGTTCAGAAGACCAAGAAATAACCGTCATTTGACGGTTTTGTGACGTCATTTTTTGCCTATTTGGTCGAAGTAAACATGACAGTCATTTCGACAAGCGTCATGTGACGGTCCAAACGGTTTTGTGACGGTCAAATGACCGTCACAAAACCGATCTTCGTCGATTAATCGACGTTCGGTGTTGTTTTTTTATGAAACATCGACTAAAAAAAATCGAGTATCAAATTTATACTCCACATTTTCTATTGACCATTTTATGGGTCAGTTTCTATTGATTCGAATGACTTTTTATTTTTTGAAAATGACCGACATTGAACATCACAGAATTATATAGATATGAAAATACCGGTATTTTTATTTTTTGTAAAATAACAATGAAACTACCGTACCTTTACCGTCTTTTATCCACATTTTTTTTCTACAAACTTTGTGTTGTGAAAATACGGTCACGAAAAATGCTCGTAAGTTTGACCGGTTACAAATTTTTGTTGGTGAATTCACCATAAAAAATGGTAAACTGTCTATAACGAATTTTTTGGTAAAATTACAGCAACGTTGTTTCGTAAATTCACCGTATCTTGACGAGAATTCTTAATCACTAAGAGACTATATGACTTTATTACCGATGTCGTAAATTTAACACCGGTCACATACCGTTTTTAATCGTAAAATTACTGGTCATGTATACCACTCACGTCTCTAGTCCGAACCGCATCGTGCGGAGTGCAAAGCGCGACGTCCGAACGGCATCGTGCGGAGCGCGAAGTGCGACGTCCGGATGGCATCGTGCAGAGCGCAAAGCGCGACGTCCGGACGGCACGGTGCGGAGCGCGAAGCGCGAAGCGCGACGTCCGAACGCCACCGTGTAGAGCGCGAAGCGCGACTTTCGAACGGCATCGTGCGGAGCGCGAAGCGCGACGTCCGACCGGCGCTGTGCGGAGCGCGACGTCCAAACGACCCCCTGCGGAACGCGGAGCGCGACGACCGCGTGAGTGCCTTAAAATGACACCAGGGAAAAATGTCCCGAAGGGACATTTTTGCCGCAGGGTCATTTTCGGGGGGTTTGGGGGGCGGAGCCCCCCAATGGGGGTTTGGGGGGCGAAGCCCTCCAACAACAACCCGGCGCCCCGAAGGGGCGACCGGGTTGCTTGTTCTTTTTTATACTTGGCGTCGAGACGCTACCGCGTCTCTTGATATTGAATGTTTCATTATCTGCTAACCTCGAGACACACACTTCGCACTTATCTCTCACATCCTTTAATACTTTCTTGAATGCAGAAACGAGCGTCTCCCTTACATGAAAACACCATTTCACAATGCACTCAGCCCTCAACCTACTTGTAATAGGTGACATTGGCGATGATGAGCCATCGACTATTTTTTGGTCCGCTATCAATTTTTCCGATACATCGCGGATATACTTTTCTGCAGAATGTTTTGTTTTTACACAATTATTCAAATTGATATTCTTATATTTTTTAATTATTTTCGTTGGAATGTTCAACTTTGTTTTCGTTCGGTTTTTTAATTTTTTAACGTTATAATGAGCTGTAGGTTTTGATGATATTATTCCCTTTCTGCCGTTAGTCAATGCTCGATCATCAGTTATATTACAATTCTCATTAATGGCGCGAATTATACTTTTAATCGAAGGCACAATATCAGCACTTGAAATTTTGCCTTCACCGATGTGACAATCACGTAAGTTATCTACAAGGACTTTTTCGCATCCGCTATCATGTTCCAGTCTAATGGCATTATTAATAAATGGTAATAACGGTGCTACACCATCAGTATTAGCTATTGTACGTGGAAAATGACTTATTTTCTTTTGTTCGAATATGTTCATTAAATGAAGACGCATATTTGTTTCATCATATCTCACAGACTCTGGCTGTATACCACAAAATAATGATACAGCAAAAGCTATTGCGTATACACCACAATCAACGGCATTTCGCTGCTGGTCAACCGGTGGAAAAACAATCAATCGATAATCATTTAAATCAATATGTGGATGTAATTTATTCAAAAAGACACTATGATGCTCATGCAATTTGTTTGACCTCGTGGAATCATAAATGTATATTTTGTTCGTGTCATAATAACTACAAACCCAATGGCCTCCTTTGCAATGACGATGATTATTGCTGGTACAACAACAGCTGAATAATATTTGAATATGCTTTTTGTCTGGTGATATACACGGTATATTCTCAGGCCGCTGAATTAAGTATGAATGCGCTGGATTATACCCGGAATATATCCTTAAAAGATCATTAAACTCGTCAATATGACGATCATTTAGCCGTTGCCCAGATGATATAATTTCCATCTGGCGACGATGAAAGACGTTGACATTAACCTGCGAATTAATGTCGACGTTGTCATGATCATCAATTACAAGTTCACCATCATTCAATATACAAATTTTACTTGTTTTAGTTGTTTTACCACTTTGAGGACTAAGCTTTCGTTTTTTGATTTTCCCATGCTGTACAACAGGACCATGTATTTTCGCATCATCTGTATGATTAGCTACACATTGTGTCGCAACATTTAATACTTCTTTTACATCTTTTTCAATTGACTCGAATGGAAATAGTTCAATCCTCTTAGTCTGAAACATATTGATCAAATGGCTGTGCATCTTTGTCTCGTGTAATCTTAAATGTTCCGGTTGCAACTTGTTCATCAGTGACACAGCATAAGCAATTGCATAAACTCCACTATTATGGATATTAGACGTTCTTTCAACAGATGAAAAAAGTACAGAGTTACGGTCTTGTAAATCAACATATGGATGCAGTGCATGGAGAATCTTTTCCTCTAAATCGTTCAACTTGTCAAATCGCATACAATCGTAAATGTATATTTTCCCTTCTGCATAATAACTACAGAACCAGTGCTTAGTTATTAAGCTATCATTGCTCACACTTCTGCAGATTATCTGAATGTGTTTTTTATGAGGTAAGACGTATGGGATTTTATTAAAATGTAAAAGCTCGTACGTACATAAAGGTTTGGATTCGACAAGTTTGGCTAACAAAGTTGAAAATTCATTAATATGACCGTCGTTCAGCTGTCGATCAGCGGCGATCATTTGAATCTGTCGAACATTATGAGAAGCATATTTTGAAACAAACTTCCTTTTTTTGGTTGTCGTAATACCGTCAACATTTCCTTGACATTCTTGACCAGCAACTTGATGATTGTGATCTTTATCGAATCCGCCAACACCGACAAGGACGATCACTTTGTTGGCATGAGTACTTTTCGGACTTACAATTCTTTGTTTTTCGTTCATAATGTTCTCTCTCGTTACGCTTATTACAGGGCTTAATCTTTGCTTACCGGTGCATTTCGAATCGCAATCGTTGAGCTCACTTAGAATAGAAAATCGATTTCTATTCTCAGCTGCAACAAAAGTGTCAACCACAACTCCTTGAGACTTTTTCTTTTTGTTCTTTTTGTTTGGAGATCGCCAGGAGGCGTCGTGTTCTGTCTCAGAACATGACGTCTTTTTCGTTGATTTTATGTCGGCGTCTGTTGTAGTAGCACTTTCTGTTGCTCGGTTCTTAGCAGGCGCGACAGCTAGTGCGGCGTTCGCTCTTCGCCCGTTGATTGCAACTGCTAATGACGTTACGACGTTTGTGTCGATTGATTGACGAGGAAAGTGTTCAATTCTTCCAGTTTCAAACATCTCCATCAAATGACGGCGCATATTTGCACTGTCGTACCTTACGTTCTCCGGATTTAATCCAAACATAATCGATACAGCGAATGCGATTGCGTATACACCACAATCCTTACTATTCAGCTGCCTATCGACGAGTGGAAATGCGATACCCGTTTGATCGTGTAAATCCAGATGAGGATATAGATTCTCGAGAATCAATCTATGATATTCATGCAATTGATTCGACGAAGCCCTAAGTGAATCATAGATGAACAGTTTTTTACCATCATAATAACTACATACCCAATGTCCACCAGGTGCGCGCCGATCGGCAAGATCGCTTGAGCTATATAATAGCTGAATATGTTTTCGATCCTGTGGTATAGGGTTTATCAAATGAGGGAAAAAAATATGCCATGTCTCGGATGGCTGCGAGAAATCTGAATTTGCGGCTAACAAACGCCCAAACTCATCAATGTGATCATCGTTTAGTCGACGACCTGTGGCAATGACGGTTCTCTGCTCTGATTTCTGATTCAGTGCCGTCATCGTACTGACGTATGACGTATCCTGACGCACTATCGTATTTTTTCTCTATTTAACTGTAACTCTGTGAGACTTCAGAAGTGGCGCTTAAAAAACTGCCAGTGATCAGGAATGGAGCTAAATGCTGCCAATGATCAGGGGTGGAGCTCAAAGCTACCATAAACAAGTGTTCTAATTCGAACAAAATGCCAGGTGAGTTTTCGTATTCGTAATCGAATAGAAAGCAAGGCGCATCGACGTTGCGAGCTGCCTAGAAGTCTTCACAAGCCAAGTTTATACGATTCGCAATCGTAAAAAAAAATAAATAAATAAAAAGAAGATTGAAAAAAATAAAACAAATTTTATAAAAAAAATTTCAGTGCCGAGTCCCGTAGTAGCTAAATCTGTAAATAATCAATAAAAAAATAAAAAATAATAAAACAATGTTAGCCAGATATTGGTTTGACATATTTTAGAAAATATTTTAGATAGAAAAGAACAAATTAAATATTATTATTAGTTGTTATTAGCTAAATTTACAGGTTAACGATTTGTTAAGTTAAAACGTTTTTTACGACCGTAAAACGTGAGAGTTAGTAACATTTTGGAATTGTGATTGTGCAAAAATAATCACTTCAGCACCTTCGATATGCTTGATTTTTTTCATCAAATTATTATCGCATCGCGGAGTGTTTAAAAATGTCCTCCGAATCTCGCGTTTTACGGGACTGTACCGAAAACACTACATTGACTGCGCTAATAAACGAGTAAAAAATACGAAAAGCACATTCATTCGATAGAGTTGACTTTTCTCTGGAGCACGTTTTTTGCAGAGCTCCATCAGACGTCTCCTTCTTTGTATTACGATTTGTACAAGCTGATTATACAAAAATGAACGAAATCACTTTCCTCGTTTTTCCCCTTGATCAGCGCATTGCTTAAGGTACTACTTTCAGTACAGTCCGGTACAGAATTATTAACAACAATCCGTCTTAGTTGCACAGCTCAACCCTGTCTGTGTACCTGAGAAAAAATCGAAAAAGAATCGAAAATTCGACGTAAAAAACGCAAGAAATAATTGCGCATTTTTTCCCCGAATTTTTTCTCTTATTATCGAGAGAAAACTCGATTGCGGCGACATTGCAGCATGGCGAAACGCGATATCTCGATTTCTCATTTTTTACGAATTTTTATGCAAAAAATTCGATGCATATGTCCTGCTGATTCCGAGACGCACCGTTGGTCGCTCGAAAAATCGAAAATTCGACGTGAAAAACGCGAAAAATAATGGCGCATTTTTTCCTCGGAATGAAAAAAAAACGACAACAAGAAGACGTCAAGAAATGTAATGACTATACTTTCGCCACTCTAATGTTAAACAAACTCCGTCAAATTAACAATTTAACCGTAACTCCCGTAAAAATGACCCTAGGAAGATCTTTCACATATGTACGAACTCGTCGCGAGGAGACGAATACGAATTCGGAACAATAGATAATTTCACTTGCGAATTAAAAGCCAACAAGCAACCCGGTCGCCCCTGCGGGGCGCCGGGTTGTTGTTGGAGGGCTTCGCCCCCCAAACCCCCATTGGGGGGCTCCGCCCCCCAAACCCCCCGAAAATGACCCTGCGGCAAAAATGTCCCTTCGGGACATTTTTCCCTGGTGTCATTTTAAGGCACTCACGCGGTCGTCGCGCTCCGCGCTCCGCAGGGGGTCGTTTGGACGTCGCGCTTCGCGCTCCGCACAGCGCCGGTCGGACGTCGCGCTTCGCGCTCTATACGGTGGCGTTCGGACGTCGCGCTTCGCGCTCCGCACCGTGCCGTCCGGACGTCGCGCTTTGCGCTCTGCACGATGCCATCCGGACGTCGCACTTCGCGCTCCGCACAATGCCGTTCAGACGTCGCGCTTTGCACTCCGCACGATGCGGTTCGGACTAGAGACGTGAGTGGTATACATGACCAGTAATTTTACGATTAAAAACGGTATGTGACCGGTGTTAAATTTACGATATCGGTAATAAAGTCATATAGTCTCTTAGTGATTAAGAATTCTCGTCAAGATACGGTGAATTTACGAAACAACGTTGCTGTAATTTTACCAAAAAATTCGTTATAGACAGTTTACCATTTTTTATGGTGAATTCACCAACAAAAATTTGTAACCGGTCAAACTTACGAGCATTTTTCGTGACCGTATTTTCACAACACAAAGTTTGTAGAAAAAAAATGTGGATAAAAGACGGTAAAGGTACGGTAGTTCCATTGTTATTTTACAAAAAATAAAAATACCGGTATTTTCATATCTATATAATTCTGTGATGTTCAATGTCGGTCATTTTCAAAAAATAAAAAGTCATTCGAATCAATAGAAACTGACCCATAAAATGGTCAATAGAAAATGTGGAGTATAAATTTGGTATTCGATTTTTTTTAGTCGATGTTTCATAAAAAAAAACACCGAACGTCGATTAATCGACGAAGATCGGTTTTGTGACGGTCATTTGACCGTCACAAAACCGTTTGGACCGTCACATGACGCTTGTCGAAATGACTGTCATTTTTACTTCGACCAAATAGGCAAAAAATGACGTCACAAAACCGTCAAATGACGGTTATTTCTTGGTCTTCTGAACTGTTATAAAAATTACCGTTATTTCAAATCTCTATGTGTGTCAATCGAAATGAGGTAAAAAAACACGGTGTCTCCAGTAAAAGAGTCTTAGAGCGTCTCGTCTCGGTCGGTAAGGTAGTGGAAATGGACTTGTCTCGAGACGCTATCGTGTCTCTTGAAAAGTCGTAAATCGTCATTAAGTTCTACTTTCTTATTATAGTTAAATCATTTAATAACAAAGTGTAAAGAAGGGTTATCGTTAAAAAAAAAGATATAAGAAATTAATAAAACCGCCCCAGCAGATCGACCAACCACGAAAAATCCAACCAGGTCGGTTTAGAACACGAAAACAACCAGTATTTTGAAGAAAACAACCACCGACAAACCGTGTTCTCAACTAAATCTTAGTTGGTCGGTGGTTGGTTTCGATAAAATACTAGTTGATCCCGTGTCCTAAAACGACCCGGTGGGGATCATAGTCGGTATACGGTTGGACCGAACTGTTAGGGCGTGAACGCAGTTGTAATTTGGTGATTACGATTGTTTTATGATAAATAAATTAAATCGAGAGATACATCAGCCACAGTGACAGGTGAACATTCTGAGACGAAAACAGCCCTGATGCACGCCACATTACACGGTTAAATACACGCGTGTAATGTCTTCATCTATTTGACCGTGTAATTTTAAGAAAATACACGGTCAGCTGTAGATTCAATCGCAAATGCACGTACAAATAAACGAACAAATACACGGTCCGGGCGCTGTAAATTTGATCGCAAATGCACGTACAAATAAACGCACAAGTATACAGGGTCCGGGCGCCGTGGATTTAATCGCAAATGCGCGTACAAATGAACGCACAAATACGCGGTCCAAAAAAATCTGACCGTGTATTTTCTAAAAATTATACGGTAAAATAGATGAAGACATTACACGCGCGTATTTGAACGTGCATTTGTCCATTCATTTTATCGTGTAATCGATCGTGTACCGTCCTACCAGGGAGACCAAAAAACAGCGAATGCAGTGATAAGATCCAGTGAAAATAAGCAAAAAACAAATAATTCAATATAAAATATACATTATTCATTTATATTACCGATGTGTGTCAATCGAAATGAGGTCAAAACACGGTGTCTCCGGTAAAAGAGTCTTGAAGCGTCTCGTGTCGGTCGGTAAAGTAGGTTTTGTCTACACTGGAACCTCTTATAGCGCACACCCTCATAACGTACATTGGGAAACGTACCAGCGCTGTGATTGGATGATTTTGCGAGAGAGAGTGAGAGGCACGAACGTTTCGCGTGCCTGATTGGCTCTTCACTTAGCGTACATGTCCCCGCATTTGGTACGCTATGAGAGGTTCCACGGTACTTGGACTTGTCTCGAGACTAGAGATGTGGAATTACCGTAAAATCCTGGAACGGTAAACTTACCAAAAAACAATGTCAGTGAATTCGTACACAAGTGACGCGGTATCGTTTGATAGTTTGTAATTAGTGTTTGTTAGTGATTAATAGTCCACGATATTTATTTGAATTTCCTTCGTAATAAGTATCAAATTAATAAAAATTAATTTATTAAAATGTATTAATGTAGGTAATTATCACTCTAAAATGATCTTATGGCAAATATAAGAGAAGAAATATCTGAATTGAGATAAAATATGAGTACGCTGTAAGTTATAGCCAAAGTCAAGTACGCAGTGGAAAAATATTCACTTGTTCACCTAAGTCGAGTTCTTCATTACCGACACATGCAGCTAACTGTGTCGGTATATTGGAGTTCTCTAGAATTCAATCTATAGCCGCCTCGTTCACAGATAGTTTTCGCCTCTTAAGGGGCTGCTGGAGTAGATTTTTTTACCGACTGGTCGGTAAAAAAGTACGGTTTCGTAGTTTATGGTTTACGTCGTTATTGTATTACAAAAATGTCTCAAATTGCACAAGATTATTATTTCAATGTAAGCGCATCGGCGTAGATTCTCGTTTTTCGTATGGGATTCCTGGAAATATTTATATAATACGAAAAAGGTGACAGTTGACAGTTCTAGCGGCCATATTGGTTTTCGATAGACTTACAAATTTACGATTTTCTTTGTTTTTCAAGCGTTTTCACCCAAAATTCGAGTCTACGCTGATGCGCCTATGTTGATATTATAATCCTGTGCAATTTGAGACATTTTTGTAATACAATAACGACGTAAACCGTAAACTACGAAACCGTACTTTTTTACCGACCAGTCGGTAAAAAAATCTATTCCAGCAGCCCCTTAATATTTACCAGTCGATATCCACATGATGTAATGATTATTAAGCTTATTAAGAGACGAAAACTATCTGTGGACGAGGCGACTTTAGATCGAATTCTAGAACTCCAATATATCGACATGGTTAGAAGCATGTGTCGGTAATGAAGAACTCTACTTAAGTGAAAAATATTTTCTGTCAAAATCCCATTCGGGAGAACGGACTTTCGAGTGTTCGATACATTCAGGCAAATGGTGCATTCGGGAACATTACAATTCTGTTGAAATGAAATTCGGTATTTTCATCCGTTCGGCATAAAAACTTTTCGGCGTTTTCACCGTTCGGCTAATAAATATTTCGGTATTATGACTCGTCGGATCTTTTCTCATTCGGGTGAACGGTCAATCGGCATTTATATATTCGCGCGTTTAGTACGTTCGGCAATCGTATTTTTTGGTCGAGTGACGGCAAGCCGTCAGCGCGATTGCGGTCGCGGCGTGAATTATGAATCAGGTGACAATCGTGAAACACCTGAATTTGTTGGGTTCTTTTTTTTTATAGTAGTTAATTAATTTAATAATTGAGTGTAAAAAAATGTTAGAAATCAATAAAATCATGAATGCAGGTGTTATATGGTAATTACGTGATGATTTACAATGAGTAAATAAAATTGACAAAAACATTAGCAGTGACAAGTGAAAATTTACAGACGAAACCAGACAATAAATAGTGAATACAGTTATGAGTGCCAGTGAATAAAATATAACGAATAATTTAATGAAAAATATACATTTCAAACATATATAGTTCCGTAGAGAAGGTGTCAATATGTTTTACGAATTTTGTGTTTAGGTTATGTTTATACTCATATTTCAGTTTGGTATATTAATTATGAATTAATAATACAATAAAACTGTATCAGTGCAATTAATAAATATAAAAATTGAAAAATCATTTCGGAATCAATTATTTTGACATTATAATATGTGGAATGTACAGCGGATAATTATTTTGAAGAGAAAAATATTATTGTTATCATAATTGTGAAATTAATTAAAATTGAATATTTTGATTCTATTATGGTAGGTAATCATCATTCTAAAATGATCTAAGGGCTAATATGAGGAAAGATACATTTGAATTAAGGTAAAATATGAGAACGCTGCAAGTTTTAGTCAAATTACTTTATTGACTGCGAAGACTGACAGCCGGACACAATTTTCAATTTAATGATTTGAGTTTCTTAGGTATTCACGACTTAAAAAGTGTGTAAGAAAAAAACTAAAAAAAGTGCATCAAGATTAAGTTGAATTAGAATTATGCAGCAAGTTTCAGCCAAATTCTTCCATCGATGGCCAAGATTGAGACCCGTATACAACTTGACGACCAAAAATGCCAAATTTCTTCAAGTGAACTCCTGTATAAAATGATTGGAAAATTAACACACTTCATGGGTATACTTCTCAGTGCTAGACTAAGAAATATTCCAAATTTCAACTTGTTCGCTCTGTTCAGTCCAGAGCCACTAAGTGATACGGACGTCCGGGTAACACAAAATCTTGTCTGAAGGAAAAAATGTCTTTAGTAATGCAAATTCCTTATTATTTTATGTCAAGAATATGTATTTTAGCATGCTTAAGAAATGTGAACTAAAAAGTAGTGGATAAAATAAAATTATATTAACATTTTCCTTAAAAAACGTATTTACACCCTTGGACAGCGAATTCAATAGGCACTCTTGGTGCGTTTTCTTAAAACGTGAGTGCCTAAAAATGTTTGACTTACAGCAGTAGCAGCAGCAGTACCAATTATTTGTCCAATGAATGCCGATGCCACTTGTTATTGCACTAATAATGTCTTCAACAATAACGTCAACTCAATCGCACATCGCACAACACAATAACGTCAAATATTTCAGTTATTTTATTTCACAATCTCACGATCTCACGATTACTGCGACACGTTTCAGCACGAAATGTCTTATGCCTCACAGTAAACTAAAGAAAGACAACGATTTCACGACGTTGTTTTGATTTTTTGTTCGAATTTTCACGTGGGCAGGCAACACAAGTGCCGTATTTATACACACACACACACACACAGACACATAAACGCACATTAACGCTGTCACCTGATTGGTCAGGAGACCACGTGGCTCCCTAAAAGAGGGGAAGTGATCAAAAATCGAAGGACAATGGCCATTCTTCGACGAACACCGAGCCGGACAAGATGAACATGGAGGTAAGAGTTAATTTTTATTTAATTTTTCTTCATTTTCATTTAATTAATTTTTTTATTTTTTTCAGATCGACAAGGAGCGCAGCGACGACGAGTCGACCGACGGCAGCATCGACCGCGAGCTCACGTCGTTGATTGTGAGCTCGCGAAACGATCATCAACTACCAAGCGGAGTAATCCCTCCGCTTGGAGAGCAAAGCGGAGAAATTACTCCGCTTTCCAGTGAAACCCCGGCGACATCGCGGATTCCGCGGCGAGTCACGGTGCCGCCGGTGCACGTGGCCGTGGAAGCGACGCCGCCGCAACACGTGGCCATCGAGGCGTTGCCGCAAGCAGGCGCAGGAGCGTCATCGTCCGCCGGTAAGTGAACACATTATTTTTTTCTCTATTTATTGGTCGAATCTGCTTCGCAATGCTCAGGCGACGCAGCATCCAGGTTATGTGCTCGTGCAAGTAACAAGATGCTGCGACGCTTGAGTATTACGAAGCAGATTCGACCAACAGGTTAGGTAGTCGATCGTGGCGAGTTGCCACAGTGGCCAAATAGTTTTGGAACGCAGCAGCAAGTAGCTTCGTAGCTCCAAAACTATCTGGGCACTGTGTCAACTCACCACAATCGACTACTTAACCTGTTGGTTGAATCTGCTTCACCATGCACCGGCGACGCAGCATCCAAGTCATGTGCTCGTGCAAGTGACAGGATGCTGCGTCGCCTGAGCATTGTGAAGCAGATTTGACAGTCGAAAAACATTTTTACATTTTTTTTTTTCCTTTTACAGATGTCCCGAGACGACGCGGAACGCGCGCCGGCTGGCAAACGCGCCAGCATCAGCAAAACGCCATAGTGCTCCGTTTTATGGAGACTGTGATGGTCATGAGCCGGGCCATGAGCCGGGTCAAGCCGGCCGGCGATCCGCAGGGCGGACGAGGAGAACGAGAACGACGAGGACGAGGAGAACGAGGAGGACGAGGACGAGGAGAATAAAAAAGGGGTAAGTAACTGTTTAACATTTTTTTTATTTAAATTTACATATATTACTACTTAATAAAACAAAAAATAAATATAATTAATTTTGTTAATGTTTTTTTTTGTTCGCAGATCCAGGACTGAAAAAAAAAGTATTATTAATTAAGTTTTTGTTTATATAACCAAAGAAAAGTTCCTTTAATTTTATTTAATGTTATAAAAAGAAAAAAGTTATTTTTGTTACATAATTCTAATGAAAAAATGTTTAATTAAAATAAAAAACGATTAAAACTTACCTCTATTGTTATTATTTATTATATTATGTCATCCTTGTCGTCGTCGTCCTCGTCGTCGTCATAACTGAAAAAGAAAGAAAATATAATTCTTGAATAATTGCATTTTTTGTAATAATATAATAGTAAAACACAACAAATCGTACCTTTGTCGTTCCTCATATCGTCCTGTCGTCGTCGTCCTCGTCGTCCTCGTCGTCTTCGTCGTCCTCGTCGTCGTCCTCGTCGTCGTCGTCGTCGTCGTCGTCGTCGTCGTCGTCGTCGTCGTCGTCGTCGTCGTCGTCGTCGTCGTCGTCGTCGTCGTCGTCGTCGTCGTCCTCGTCGTCGTCGTCGTCCTCGTCGTCGTCGTAGTCATTAAAAAAAAACAAAATGTAATTGAATTAAAATAATTTTTTTGTAATAATAAGTAGATATATAACAAACAAATCTTACCTGTGTCGTTTCTTCCTCATATCTCGTCCTGTCCTGTCATCGTCGTCGTCGTCGTCGTCGTCGTCGTCGTCGTCGTCGTCGTCGTCGTCATCGTCGTCGTCGTCGTCGTCGTCGTCGTCGTCGTCGTCGTCGTCATCGTTGTCGTCGTCATCGACGTCATCATCGTTTAATTATTTGTAATTAAACGACAATGTCATGTGTGTATTTATAAAAAATAAATTAATTAATCAATATTCAAAAAAAAATAAATAAATTAATTAATTATTAAAAACATTTTGAACATCTGTAGTTGCTTGGGGGGGGCCTCCCCCCCCCCCCCCCCGGCGGGGGCTTCGCCCCCTGCACCCCCACCAGGGGTGGCTGCGCCCCCCCCTGGACCCCCCTCTCGCTGGCGTTACTACACCCGCGCAATCAGCTGCGACGGCGGATTACCCCTTGCCAACCACCGTGTGCGCCGCGTCACTCGGGCCGGCCAACCGCTATCCGCTGGCACGCCGGCCGGCCGAAACCCGACAGCGGTCGGCAGTCTCGCTCGACTCCCGAGGTTTTGTTGTTGTGTGCGTGCGCTCGACGTCACACGGACAGGCTCACCGACACGTCGGTCATTCGTGTGAGAAATGAAATCGATATTTTCGCGAAGGCACATATTTTCGAAATATCGATATATCAGCGATGCGCGAACGGATTTTATCGTGACATGTCTCGTTGGAAAGAGAAAAATAAATAAAAAATATGGAACCTGAAAACATTATCGTGAGATAAGTACTCGCTGAGATACCGCGAGTTACTTTTGAAATCAACGGAAAAAGCCTCGACGTCGAGTTAAATAAGAGTAGCGGTAGCGCCTTTTCTCACGCGTCACATTTTTCTTTTTTATACTTGGCGTCGAGACGCTACCGCGTCTCTTGATTATTTGTCTATTCATTATTATTTATTATCTATTTATTATACTATACTCTATATATTATTATATAATCCTTATACTCTATTTATTATTATATAATCCTTGGCACTGGGACGCACTGCCTCGGTGCTCCAAGCGGAGGTGTACGCTATCTGGACCTGTGCCAGAATAATCCTGGACAAAGGATACAGTGGCAAGCACATATATATATGCAGTGACAGTCGGGCGGCAATCGGGTCACTTCACCGCGTGGTGAAGAAGTCTAGATTGGTGCTCGAATGCAACGCGCTGTTGTCGCAGATAGCCTGCGGCAACAAGCTAAAAGTCTTATGGGTGCCTGGACATGCAGGCATCCAAGGAAACGAGGAGGCAAATATCCTCGCCAGGGACGGGTCCAAGATGACCGAACCGGCAAAAATTTGCCATCTCCCAATCGCCATGGATCATATTATGACCCTGTCAAAAAGTGGGTGGAGGAACGCTTTGCGGACCTCTGGCTACAGACAGAAGGCATGGGACACTCGAGGGCTACTTTTAAAGGTCCCTCGGGCAAGCTAGGCTCTACACTAGTAGACCTAGACAGACAGCAGCTTAGAGCTGTAGTGGGCCTTGTCACTGGACACTGGTACACGGGAAAGCATCTCAGACGGCTGGGACTCAGTGAAGAACCGCTCTGTCCGAGATGTAAGGAGGAGGAAGAGACACCCCTCCACGTGATCGCGAGATGCGGGGAGCTCAAAGATATTCGTGAGAGGATACTAGGGGCACCCGTACTCGAATCACTGGACCTAGAAGCGGTTGGGGTGGGCGTCCTCTTGCACTTCGCAAAAGAGGCATGCCTAACCAAACAACCGACATAACCGCCCTCCCGCAAATGGGCACGAGCACAATGGTCCGTATAGGACTGAGCGCTCGGAAATCTCACAATACAATACAATACAAATACAATATCTATTTATTATTTATTTTTGTTATACTGTTTAGATTTACTTCGTCACAATTCTCAAAATGTGAGAGTTGTATGTTAATTGTTTAACAGTAATATTTTGATTTGTTTGTGTTAATTGTTTTTATTATTATTTGCTTAAATGAGTATACGCATGGCAAACTGTATCGGCCAGGTTTTCCGCAGTTTCCCTGCGCCCTTGTGCAAATGCATTATTTTCGTTACTCGATACAAATGTAACAAGTAACGAGTATCGAAAACTCTTGTTACACGTTACTTTTTAATAATAACAAAATAATACTAATTTAAGATGAGATGACTTGGTGATAGGATCTGGTAGCGACTAAAGAAATACATTACATTTATAAAATTATTACACATTATTATTATTATTATTATTATTTTTTTATCGTGGTAAAAAGTAGGGAGAATCTTTTATAGACCGTAAGCGCCTTCGCTACGCCCGGCGTTAGGGACTGCTCCTTAACGCCGGGAGGAACGTCGACGCTCGTGTGCTGGACTCACATCCCGCTTTGACTGGGCCGAGGGGGGTTTCCCCCACACGATCGCAGCTTCCACGAGATGCATACCAGATAAACCCCCCCTCCCCTAGCCAAAAAAACAAGGGAATTTTTGGCCAGGCGAGGGAAACCACTTCTGTCCGCGTTATCCTCCGCGTCTCCCCCTCAGCCAGGAACTACGTAAGTAATACTTCTAGCTAAGGGGGCCTGTCCGTGTGTCGTTATGTAAGTCCGTTGTGGTTCTTGTCGCGTCTGTGTCACGTCCGGTCCGTCATTTTAGGCAGCCGTCCGCGTTTTTCCGTCTCAGTATCGTCTCTATGTATGTGGCGACTAGATACCACCAGTCTGTGCCGTGAAGCATCGCCTCCACGATGTTATCGGGAGTGATGACTCCAACGGTCGTCTCCAACGGTCGTCGCCCTTGTCGTAGGTCCGTCCATTGGTCGCACACAAAAAATGTGTGTTCAACGTCGTCCCGTTCGTGTCCGCAGTATGTACAGTCTGGCGTCCGTACTTTGTCCATTCTGTAAAGGTACTGTCTGAAGTAACCGTGTCCCGTCAGGAATTGGGTGATGTAAATATTGTTACGATTTACGATGACAGGCAAACAAGACAGTCTCGGTTGACACCGCGAACGACACGGACGTGCCAACTGATCGGTCGTGAATAAACCAACGTTGCTTTTATAAACGGAGTGTTTCATTGTCGCAACATTGGTGTCAGAAGTGGGATTGGAGTATCAGTGACGGAAAAAAAGCGACGATGAACACCAGGAAAAAGAAACGGACGGCTCAACCCGAGACACGGCGCCCCGAGATCGGACACGGCGAACCTGACGCAATCAACTGCTTGAGAGAGGAGCTACAACAAGCGATGGAGGAGAATAACCGTCGGATGGCCGAAGGAATGGAGCGACTAACGGAAATCGCGAGAGGCAATGGGAGAAGCGGCTCAGATCGCAGCGAGGGAGGCGACGCAAGAATCGGCACGCATCATCATCGCCGAACTCCACAAAAAACCAGATAATGTCCCTCCCATTTCTTCCGCTTTTCTTGACACTTCCGCTTCTCGGAATGACAGCACGTTTGCAACACGCGCTGTCATTCACGAAATTCCGCCTCACGATGTCGGTCTACCGAACGACCCATCTACATCCTCGATCCCGGCTCCTAACCGCACTAATCTTCGGCTGAACCTCGATTCCTTTGACGGTTCGGGATCGTGGGATCAATTTTATAAAAAATTCGAAATAATCTCGAAATACTACCGATACAGCGAAGAAGAAAAAACGATTTTACTCGTCTCGTCGCTCCGCGGAGCAGCGTGCGTCGTTTTGGACGGTCTTAGCGACGAGGACAGCGACGATTTTTCGAAAGTCAAAGCAGCTCTCGATTTCAGCTTCGGAACAAAAAATTGTAGCGAACAGTTTTGCAACGAATTAGAGGCTCGTAAACAAAAACCGAACGAGCCATTCGCGACTTTTGCCACCGATATTAACGCGATTCACGAAAAAGTTTGGCTCTACTACCCCCTTAGAGTCAAAGGAAAGTGCCCAAAACTGCAAAGAGATTGGTTAGGTCCTTACCTGGTAAAAACAAAGATCAACGACGTAGTTTATAGAATTCAAAAACTTCCTCGCGGAAAATTATTAGTAGTGCATATTGACAGGTTAGCACCTTTCGAAAATTAAAATAATGGTGCCAGTTCAGAGACGTTAATGATGGAAAGTGAATTGCTGGACGGAGCCTGGGACATCGTCCTCGGTAAAGGTGATACTGTAGCAAGGTGTTCTGCGAAGGGTTTCCGAGCAATTTTTTTGTGTAGTGGGAATTCAACGTCTAACTGGGCTTGGTTATTCGTTGGTGTCACTTGGTCGGGATTCCTCTGACTGTGGACCAGAAATGATCTCTTAACTTCTAGAATTACTGATCATAATTCTGGCAGGTGGATTATTTTTGGGCTCCCGGGAACGAATTCGCGATATTATGGTCGGTTCACTAGGACAGTATAGGGGCCCGCTGTATTGTTCATCAAATAGTGTTCCGATAGAGTACTCAATTTTTTAAAGCTTTCCAAATAGTCATTATGTCGGATATTCCGGGTTGTTAATTTCGCAAAATGATTTTTATATGTGAGATGCAGATTTCTTCGCAGTTATTTTTTTTTTGTCACAGGTTTCCCTTGGAATTCCTGAGAATCCTCCTTCCTTACTACCACCCTCAAGGAACGCATTTCCGGGATTCAAAGGACTCTGGAGAAACTCGACATCGAAGGTCGACAGAAAGAAAAAGAGAAAGAAAGAAAGAATGAGAGAGAGGAAAAGAAAAGAAAAGAAAAGAAGAAAGAACAACGATTTTTGTTTTCCTGTTTAAAACGTTTGATTTGTTGATAATTAAGAGACGACACATGACAGATGCGAGACAGAAACTTTAAATTCAATTCCAAGAGTAGGAAGATTAAAAATTTGTACACACTGTCCTTCCCAGGTTTTTCAGCCATGGTTTTCCCTCGGGACTTGGACAAATGTCAGGACAGTGTAGATAGGTCGCGAGTAGCACTGGATGGACTATGGCAACCACATCTCAGTACAATTAAAAGCTGCCGGGACGGCAACTCGAAGGGGAGGGGAGTAGTGTTACGATCGGTGCGCGCTAGATCAGGCTAGTTGGGGTTTCTGACCGAGCGCGACACTCACTTGACAACGCTCTTGACAACGGACGATCTTGGTTACGATGACAGGCAAACAAGACAGTCTCGGTTGACACCGCGAACGACAATGTAACGGCCGAGCGAATGAATACACGGGATCTTTGTTGTTGGGGCGGATATTATTAATTACAAATGCTTTCTATTTCCCGATCGCGATCCTTGACACGTCCGCGCGCTGTCAATCTATAGCCAAGACTCTCGACTGTCACTCGTGATGTGAAGTCGGTCATCTATTCGTTTGTCTATTGTCATAACGTGTGTCTCATAAGTAGTAGTCAGCTACATTCGTTACACTACTCCCCTCCCTTTGAGTTGCCGCCCCGGCAACTCCTAAACCACCCTAAGATGTGCCACGGTCCATCATCCTAATATCAGTCCAATATTCAATAGCCTACACTGTTCTGACATTCGTCCCAGTCCTCAAGGAAAACCATGGCCAAAAACCTTGGGAAGAACAGTGTTTACAATTCTATATAGTTTCATTTCTTCCTATACCAGTCTTATTCTGTCAAGTCCGAGCTAAATACTTCCATATTATCTTATACTAAGTCCATTTCTTATCAATCATTAAATATTTTATTCAATTCATTGTTCTTTCGTGGTATTCATTATTCTTCTCTGTTTTCATTTCTTTCTTTCACCATTTCTTTCTGGCAGTTGGAAGGATTTGAGCAGGAAGGATTCTGACCACTTCACAGTATCTTCAACGATATCTGTGGAAAACAAATTAATCGCGTAGACTTCCGCAATCACTAGCCAAACTTGGGACAATACAATCTTTACGATTATTCTCTCTCTTTTTTATTCTCTCATCGACATTTTCGACTTTATAATCAATTCACCCGATTGATTCCTCAATAAAACGACACTAAATAATCGGTCACTGTTCGAAACCTCTCATAGGCCAACAGTCCCCCGATCCGTAACTCTGGCCCTTCGTTACCCAGCAGTTACCACATCAACACAATTCTCCGGCAACCCTCCAGGACGCTTTTCACCAAAAAATCGTCCAAGGTTCCAAAAAAATTATATTCTACCCGAACTACAACTCGACTCTACGATATCATCTACCCGAGAGAGAAGAATCACTCACAAATTACTCAATACTTTCACAAATATCTCGAATGAAAAACAATACGTAATTTCGATTTGCCTGTTAGAGTCCTTTGCAGCTCAATCCGACCTTCTATCCATCCAGAGTTGACTTCTTATTTCGTCATCACGGAGCGTCATCGAGATCGCAATTTTCGCTTTCCTTTACTCTCATGCCGAAGTCATCGAGACTTCAATTTTCTCATTTCTCCGTTCCCCAGTGAGAGCCGTCGAGGTTCTCAATTTTGACATCGTTTCTTCGCAGTGTGAGCCATCGAGGTCTCAATTTAATGTTGCTTCTTTATTTCACTATCACTCGCGAAAAAATATTCTACGTAGATTCGTCAAACACTTCTGACACCAATGTAACGGCCGAGCGAATGAATACACGGGATCTTTGTTGTTGGGGCGTATATTATTAATTACAAATGCTTTCTATTTCCCGATCGCGATCCTTGACACGTCCGCGCGCTGTCAATCTATAGCCAAGACTCTCGACTGTCACTCGTGATGTGAAGTCGGTCATCTATTCGTTTGTCTATTGTCATAACGTGTGTCTCATAAGTAGTAGTCAGCTACATTCGTTACAATATTAACATCTCCGAATTCCCGACTCGTCCATGGTCTCAGGTCCTTGATTAGTCGTCTCGTCCAGTTGCCCGTTGTGTCATCCGTCCAGCGTTGTTACCACGTCTGCATGGTCCTGTCTCTCTCCGTTGTTTCCGCGTCCTGTCGCGTTGTGTCCGCGGTCCTTCCGTAGATCCTCTTGCGCTCGAAAGCAAGAAGGTCAATGGGAATCACGCCAGCTACTACCAGAACAGCCTGCGCAGAGACCGTCCGGTAGGAGCAGGCGATCCTGAGCGCACTCTGTCTCTGTACCGTCATCATCGCGTGGCAGTATTTCTTAGTCCTAAGAGCATCCGCCCAGATCTCCGCGCCGTAGAGGAGGATCGAGTGGGCCGTCGACATAAGTAGTCGGCGTTTCCCCGGTCTCGGACCGTTCGTGTTTGCCATCAGGCGGCTTAAGGATGAAACCCTTTCGGCCGCCTTCTGGGCTGTCTTCTGTATATGGGGCCAGAAGGTCATCTTCGTATCCAGGGTCACCCCCAGGTACTTGACTTCCCCCGTGGCCGCAATATCGTCTGTCCCAACCGTCATCGGTAGTCTCGTCTGTATGCGTTTCCTCGTGAGGAACATGAGTTCTGTCTTCTCTGTAGCCAGTTGCAGTCGGTGATCTGTCATCCATCGTCCAACCCGCCTCATCGTCTGGTTCAGTGTAAACTGCGCCAGTTCTAGAGTCCTCTCGACGATCACTGCCGCCACGTCATCGGCGTATGCGACGAGTGAAACGCCGATCGTGAGCTCCAGCCTGACCAGGCTGTCGTATACCCCGTTCCAAAAGTCTGGCCCAAGTATTGAACCTTGGGCCACCCCCGCGGTGATCTGTTTCGTCACCTGTCCTTCTGTTGTCTCGTACGTCAGTCGTCTGTTGCATAAATAGTCTTCCACCACGCGTAGAAGGTAAGGCGGGACACCGAAGGCGTTTCTAAGCGCCTCCAAAATGTCCACCCATCGCGCCGAGTTGAAGGCGTTTCTCACGTCGAGAGTCGCCATCAGCACGATGGGTCGCGCCGTGTGGCAGAATCTGTCCGTGTCTCGGAAGGTATCGACGACTCTCTGGATTGCTCCAATTGTCGACCGACCCTTCCTGAATCCGTACTGTCTGTCCGAGAGGTCTCCCGCTGTCTGTATCGCGTCTGTCAGTCGCGGTCTCAGTAGATGTTCGTAGAGTTTACCCGTCGTGTCCAGTAAGCTCAGCGGCCGGTGTGCGAAAGGCGTGCTGGGGTCACCCTTACCCTTGGGGATAAGGACCAGCTTCGCCACATTCCATCGGTCGCTAAAGGTCCCTGTCGTAAGGCACGCGTTGTACAGGTCGAGGAATATCTGCGGCCTCAGGCTAACCATCAGCCGGATAATCTCGCCCGGTACCCCGTCAGGCCCTGGCGCTTTCCCAGGCTTCAAGGCGGTGGCTGCTCTGGTGAGCTCCTCCGTCGTGAAGGCGGGAACCAGCTCTGTCTCGTCATTGTCTGTAGCGTCCGTCCGTGTCGGGTGAGTCGGAAACAGTCCGTCAGCAATGCGTCGTGTGGTTTCCGCGTCTTTGAGTTCCGGCGGGATCCGTCCCCCTAGTTTACCGGTCACAATCTTGTAGCCGGTACCCCACTGGTCCTGGTCCACCTCCTCGCAGAGCTTCTTCCGGCACTTCGCCTTGCTGTCACGTATCGCGTCTGTCAGTCTCTTCCGTGCCGTACTGTATGTCGCCTGAAGGGCGACCCTTTCGGGTTTGCCCTTGGCCCTTGTCTTCTTCCGTCTGCATGCGAGGCAGCTTTTCCGCAGTTCGGCTATCTCGTCAGTCCACCAGTATTGTGAGCGTTTGTCTCGTCTGTAGTGCAGTTTTGGCATTGTGCTGTTGCACAGTCGTTCCGTCAGTTTGGCCGTCTCTTCTACGAGTCTTTCCACCCTCGGCCGGCCAGTCAGCTCCGGGGGAACGTTAGTGATCGGAGCTGGCGCTGCCGCCAGTTCCTCCGAAAACTTTTGTACGTGTTTGTTCGTGTTCCACCGCGGGGGGTGTCGAGCCCGTTTCTGTGCTGTCGCTGTCTCTCCCGCCACCTCGAATGCGATGTACTGGTGATCGCTGGCTGTATAGTCTTCTAAGACCCGCCATCTTCTCAGTGTTGGGAGTGTTCTGTCCGATGTCATCGTCACGTCTGGTAGGGGGTCGCCAAATCCCGGTCGTCTGTACGTCGGCGTGTTCCCTGTGTTTGCCACTACCAGGTCCAGCCTTGCGGCCATCTCCAGCAGCAGCCGTCCTCGTTTGTTCGTCGTTGTCATGCCCCACTCGATCGCCCTCGCGTTCAAGTCTTCCGCGACTACTAAATCCCCGGGAAGGTCCCTGAGGCCGTCCTCAAGGAGCGCCACCTTCCTTTCAAACTCCGCTGCGGCGCAGTTTGGGGTTAGGTAGACGCTGACCAGAGCTGGGCAAAATACATGAAAATACTCAAAATATAAGATATAAAATACTTCAAGTATTTTAAAATACAAAATACTTTTGTACTTAAAATACTTCAGTACTTAAAATACATTTTAAAATACTTCTCAAAATACTTCGCAAAATACTTTTCAAAAAACCTCATAGCTTGAATTCTGAGGCATTACAAATATATTGGGAGTGGTTATCATTGTTGAATGTTGTATAACACACTTCATACATGTTTTTTTGTTTGTTTATTACAATAAATTCAATGCATAATCGTTAAGACGTTTTTAATGCATTTTTGCTTTTTCGTTATTTTGCTATTCGTCATTGTTCTCATTCAAGGGGCGTTCCCGTCTTCAAAAAACTTTTCAGCAGGACGATTCTCTCGAAATTTTTGTCTGATAGAGCATGACGCCTCGGTGAATTCGCGATACTCGCGAATGAAAACAGTCTTTCGACGGGAGCAGAGGAAGTGAGTGGAGTGTTGTATTTCAAAAACATTGCTTTAACAACAGGATAGTCGATAAGCATGGAGAGCTTCGTTCTTCTATCGCTCAAGTACGAAAGCAACTGCACTCGGACTACATCCTCGAAGGCCCCATGGCTATCTTTTGGAGTACTAGCTTCGCTATCGGTATCAACGCGTTGAGAATCGTTGCCATCCACCAAAAGGAATGACGATATTGATCCCGAATTTTGCTTTTCAACAATGTCGTGATGAGAGTCATCTACGAAAAATCGTGCTCCGTCAAGGAACGTGTCTCGTATTTTATCCAACGGCAGTTTAAGTTTATACTGCACATTAGCTTGATAGAACCACTTCATCTTGAATGTGGGATGCGACACCGTAGCTATAATAGCGTTAGTCGCGTTAACGTCAAATGAGAGGACGTCCTGAAAACGTGTTGTTAGGCCATTGAGGCAGGTATTCGCCAGTGCTCGTCCATATTTGAGATTTTCCTTCGACAAATTTTGTAGCTTATACTTCACAGTGAGCAAAGTTGGTAATAGTGTTCCGTAATACACTTTATCTTCGCCCTGGAGTATATCTATTGCTCGAACCATCGGCTCCATTACCCGACAATACTCTTCGATATATACCGTGTCGTTAGTTGTAAACGAATCGTTCAACCCTAAGCGTTCGCACAACAATGGCAATGCTGCCTTTTCTTTCGCTATTTGATTTAGGGAATCGTAAAGAGAATTCCATCGCGTTACAATGGGATAGCTAAAAGTGTGCCCCACTGTAGCGCTGATAATCTCCGCAGATTTGGGCAATGCGGCTTTATGCCACAGCTGTGAACATTTTGCAATAGTCCTCGAGTGACGATTCGCCAGATACGTATTTGTCTTCAGAGTGCTCATTACATCACTGGTCGCAATGAGATTGAGCGTATGCGTACTACATCGGAGATGTTGTGGCAAGCGCGATATTGCCTCAGCACTTTCGGTATCAAACGAATCCGTATCCTCGAAGTCGGAATCACTCAAAGTATCGAGTTCGTTGTCGTCTTCATCATCGTCGCATGAGTACGGACGCATTTTTTCAATCCCTTGTACACCAAATTCTCGGAACGCTTTTACGAAATTACTGGCGTCGTCAGTAATCGTGGCGACGACATTTGTACTGCCCAAGCCATACATAGAGTGAATAGTTTCCAAGGAATCAGCTATCTTATCAAATGAGTGCGTTTCGTCGAATCTTCTACACGCCAATGGAAAGGATCGGCGTGTGAAATTATCATCGATGTAGTGGCCTGTAACACCAATGAAACTGCGCCTCTTCGCAGACCATATGTCTGCCGTCGTGCAGACGTAATCGACGTCAGTCAATACATCTCGCGTTTTCTTGAATCTTTTCGACGTCAGTCAATACATCTCGCGTTTTCTTGAATCTTTTCTCGTCCATTTCGGCCATTCGCCGGGTAATAGTGCGTCTGCTAACAAGCCTATCTTCCACGTTGTTGAAGAGGCGTTTGAAACTTGGTTGGTCGATGATTGACAGCGGAGTCATTGTTTCAATTATGAACATCAACACATTATCTTCGAACTCGTCTTGACGGCTACTGTGCTGATTCTTCTTGCGTCGTTTAGCCGGTGGTTCAGTTATATCTGTAGAACTGTCTTGATGTCTTTTTTCGCTCCTTTTAGAGATCTTATATGCCAAATATTCATCGTGACTGTCAGGATGAGATCGTTTTAGATGCTTTAGAAGATTAGTTGTACTCTTGAGTGAGCCTATAAGAATCCTCTTGTCTGGACACATCTGACAGGATACTTTCATATGCTCGGGCGTGGATACTTCCGCAGCCAGTGCGAAATATTTACCGTCCAAAAGAGCGCAATTTCGTATCTTCTCTCGAATTTCTGCCGGAGCAAACTGATCTGTAGATGACGCCGTGGATTCGATGTGGTTATGAAGTTCTGGCGGCGCAGGATTGTCTTCGTTTCCAGATGCTTCTACGAGCGATTCATCGCCAGTAGACTGCCGATGTTCGCAAGGCGAAGGACTGCGATTCGGTAAGATGAATTCATCATCTGACTCGTCACCGCTCGATAAAATCATTACGCGATTTTTTCGTCTGCATCGTTTCTTGATTGGCGTTCTTGTATTATTTGACATAGTCGGCGTTAGTTTTTTCTTAATCATTGTGTACATTCATAATTTTGTGCTTACTAAATGGGGGATTCCACGGGACTTTCGGCAACCCGAAAGAAATGCAAATTTTTTCTAAAAATCGGGTTCAGTGGTGTCTATTGATGGACCAAATTTTAAAATTAAAAAAATATATTTAACCGGAATATCAATTTTTTTTCATTTTTTTTACGTTGTTCATTTAATCTGTAATATCTCCAAAAGAATTGATCGTATCGAAATTATTACAAATCGAAAATGTGCGTTTTTTTTCATGGCCAACAAGAAAAAAATATATTCAGAATTAATTGTTCAATTTCAGGTCACATTTGATGGAGAAAACAACAAACATTTTTTTCCAATGGTTGGACTTCGGATTTTTTCATCGGACAAATTGCGTAGAAATCTTTGAGTGATCGCCGGAATTTTTAATTTTTAATTTTTCGTGAGACGGCCCAATGCTGTGACGTTACAGCAATTTGATTTTTTTAATGTATTTATATTTAATGTATTAAATTCTGAATATATTTTTTTCTTGTTGGCAATAAAAAAACGCACATTTTCGTGTTTTAATGAGTTCGATATGATCAATAGTTTCTGAGATATTACTGGTTAAATAAAAAACGTAAAACAACGAAAAAAATTTGCATATTCCGACCGAATTTTTTTTTTATTTGGAAATTTGGTCCATCAATAGACATGACTGAACTCGATTTTTAGAAAAATAATTTTTTTTTGGTAGCGAATGTCCCGTAAAATCTCCCAAATACGTATGTGCTCAATACCTGGGGAGGGAATTGTTTGTCCACCCGCGACTGCCGCGACTCCTTGAAGTTCAGCTGCCACTCCTTCTCTATCTCTGCCTGCGCCTCCGCCAACAGCTCCTCCTCGCGCGTTCGCTTTCGCTGCTCCGCGTCCCGCGTGGCCAGTTTGCGTCTGCAAGTCAATCGCGCCGGCCAATTGATATTCTTCATCACTTGACGATGCGCTTGGTAACGAGAGAACCATACTCGTCGTGTCGAAAACGTAAGATGTGGGTACGGTCGATTGACGAATTGGTGTATCCATTCCCTTTTGATGATTCAATCGCAAAGATATTCGCTTCTTCACGGTGTCTTCAATTAGCTTCTGTTCCGGAGTCTTACTCATCTTCCTTGAGGGCAATATTGAAAAAACATCAATGATGTCGAGAGGATCGTCTCTACAATTCGTCGATTAGCCAGATTAGCGCAAACGAATAAAGTCTAACTTACTTTTTGACGTAGGAACAGCAGAGATGCTCACTCGAAGCGACCGTAGGACGCACTGGCGAAATAATCGGGAATATACTTTCGTCGCGCCGGTGTGTGAGTAGAGGTCAGGCACTGTTTACGTTTCGTACAAAAGACCTCGCAGACACTATTTACACTGTGAACGTACCTTAATACAACGCATGTTGTTCACAGACGAAACAGTCAGGATAGGGAGAGAGAGAAATGTATTATTCAAAATATTATATACTGTTAAGTGTCATTTTCCTGATGATTTCGGCTTCCGCTATTCGCACAAAATATTTCAAATTAAAAATAAACTTTTCCCAATACCAAAAAAATGTTTCCGATTACAAACAGGGGCAAAAAATTAAAAAAATAAAAAAAGTATTTTGTATCTTGTATTTTATGACACAAAAAGTACTTAAAATACTTTAGAAGTATTTTTGTATTTTAAATATGTATTTTAAATACTCAAAATACATGATGTATTTTAAATACTGCCCAGCTCTGACGCTGACGTAGGTGATGGAGCCTAGTCTTATCCAGACGTAGTCTTCCCCGACTCCGCGGGCGGTTATCCGAGATCGGGCGGAGCCCCTTACCCAGATAGCTACGGTCTCAGCGTCGTTCATGGTCCACGTATCTGTCGGTCGTTTCCTGTACGGTTTGCACAGAATAAGTACGTTGACGTCGTGTTCGTCTGCTATCTGTGGTAAGAGCATGTCTGCTGTCCTACTCCGGTTCAGGTTTCCCTGGATTATTTTGTCCGTCTTCCGGGGGATACTACGGTTTCCGTGGCCCCAATATCTGAAGGTGGATTCTTGTAGTACATTTCGCGGAGAGCAAAAAGTTCCTATAAACTATGGTCCTAACTATTTTAGTTTACGAGATATCGATTTTTTTAATTTTATTTTTACATGAGTGTTTATCATGTCTGCAGACTATTAGCATTGCCCAGAATACACTGCGTGGAGGTTGTCTGCATTAGTACTCCGTGGCCCTGAAAAGGGCCGCCGAAAATTTCCGCTTTAGTCCTATATCCTTTTTTAAGTCAAAAAGGTAAATAATCCTTAGTAAAGCCAAAAATTTCCGCTCCCACATCACACAGATGCGAACTACGAGCACACGAACCTGTGCAGACACGAACCGCTCCCACATCACACAGATGCGAACTACGCGCACACGAACCTGTGCAGACACGAACTTTACGGTTTATTTAAAAAGTTGATACAGTATAAATAAATTCTACATAGCATTTCACCACTGTTTTTCCAGATTCTTTTTTCGGGGGACTTTTTTTCCGAGGGACTTTTTTTCCCTGGTACTTTTTTTTCCGGGATTCGACGTCTTTCTGACTCCATGATTTTTTAGTTGATTGCATCATAAATCTCGAAATATTACTGAGGACTACGACTTCTGTCGCCAGGATTTGACCAGGATTTGATTATATATAGTACTAAAACGGAAATTTTTCTTTAGAAACATTATATATAGCACGTGCAAGGCTTTAATCACCGCCAAATCTACCGCAAAAGTGGCGAAACACGGTTTAATTTTTATATCTTTAAAATTAAATATCTCGAAAACTAGAGCAGTTAGGACCATAGTCTATAGGAACTTTTTTGCTCCCCACGAAAAGTACTACAAGAAACCACCTTCAGATCTTGGGGCCACGGAAACCGTAGTACTGCCGTCTTCCGGCTTGCCTTCTGCACTCCTCCAGCGCGGCCCGAAACACCGTGCATCTCCCGGATCCCGCGAGGTGCTGAGTGCCCTTGTGCCCCGCCTCGGTGCACAGAGGGCATGCCGGACCGTTCTTACAGTCCGTGGCGTAATGTCCCGTTTCGCCGCATCTCCTGCAGCTCTTAGTCCGGTCGTTGCCTTTGCAGTTCGTCTTCGTGTGTCCATAGCCTAAGCATTTGTGGCATTTCGTCACCGTCTGTCGTTTTCGGACGCGGCATCGGACCCATCCAATCTCGATCCGCGCCCGACCGAGCAGCGTTTCGGCCTCGTGTGATTCGAGCTCACACACTGCCATGTACTGCTCGGCCCGGTTCGGACCCAAGATGTGGACTTTAAAGTCCGAGTCTCGTCCTGTCGCCTGTCTCAGTGCCTATACAACGTCGTCCGGTGTCGCGACACAGTCCAGGTCCATGATCTCCACTTGTACTCGCGAAGTCATGGATTCAACGCTGCCGGCATCGCCGACAGCGTCCTGGAGTATGCGCCGGAACGCGTCTCGTCCGTCCGTATTGGATTGCATCTTTATGAGACACAATCCGTCTTTTGTCTTCCGTACCGTGGTCACCTTCACGTGACTCTTCGTCGGGTCGACCGTCGTCCGTAGTTTCCGTACGATGTCCGAGTACGTCTGGTCCTTCCCAGGCTTTACCAGGACCGCTGTCCCTCGCTGTTTTGGGGCAGGTTTTTGTCTCTCGGTCTTCGTTTTCGCGTTCGTCTCGTCTGTCTTGTTCGTCCGTTCTGTCGCTTTCGTTTTTAGGCACTCACGTTTTAAAAAAACGCACCAGGAGTGCCTATTGAAATCGCTTTCCTGGGTCTAAATTAGGTTTTAAAGGACAAAAATTGATATATTTCAAATGTATTAACTTTTTTTAGTTCAGATATCTTTAACACAGTAAAATACATATTCTTGACATAAAATAATAAGGAAATTGCATTACTAAAGATATTTTTTACTGCGGACCAGATTTTGTGTTACCCGGACGTCCGTATCACTCAGTGGCTCTGGACTGAACAGACCGAACAAGTTGAAATTTGGAATATTTCTTAGTCTAGCACTGGAAAGTATGCCCATGAAGTATGGTAATTTTCCAATAATTTTATACAGGAGTTTATTTCAAGAAAATTTGGGTTTTTGGGTCTCAAATTGTGTCCGGAGCCCAATCTCCGCTGTCAACCCAAGAATTTGGCTGAAACTTGCTACAAAATTCTAAAATACCTTAATTCTCATACACTTATTTTAGTTTTTCCCTTACACTTTTTTTAAGGGGTGAATACCTATCACCAAAATTAAAAAATTACATTTTTAATTACGCATATGTGTACAAGTGAATATTTTCCCACTGCGTACTTGACTTTGGCTATAACTTGCAGCATACTCATATTTTATCTCAATTCAGATGTTTCTTCTCTTATATTTGCCATAAGATCATTTTAGAGTAGTAATTACCTGCATTAATACATTTTAATTAATTAATTTTTTTAAATTTCACACTTACGTCAACTAAAAATGTTTTTTCCTGAAAAATCATTACCCGCTGCACATGTTAGAAGTTAGAAGGTCGAAATAATTGATTCCACAATGATTTCTTCATTAGTATATTTATTAATTGCACTAGTACACTTTAATTGTGAAGATAATTTATATTGTAACGTGAGTGGAAATAAGGAGTCGGGAATATCGGGAACGGAACGAAACGTTTATTAAAAGCGGAGCGCGTTGAGCTGTCACGTCTGTTCAAGTCGCGGTGTTAGCCGAAACTGAATGTCGTTGTTTGTCAACGTTGCTAAGAGGATCCGTCGTCAAGTCCGTCGTCAAGTGTGCCGCGCTCGGTCCAGTAACCCCAACCAGCCTGAACTAAGGCGCACCAACCGTTACACTACTCCCCTCCCTTTTGAGTTGCCGTCCCGGCAACTACCTAAAAATGCTGTGATGTGGTTGCCATGGTACATCTCCAGCTCGCGACCTAATTACGCTGCCCTGGCATTCGCCCTAGTCCCGAGGGAAAACCATGGCTGAAAAACCTGGGAAGGACAGCGTTTACAAAATTTGAAACTCCTAGACTTGAAAGAATTTAAATGATCGTCTCTGTCACGGAAACAGTCCAGTCAGTCTCTTAAATAAATAACAATAAATGCAAAATTGAATCGTTCTTCTTCTTCTTCTTCCGTTCTTTTTCTCTTCATACTCTCTCTCTCTTTCTGTTTCTCTTCTTCATTCGTTGGTGCAGAATTTCTCTAGAGTCCGTCGAATCCTAACGATGTTCCTTAAAGATGGAGGAAAGGAAGGAGGATTCTCAGGAGTCCAAGGAAACCTGTGACAAAAAGAAAAGCTCTGCGAAGAAATCTGCATCACATATTTTAAATCGTTTTTTTGAAATGTCAACCCGGAATATCCGTCAACAATGTGCTACTAGGGAAAGATTTTTACAAACATCGGTCACTGCTCGTGAGTAATAAAGTGTGCACCCTCCTATTACCCCAGTGTTGCCGAATCGACGAAGAAATCAGGTATACGTCCCGGGATGTTCTAAAGTAACCAATAACCGAGATTATGATCAGTAATCACGAATATTTGGAGATCACTCTAGCCCCTAGCCAGCGAAACCTGAGCAGGAAGTCCCGAACTCCAACCAAGCCCAGTTAGAAATTCAGCTAAATCCCTCTAGATTCTCCGGAAACCCTTAACAGGACGCTCTTCTACACTTTACCCGGTGAAACAAAGAAGCGTCCAAGGCTCCAGCCAAGCAATCAAAACACTCTCCCCCATTGATGCTCTATGATCTGTCACCTCTAAATAGTCCTAATTTTCGAAAGGGGCTAAACGGTCAATATGGACAATTTTGAGTTTTCCTCGAGGTGGTTTTTGAATTCTGTAAACTACGTCGTTGATTTTCGTTCTAACTACAAATGGTCCTACCCAATCTCTTTGTAACTTAGGGCACTTTTCTTTGACTTTATGGGGGTAATAAAGCCAAACCTGTTGTCCGGGTTTAAAGGAAAGCATGTGTGACTTAACGTCAAATCTGGATTTCATCTTGTCGCTTTTAATTAGGAATCGTTTTCTGATTTGCTCATGCACTGAATTTAATTTTGTCTTAAGTTCGTCAACAAATTCCGGAAGATTGTTCGTTTTATTAGAGTCTTGATCGATCGGATTTCCTCGTAAAAGTTCTAAGGGAAGTTTCAATTCCCTTCCAAGCAAGGTCATAGCCGGTGAAAATTCGGTGGTCTCGTGTTTCGAAGATCGATACGCCATTAAAAAAAGAGGAACCCACTTGTCCCAATCCTTTTGATTCTCTGAAACAAATTTGGAGAGATACTGAAGAATGGTTCTGTTTAACCTTTCTACTAAACCATTGGATTGAGGATGCAAAGGCGTTGTCTTAGTTTTCTTGATTCCTAAGAGAGTCATAGTCTCCTTGAATAAATTCGATTCAAAATTTCTACCTTGATCAGAATGGATTTCGAGAGGAATACCAAAACGAGAAAATACTTCGCAAACTAAAGTTTCAGCTACAATTTTAGCTTGGAAATTAGGAAGAGGAAAGGCTTCTGGCCATCTGGTGAAATAATCAGTCAATACTAAGAGGTATTTGTTTCCTGATGTGGATTTTGGGAAAGGACCTAGGATGTCGACAGCGATCCTTTCAAATGGATTACCAACGTTGTAAATCTGAAGTTCTCCTTTCGTTTTAGAATTAGGTCCTTTCTTTGCGAAACAGGTAGTACACTTTTTGCACCAATTTTCTACGTCTACTTTGCAAGTGGCCCAATAAAACTGTTGGCGCACTTTAGCTAAAGTTTTATTTATACCAAAGTGTCCTCCGGTAGGGGAATTATGAGCTTCGGAAAGAATGTCTCTTGTTTTAATTTTGGGAACTATCAATTGCCATACGAAACGGGACATGGAAGGAGATTCCCATCGTCGAAAAATGAGATCATCCTTCAGGACGATAGAATCCCAATGTAGAAGATAAATTTTAAATGAAGGATCGAGGTGGGAGAAATCGGACCACTGTGGACGGATATTCTTTTGTTTAAAATCAATAATTGTCCGAAGAACTATATCCTCTCTTTGAAATCTATACCAATCGATGTCATTATCCATTACACAGATCGTTCTACAAACAAATTTTTCAAGTTCAGTGTTCTTCTGTTCTAATCTGTTACATTGTTTACAATCATCGTTACAAGGACGTCTTGATAGGGCGTCTGCATTGCCATGACTACGACCAGCACGATGAATAATTTCGAAATCGTATTTGAACAGAGTTTCCAGCCATCGAGCTACCTGACCTTCTGGGTTCTTAAATGATAACAACCACTGTAAAGCGGCGTGATCTGTTCGAATAATGAATTTTCTACCCAAAAGAAAATGATGGAAATTGTCCACTGCGCGAACTACCGCTAACAGTTCTTTCCTAGTGACACAATAATTTTTCTCAGCGTTATTTAGCGTTTTACTGAAATATGAGATGACTCTTTCTACACCAGAATGGACTTGAGAAAGGACTGCTCCAATTCCTGAATTGGAAGCATCCGTGTCGAGAATGTAATCGTCTTCCAATGTCGGGTAAGCTAAAATAGGTGGGGAAATCAGAGCTCTCTTTAAAACATCGAAAGCCTCCTGAGCTTCTTCTAACCAGGCAAAAACAGATTTAACTTCGGTTAGGCGGTGAAGTGGTCTTGCAATCGTAGCGAAATTTTGGACAAATTTGCGGTAATAAGAAGAAAGTCCTAGGAAACTTCTCACTTCTTTTTTGTTTTTAGGAATTGGCCAATCGACTACAGAAGAAATTTTCTCGGGACATGTTTTAATTCCTGAACCTGTAACGATGTGTCCTAAATATTTGACTTCCCTTTGATTGAAAATGCATTTTTTGGGGTTAGCTTTCAAATTAGCTTTACGGAGTCTATCGAAAACTTGTTCCAAATGTTTTAAATGTTCATTATAAGTTTTACTAAAAATGAGGATATCGTCTAAATAAACTAAACAATTTTTCCAAGTAAGTCCTTGCAGAACTATATTCATTAAACGGATGAAGGTAGCAGGGGCATTACAAAGGCCAAAAGGGAGAACCTTGAATTGCCAAGATTCGTAACCTAACATGAAAGCAGTTTTCTCTCTATCCGATGGTTCAAGCTCCACCTGCCAATAACCACTCTTGAGGTCGATGACTGAAAACCATTCAGCCCCACCGACAGCTTCGAGAATTTCGTCAATCCTGGGGAACGGATAGGAATCTTTTTTTGTGATACTATTTAGTTGACGGTAATCAATACAAAATCTAATCGAGTTATCACTTTTACGAATAAATACCGGGCAAGAAGCAAATGGACCATAACTGGGTTCAATAACTCCTTGATCTTTCATTTCCTTGACTAGTCTGAAAGCTTCTTCTCTAAAATGGATGGGAATACGTCGAGGAGCAGATTTAAATGGCTGGGCATCACCGATGTCTATTTTATGTTTAATAAAGGTGCAACGGCCAAGATCGTACGAATCTTTCGCAAAAATGTCCGAAAAAGAATTAAGGAATTTATCGAATAAAAATGTCTCTTCTTCGTTTAGAGATTTAGATGATTTTTCAAAAAGAGAAACCAGATGTTCCGGCATTTCGTTAGGAACCGCTCTGACCGAATTTACACAACGAGAGGAAACGGATCGTTCTTTATTTTTAAGTTTAAACTTCGTGTGAATTACTTCTTCAAATTCTTTCAAAAGACCTGATTTTTCCAAAAAGTCTAACCCTAATAAGCAATCTTCCTTAATATCCGCAAACACAACCTCTAATTCTACGGCATAATTGCCAATCTCGACCAAAGCTTTTCTAATCTCTGAATAGCGAAATTCTTCCCGAGAAACAGTCAGAATCTTAAATCGACGTTGAACTCTTTTTAAAGAGTGAATCGTGCTCGCGAATATAGCAGCATTCACGATTGTGATCTCCGATGCGGTATCTAATACCATCACACACGATTTTTTAGCGATCTTGCCCTCAAAAGAGAGATACGAATTGTGAGGAAATCCATTCGTATTGGATACAGCCTGAATTCCTACAACTCGTTCGACTGGAGCCGTTTCGACCCCCTGCGAAACGACTCGTTTTAGTTTTCCTGCCTTGGCCTCAGGTTACTCCCCGAGGTGGAGGCCTGACTGAGACATTGACAAAATCTCTGGATGTGTCCGACCTTTTCACACCTCCAACAGTCAAGCTGTTCGCGCGGAGTACCGTTTTGAGGTGGTCCTCTCGAGTTGGAAGTGTTCGCGGAGGTGTTCGGGTTGTTGGTCGGATTCTGCGAATACGGACGCGTAAATCTATTGCTGTTTCGCGAGTCATTCGAACGCAGGTATCTTTCGTTGTTTCGGAAATCGTTCGAAAGGTTATTTTTTTCGATGAGATTCACGGTGTGGATGTTTGCTCTCATTAACGCGCGGTCAAACGAGGTGATGTTCTCGAGCCGGAGAGCTTTTCGAACATCCGCGTGAAAAACGCCGGTAATGAACTGGACGCGTGCGATTTTGTCTTTCGATTCTTCATTCAGCTCCGGGTGAGCCAAATGGGTGAGCCGTTTAATTTCGTTCGCGAAAGTAGTGAGATCTTCGTCAACTTTTTGTTTCCTCGCGCTCAACTCTGTGATCGCCAAGAGATCGGATGGGGCGACCCCGTAACTAACGTCCAGAGCGTGTTTCAGTTTGTCAAATTGGTAAGCGTCGTTCGCGGAGAGGGTGTCCAGGACCCCTTCGGCCGAACCGCGAAGCGACAAGGCTAACACAAGAGCCTGTTCCTCGACCGAATATTTGTTGAACGCGGAAACCATTTCGAATTGTTTATAAAATTGCCTCCACGATCCGAGACCGTCGAACGTGTCGAGTTTCAGGTTCGACCGATTAGTGTGGACGACCGTTTGTGTCGGAACGACGTTCGAGGTGTCGTGATTTTGGGTTGCAGCGCGATCGTTAGCAAAAGATTCTGGGTCACGCGGGACCTCGCGAACTTGAGAAAAATCGGAAGGAGGGATAGCGGAAGCTGAAGAGGAAGGGATAGTAAAAGGAGGGGGAACTATATCTGTTTGGTTTTTGGAGAGTTGGGCCATAACAATCTTCGCTGTCTCTCGTGCGGCGATCGCTGCGGTGTCCTGGGCGAGCTGCTGGGCGATTTCCTTCACCGACGTCACAGCCGCTTCCCTGGCCGCGGCGATGGATGCGTCCTGGATGTGGTGGAGGGCGTCGTCGAGCTGCCGCTGGACGTGCTCGCGGTCCCGCCGAATCTCCTCTCGTAACCGGCCGATGTCATCCGGTTCACCGGCCCCAATTGCGGCACTGATATCCATTGGATCCTGCGGGGCGGCTTCTTGTCGCCGTGTGTGTCGGGTGTTCATTCTCACTCACTCACTAAAAAAAAATTATCACGATCCCGTTCGCGTTTTTTCCCGAATATCGCGGCAGAATATCCCACTTCTGACACCAATGTAACGTGAGTGGAAATAAGGAGTCGGGAATATCGGGAACGGAACGAAACGTTTATTAAAAGCGGAGCGCGTTGAGCTGTCACGTCTGTTCAAGTCGCGGTGTTAGCCGAAACTGAATGTCGTTGTTTGTCAACGTTGCTAAGAGGATCCGTCGTCAAGTCCGTCGTCAAGTGTGCCGCGCTCGGTCCAGTAACCCCAACCAGCCTGAACTAAGGCGCACCAACCGTTACAATATTTAATACACCAAACTGAAATATGAGTGAACATAACATAACACAATATTCGTAAAACATGTTGACAAGTACATTATTATCGGAACTATACGCTTGACGTGTATATTTTCCATTAAATCATTTGTTATTTGCTCTTTTCGTCTCTAAATGTTTACCTGTCACTGCAGATGTATCTCTCGATTTTATTTACTTATTCTAAATCACCACGTAATTACCACATAACAACTGCATTCACGGTTTTCTTAATTTCCTAAATGTTTTTTGTAAAACGACAACGTTTTTTACACTTAATTATTAAATTAATGAACTATGTTAAAAAAAAAATAGAGCCGCAATCGCGTTGACTTTAACTTACTCTGGTAAAAGAGTCAGTTCTCAGTGGTCTGGTCAGAGCTGTGGCGCGCGTGTCGCCTAATAAAACAAACTTTATATACAATTATGTTTCCATAAATTTGTGATTGAACAATAAGAAACGTATTCGATAAAAGTACAAACAATAAATGAATAATGAATTATCTTTGAATACAGCATTTCATAATAATACATGAAAAAAAAAAATTAAAAAAAAAATAAAAAATAAAAAAATTAAAAAAAAACGAGCTGTACACCTATCTAGTTGCAAATGACCGGTCATACTTTTTTGTGACCGTAAATTTGCCAAAAAGAAAAGTGACCAGTAATTCCACATCTAAATAGTTGGATTGACCATATTTTTACGGTATGTTTATCGAAAAAATTTGTGACGGTAATTCCACAACACCTGATTGCGCGAAAAAAAAATGACGTCATTTTACGGTAAAAATACGGTAATTTTTTGGTAAGTTTACCGCTCCAGGATTTTACGGTAATTCCACATCTCTAGTCTCGAGACAAGTCCAAGTACCGTGGAACCTCTCATAGCGTTCGAAATGCGGGGACATGTACGCTAAGTGAAGAGTCAATCAGGCACGCGAAACGTTCGTACCTCTCACTCTCTCTCGCGAAATCATCCAATCACAGCGCTGATACGTTTCCCAATGTACGCTATGAGGGTGTGCGCTATAAGAGGTTCCAGTGTAGACAAAACCTACTTTACCGACCGACACGAGACGCTTCAAGACTCTTTTACCGGAGACACCGTGTTTTGACCTCATTTCGATTGACACACATCGGTAATATAAATGAATAATGTATATTTTATATTGAATTATTTGTTATTTGCTTATTTTCACTGGATCTTATCACTGCATTCGCTGTTTTTTGGTCTGTTTTCGTCTCTGAATGTTCACCTGTCACTGTGGCTGATGTATCTCTCGATTTAATTTATTTATCATAAAACAATAGTAATCACCAAATTACAACTACGTTCACTCCCTAACAGTTCGGTCCAACCGTATACCGACTATGATCCCCACCGGGTCGTTTTAGGACACGGGATCAACTAGTATTTCATCGAAACCAACCACCGACCAACTGAGATTTAGTTGAGTACACGGTTTGTCGGTGGTTGTTTTCTTCAAAATACTGGTTGTTTTCGTGTTCTAAACCGACCTGGTTGGATTTTTCGTGGTTGGTCGATCTGCTAGGGCGGTTTTATTAATTTCTTATATCTTTTTTTTTAACGATAACCCTTCTTTACACTTTATTATTTAATGATTTAACTATAATAAGAAAGTAGAACTTAATGACGATTTACGCCTTTTCAAGAGACACGATAGCGTCTCGAGACAAGTCCATTTCCACTACCTTACCGACCGATAACTCAACATCCTAGGGCCTTGGGTCCTCGTTGTAATTGGTCATTTCTTGTGGCCTCGCTGCCTGCGTTTTGAACGCGATAAATTTATACTCCACATTTTCTATTGACCATTTTATGGGTCATTTTCTATTGATTCGAATGACTTTTTATTTTTTGAAAATGACCGACATTGAACATCACAGAATTATATAGATATGAAAATACCGGTATTTTTATTTTTGGTAAAATAACAATGAAACTACCGTACCGTCTTTTATCCACATTTTTTTTTCTACAATCTTTGTGTTGTGAAAATACGGTCACGAAAAATGCTCGTAAGTTTGACCGGTTACAAATTTTTGTTGGTGAACTCACCATAAAAAATGGTAAACTGCGTCTATATAGTTGTAAAATAACCGGTAACGAATTTTTTGGTAAAATTACAGCAACGTCGTTTCGTAAATTCACCGTAACTTGACGAGAATTCTTAATCACTAAGAGACTATATGACTTTATTACCGATGTCGTAAATTTATAACCGGTCACATACCGGTTTTTAGGCACTCACGTTTTAAAAAAACGCACCAGGAGTGCCTATCGAAATCGCTTTCCTGGGTCTAAATTAGGTTTTAAAGGACAAAAATTGATATATTTCAGATGTATTAACTTTTTTTAGTTCAGATATCTTTAACATAGTAAAATACATATTCTTGACATAAAATAATAAGGACATTGCATTACTAAAGATATTTTTTACTACGGACCAGATTTTGTGTTACCCGGACGTCCGTATCACTCAGTGGCTCTGGACTGAACAGACCGAACAAGTTGAAATTTGGAATAATTCTTAGTCTAGCACTGGAAAGTATGCCCATGAAGTATGGTAATTTTCCAATAATTTTATACAGGAGTTTATTTCAAGAAAATTTGGGTTTTTGGGTCTCAAATTGTGTCCGGAGCCCAATCTCCGCTGTCAACCCAAGAATTTGGCTGAAACTTGCTACGAAATTCTAAAATACCTTAATTCTCATACACTTTTTTTAGTTTTTCCCTTACACTTTTTATAAGGGGTGAATACCTGTCACCAAAATTAAAAAATTACATTTTTAATTACGCATATGAGTACAAGTGAATATTTTCCCACTGCGTACTTGACTTTGGCTATAACTTGCAGCATACTCATATTTTATCTCAATTCAGATGTTTCTTCTCTTATATTTGCCATAAGATCATTTTAGAGTGGTTACCTGCATTAATACATTTTAATTAATTAATTTTTTTTAATTTGACACTTACGTCAACTAAAAATGTTTTTTCCTGAAAAATCATTACCCGCTGCACATGTTAGAAGTTAGAAGGTCGAAATAATTTATTCCACAATGATTTCTTCATCAGTATATTTATTAATTGCACTAGTACACTTTAATTGTGAAGATAATTTATATTTAATACACCAAACTGAAATATGAGTGAACATAACCTAAACACAATATTCATAAAACATGTTGACAAGTATATTATTATCGGAACTATACGCTTGACGTGTATATTTTTTATTAAATCATTTGTTATTTGCTAATTTCCACTGGCACTTATTACTTTTTTCGCTGTTTTTTTGTCTCTTTTCGTCTCTAAATGTTCACCTGTCACTGCAGATGTATCTCTCGATTTTATTAACGTATTCTAAATCACCACGTAATTACCACATAACAACTGCATTTACGGTTTTCTTAATTTCCTAAATGTTTTTTGCAAAACGACAACGTTTTTTACACTTAATTATTAAATTAATTGACTATGTTAAAAAAAATAGAGCCGCAATCGCGTTGACTTTAACTTACTCTGGTAAAAGAGTCAATTCTCAGTGGTCTGGTCAGAGCTGTGGCGCGCGTGTCGCCTAATAAAAAAAACTTTATATACAATTATCTTTCCATAAATTTGTGATTGAACAATAAAATACGTATTCGATAAACGTGCAAACAATAAATGAATAATTAATTATCTTTGAATACAGCATTTCATAATAATACATGAAAAAAAAAAAAAAAAAAAAAAAAAAAAAAAAAAAAAAAAAAACTAGCTGTACACCTTGTAACCGTGGATTTTGACGTCCACGTTACCTTCGCCCTTCCTCCCTGATTCCTCCGCTGCAAGAGCCGTTGAGCGCCAGCCAATTTTTGATTAACGGCGGAATTGACAAACCGCTGAAGGGAAACGTAACCGTAAAAAAAAAAACTAAACCGTAAACGTGGGCAGCGTTGGAAACAGAGAGATCGGTCACGGTAAACCGCGAGTCGCTCAGTGTGCTAGGTTGTGGAGAGAGGGCGTGAGAGCCAATGAGCAGATGAACGCGAAAATCAAATAAGTAAACCGAAGGCAAATTGAACGGAAAAATGCATAGCTTTAATAGGTAAACGCGCGCTGTACGCGGCGTCCAAAATAATATACACGAACTTCAGGTCACGGAGGTACAAAATTTGTAAATCCGATGGTAACTGACGAGAGCGCGTAACAAAAACGGAAAACACTTAGCACGGTAACGCGAACACGATAACGGCGAAACCTAGATCGAGAACACCCGTGCGAGAGAAAAGACTGGAATTATTAAACCGAGAACACCGAGACATAATAGAATAATTACGAGAACACCGGACATTCGATAACGGAAGCGGTAACGAACTCAACCCAAAACGAAACGATAGTGACATAATCGATAACACCGGATCGTCGGTAATTCTCAAAAATCGCACGAAAAATACCAGTACCACCTGTAAATACCACAAATCCCGAAAAGAGAGCGCATAAGAGAGCGTAACTAATTAAATATAATTATCGATAACGTATCCCGAAACCAATGAGTCGATAACGGAACGCGAAAATAATCCAACGGTAGCGCAACAAAATCCATAAATCGATAACTCCCACAAGATCTGCAAATCGATAACTCAGACCCAGAACCAAATTCGAACGATAACGCAGCAAAACCAACAAATCGATAACACAGTCGAATCTCAAATTAATTCGATAACGCAACGAAACGGAAAATTCGATAACTTAGACTAAAATCGAACGTTAACTCTCGATAACGCTCGATAACCTGCGGTAACATACGATAGCATCGATAGCGCACGAGAACTGCGCGGCCGAAGCCGCGCCGATAGCGCGAGAACACCAAGATCCTTACCGAACGGCAGACGAGAGCAGAAGAAAAACACGCGAGGCGTAGGCGCGCCGCGAGCTCGCGGCCGCGGGCCTACCCCCACCTAGCCGTACCAAGCAGTGGGCGCCGCGGAGCGGCGAGCGTACTGCTCAACCCGAACTAATTCGCGGGGAATTTCGAGACGGTGTTTGCTCGTTCGTCTCACAAAAATGCATCGCGGTGGCTTTCGAGCGAGAATGATCTCCGGAATGAGTGCAAGTACAACAAACGTAACACTAACCGGAACCCTGAAATGTGATCGTGGCGATCCGTAGTGAGCGGGTGATCACGAGTCCGCCACTACGGCCTTCCAAACGTAAACGTAACACTAAATCAATACACTTGACTCATCCTCTTTATTTGGAGCGTCGGAATTTCACCGATCCTCGACATTTCTCGGGTGATGCACCGTAAGGGAACTCACCAGGTGCGCCGGGTGACCGCTATATTGGCCCTGATCCACGGCGACCCTGGTGTCCTCACCGCGGCGTGAGCGAATTAATCACCCTAAACGTAACTGAACCGGGAACACACGATAACTCTAACCGATAACATTGATACACAGAACGAGAGCATAACGAGAACTCTGTCGGCAACCGCGGAACACGAAATCGAGAACTCCAAATTTAACTAAAAATATATAATGCCTGATCCGCAACCGAATGTCACGAGCAGAGCCGCCTCTGATGTGAGCGATGGTGTATCTGGGACGGAGATTCCGGGAATTTCTGTCACAACCTATCTAGTTGTAAATGACCGGTCATACTTTTTTGTGACCGTAAATTTACCAAAAAGAAAAGTGACCAGTAATTCTACATCTAAATAGTTGGATTTACCATTTTTTTACGGTATGTTTATCGAAAAAATTTGTGACGGTATTCCACAACACCTCATTGCGCGAAAAAAAATGACATCATTTTACGGTAAAGATACGGTAATTTTTTGGTAAGTTTACCGCTTCAGGATTTTGCGGTAATTCCACATCTCTAGTCTTGGAGCGTCTCGTCTTCGGTAGGTAAAGTAGGTAAATGTACATATCTCGAGACGCTACCGCGTCTCTTGATCAGGTTGAAATTACAGATGTAAGCAGTAAATGTGACCGGTAATGTTAGGGTATTTTTACCGTAAAAATACGGTACGTGACCGTTTTCAAAATGACCACATCGGTCACAAAATCATATGGTCGTGGTGATTTAAAATTTCACAGCTGTGGCGCGCGTGTCGCCTAATAAAAAAACTTTATATACAATTATCTTTCCATAAATTTGTGATTCAACAATAAAATACGTATTCGATAAACGTGCAAACAATAAATGAATAATTAATTATCTTTGAATACAGCATTTCATAATAATACATGAAAAAAAAAAAAAAAAAAAAAAAAAAAAAAAAAATTACGAGCTGTACAACTATCTAGTTGTAAGTGACCGGTTATACTTTTTTGTGACCGTAAATTTACCAAAAAGAAAAGTGACCAGTAATTCGACATCTAAATAGTTGGATTTACCATATTTTTACGGTATGTTTATCGAAAAAATTTGTGACGGTAATTCCACAACACCTGATTGCGCGAAAAAAAATGGCGTCATTTTACGGTAAAAATACGGTAATTTTTTGGTAAGTTTACCGCTTCAGGATTTTACGGTAATTCCACATCTCTAGTCTCGAGACAAGTCCAAGTACCGTGGAACCTCTCATAGCGTTCGAAATGCGGGGACATGTACGCTAAGTGAAGAGCCAATCAGGCGAAACGTTCGTGCCTCTCACTCTCTCTCGCGAAATCATCCAATCACAGCGCTGATACGTTTCCCGATGTACGCTATGAGGGTGTGCGCCATAAGAGGTTCCAGTGTAGACAAAACCTACTTTACTGACCGACACGAGACGCTTCAAGACTCTTTTACCGGAGACACCGTGTTTTGACCTCATTTCGATTGACACACATCGGTAATATAAATGAATAATGTATATTTTATATTGAATTATTTCTTATTTGCTTATTTTCACTGGATCTTATCACTGCATTCGCTGTTTTTTGGTCTGTTTTCGTCTCTGAATGTTCACCTGTCACTGTGGCTGATGTATCTCTCGATTTAATTTATTTATCATAAAACAATCGTAATCACCAAATTACAACTGCGTTCACGCCCTAACAGTTCGGTCCAACCGTATACCGACTATGATCCCCACCGGGTCGTTTTAGGACACGGGATCAACTAGTCCACATTTTCTATTGACCATTTTATGGGTCATTTTCTATTGATTCGAATGACTTTTTATTTCTTGAAAATGACCGACATTGAACATCACAGAATTATATAGATATGAAAATACCGGTATTTTTATTTTTGGTAAAATAACAATGAAACTACAGTACCTTTATCGTCTTTTATCCACATTTTTTTTTCTACAATCTTTGTGTTGTGAAAATACGGTCACGAAAAATGCTCGTAAGTTTGACCGGTTACAAATTTTTGTTGGTGAATTCACCATAAAAAATGGTAAACTGCGTCTATATATAGTTGTGAAATAACCGGTAACGAATTTTTTGGTAAAATTACAGCAACGTTGTTTCGTAAATTCACCGTATCTTGACGAGTATTCTTAATCACTAAGAGACTGTATGACTTTATTATCGATGTCGTAAATTTAACACCGGTCACATACCGTTTTTTAGGCACTCACGTTTTAAAAAAACGCACCAGGAGTGCCTATTGAATTCGCTTTCCAAGGGTGTAAATAGGTTTTTAAAGGAAAAAGTTAATTTCATTTTATTTTATCCACTACTTTTTAGTTCACATTTCTTAAACATGGTAAAATACATATTCTTGACATAAAATAATAAGGAAATTTCATTCCTAAAGATGTTTTTTCCTTCAGACCATATTTTGTGCTTCCCGGACGTCCGTATCACTCAGTAGCTCTGGACTGAACGGACCGAACAAGTTGAAATTTGGAATATTTCTTAGTCTAGCACTGGGAAGTATGCCCATAAAGTACGTTAATTTTCCAATCATTTTATACAGGAGTTCACTTGAAGAAATTTGGCATTTTTGGTCGTCAAGTTGTATACGGGTCTCAATCTTCGCCATCGATAGAAGAATTTGGCTGAAACTTGCTGCATAATTATGATTCAACTTAATTTCGATGCACTTTTTTAGGCACTCACGTTTTAAAAAAACGCACCAAGAGTGCCTATTGAATTCGCTGTCCAAGGGTGTAAATACGTTTTTTAAGGAAAATGTTAATATAATTTTATTTTATCCACTACTTTTTAGTTCACATTTCTTAAGCATGTTAAAATACATATTCTTGACATAAAATAATAAGGAATTTGCATTACTAAAGACATTTTTTCCTTCAGACAAGATTTTGTGTTACCCGGACGTCCGTATCACTTAGTGGCTCTGGACTGAACAGAGCGAACAAGTTGAAATTTGGAATATTTCTTAGTCTAGCACTGGGAAGTATGCCCATGAAGTGTGTTAATTTTCCAATCATTTTATACAGGAGTTCACTTGAAGAAATTTGGCACTTTTGGTCGTCAAGTTGTATACGGGTCTCAATCTTGGCCATCGATGGAAGAATTTGGCTGAAACTTGCTGCATAATTCTAATTCAACTTAATCTTGATGCACTTTTTTTAGTTTTTTTCTTACACACTTTTTAAGTGGTGAATACCTAAGACACTCAAATCATTAAATTGAAAATTGTGTCCGGCTGTCAGTCTTCGCAGTCAATAAAGTAATTTGACTAAAACTTGCAGCGTTCTCATATTTTACCTTAATTCAAATGTATCTTTCCTCATATTAGCCCTTAGATCATTTTAGAATGATGATTACCTACCATAATAGAATCAAAATATTCAATTTTAATTAATTTCACAATTATGATAACAATAATATTTTTCTCTTCAAAATAATTATCCGCTGTACATTCCACATATTATAATGTCAAAATAATTGATTCCGAAATGATTTTTCAATTTTTATATTTATTAATTTCACTGATACAGTTTTATTGTATTATTAATTCATAATTAATATACCAAACTGAAATATGAGTATAAACATAACCTAAACACAAAATTCGTAAAACATATTGACACCTTCTGTTGGGCGGGTAAAGAAATAACTCCGTATCTTATTTATTATGTGATGATATCTGGTTTATTCAAAGTTAACTCGATGTACTCGGATTCGCACAACGTCGCGTCCGTGTCGAACGGTAGCGGATTCAAAACTGTCTTCCCCGGGAGGGGGTGAGTCCAGCCGACCCGAGGATCACTCGGTCGATATTGTAGGGCACACTTTTAAACAGGATAATGCTTTGGATTCCCAACACTCCCCCACAAAGTTGTATCCCTATTCGCGTAATTCAATCATTCCGAGTCCATTTTGACACGACACGTGCTTTGGTTCGGACAATCCTTTCGTCAGGATGTCCGCTGGCATCTCGTTGGTGGGCAGATACTGCAGCTTGATCAGGCCCGAGTCGCAGTGATCTCTGATGAAGTGGTGGCGTAGATCGATGTGCTTCGTCCGTGAGTGATGCACGCCGGCATTGCTGACCAATCGTTGTGCTCCTTGGTTGTCGTTGTACAGCGTAATTTGATTACAAGGTGCGTGCATGTCGCATAGCAGGCTTTTGAGGTAAACCGACTCTTTTGTTGCTTCAGACATGGCCATATACTCGGCTTCTACACTCGATAATGCGACCGTGCGTTGTTTCCGCGCGTCCCAGCATATCGCCGCTCCTGCGAGGATGAATGCATATCCGGAATATGATCGTCTGTCAACAACGTTTGCTCCCCAATCCGCGTCAACTACTCCATACAGCTGTTTCTTCGTCTTGCGATACTGAAGTCCATGGTCCGTGGTCCCTCTCAGATATCTGAGAATCCGTTTCGCGGCCATCCAATGTTCCTCGGAGTAATTTGTGTTGAACTGACTCATGAAGTTTACCGCGTAGGCTATATCAGGTCTCGTTGTCACCGCGAGGTACAATAGCGCTCCAATAAGACGTTGATATGGATATTGTTTCATTATCCTCTCGTTTGGCTGCGGTGGCTTCGTGAGTTGTCCGTTAGAGTCGATCGGAGTTTTTGCTGGTTTGCAATCTTGCATTCCGAAACGTTCCAGGATCACCTCCGTGTATTGGCGCTGCGTTAGGCAAACGCTGTGATCGGTTTCGTCCTGCTGGAACTCGATTCCAAGGCAGTGATTTACAGGACCCAAATCCTTCATTTCAAACGATTCCGCTAGCGAGCGCTTCGTTTCTTTCAGCCAGTCTGCGTCGTTCGTTGCGATCAATATATCGTCAACGTATATCGAGATTATCATTACTCGATTTTTCTGCTGCGATATGAACAAACACGGATCTTGTCCTGTTGGTTGCATTCCAAGTTGTTTCAGCTTCCTAGTGATTCTGCGATACCATTGGAGTCCCGACTGTCGCAGTCCGTAGAGTGCCTTTTTTAGTAGACAAACGCTGTCCTGATTTTTGTTCAGCTCTGCCAGCCAGCGCTCCGCGGTTTCTACGATGTCGGTTTTACGTGCCAATTCGGCGGTCGAGCCGACCTTCTTCCCCAACGTGATCTTCGTTAGGATTTCTTGCAATTGTTCGGGTATCTCCATGTACACGTCTTCTTCTAGTTCGCCATGGAGATAGGCGGTTACAACGTCCATTTGATGTATCTGCAACCCTCGTTCTGCCGACAGCGCCGCTAGGAGTCGAATCGAGGTGGAGCTTGCCACCGGAGAATAAGTTTCGTGAAAATCTTCTCCTGGTCGTTGCGCGCATCCTCGTGCGACAAGACGTGCTTTCTTTTTCGTGGTGTGTCCGCTTTGTTTGGTGCAAAACACGAACCTGTTGCTGATTACCTTGCGGTCGCTCGGCCTTGATACGATCTCCCACGTGTTGTTGCGTATTTGAGCAAGATATTCATCCTCTAAAGCCGTCCGCCAAGCCTCGACGTCGTCGCTTTGTTTTGCTTCTTGCCACGTCGTTGGGTCGTGGGTTGTTGTGAGATTACACTCCGTAAATACTTCGTCGTCCAACTCCTGATTGTCTCCGGCCGGCTCCGTTTCATCGGTGGTGCCGCTGTCCTCCTCGTCCTCGATCTGCTCACTATTTTCTTCTTCGTTACTCGCCACCGGTTGGTATATTTTCCTTGGTCTTCCGACCGACCCAGAGCGAAGTAACCTTGGTCGTCCTCTGCCGCGTTTCGGTGCTCTCGAGGGTTCCGGGGTTCCGATCGACACCGCTTTACGTTTACGCGTTCGCGGCCTGACCGAGATTTTTTCGTTATTATCTGTGCTTGCCTCTTGTTTACGTTCGGCTTCGTTCTGGTGTGGCCCGATGTCCGTACTCTGCTTTTCGTCATACACGTTTTCCGGGAATTCTGGATATTCGTGCTCGAACGCCGGCTCGCCGACGAATGTGACGTCTCGACTCGTCACTACCTTACGCGATTTCGGTAGCCACACGCGATAAGCCTTCGATTCGTTCGAATATCCCACGAAAACACCTTCCTCCGAACGCGACTCGAATTTTCCCTTTTGATTATTTTTATTCAAGACGAAAGCCTTCGAACCGAACACTCGAAAATACACCAACGTGGGGGTTTTGCCTTTCCAAAGTTTGTACGGGATTTCTCCATTTAGCGATTTTGTTACACAGCGGTTTCTCACGTAGCACGCCGTGTTTACCGCCTCCGCCCAGAACGTCGAGGGAACGTTATTTTGTCGCATCATGCATCTGGCCATCTCCACCAGTGTTCTATTTTTCCTCTCCGCCAGGCCGTTTTGCTGCGGTGTGTACGGTGCCGTGAGCCTTCTCGCGATCCCGTTCTCCTCCAAAAACTGGTCGAATTCTTTATTGCAGTACTCCTTACCGTTATCGGACTGGAGCGCTTTGATTTTTCTCCCTGTCAACGTCTCAGCTGCCGCTTTGTACTTTTTAAACGCGCCAAGGACGTCGCTTTTATTTTTTATGAAAAATGTTTCGCACCAGCGCGACTTGTCGTCGATGAATGTTACAAAATATTTGGCCCCGGAGAACGATGCGTTCCTCATTGGGCCGCAGACGTCTGTGTGCACTATCTCCAATAGATTTTCGGTTCGATTACCTTTGTTTTCCGGGAATGCGAGACGAGTTTGCTTCTCGAGTATACACACCTCGCACTTCGACATCTGCTGCTTGTTATCAAGTTTTAACCCGTGAACTACACCGCTCCTCGCCATGCTTCGTAGGTCTCGCTCGTTTAAATGTCCAAGTTTATGATGCCACTCGTCGATATTGTTTTTCGCACCTCTCGTCGTCTCTGTCGCGTTGTTTACCTCACTCGCCGGGCTGTCTCTCTTCCCGCGTTCAACTGTCTCTCTCTCCTTATGGCTCGATGGCATTGCAGCCTTGTTTACGTCGGCGACCGCACTGTTCCCCTTTCTCACGTAATACAGATTCCCGGCTCTGTCCGCGCGAAAAATAACTGCTCCGTCTTCACCTGTCACTATCGCGTCTTTTTCTCGAAATAGTACCTCGTACCCGCGATCGGTGATTTTCGACACCGATATTAAATTCGTGCGCAAATCGGAAACGTAATACACTTTCTCGAAATTGATTTCCGTGTCTCTGCTCCCGTTGCTCACTGATAATCTCACGTTACCCGCACCAGTAATCCTGGTGGACTCGCTGTTCGCTAGGTTCAACGTTTTGTTTACGTTCTCGATCTTCTCGAATTTGTCCTTTTCTGTACACATATGAGCGGTGCAGCCACTATCTAAACACCACGTCTCACCGCTCACGCTCTCGCGACTGTACATTGCGGTCTCGACCGTATTTAGCATCACCAAATTTCCGCTCGCGTCATCCGAAGACGCCGACCCATCTTCATCCTCTTCCGCCTGTCGCGCACTCATTTGTGAATTTGTCGGGTATTTCGCTCTGCAATTTCTAGCTATATGTCCAACCCTGTCACATCGAAAACATCGCGGTCTCGATGTTTGTCCTTGGGTCCCACTTTTATCCTCCTTCGGTTTCTCTCGATGTTCGTTTGACACGCGCCTGTTTGGTCGAAACTTTGCGTTCTTCACGTACATAGCCCCCGTTTCTCCACCACTTTCAGTCGATTTTCTCGACTGGAATTCTTCCAGTATTTTTACCCGTAATATTTCAGGGTTTGGCAACTCGTCGCGCGTCTCGATGGCACAACGAAAATTCTCGAACGAGTCGGGTAAGCTGTACAGCAACAAGATTGTCAACACTTCCTCGTTTATCACCAAACCGATCTCCTTCAATTTCGCGACCGCCTCAAAAAACTCGGTTAAATGTGGTCGCACATTGTCGCCTTCCTTTAACTTTGACAAAATTATCGTTTTCAACAGCGTCGCTTTTCGCGCCGGTCCTTTCGACTGGAACGTCGACTCGATTTTCAGCCACATTTCTCTTGATGTTTCACACCCGCGAATTATATTTAACTCCGATGGACTGATTGACAAAATCATGTCGGCTCTCGCTTTCGCATCTTTGTTCTTCCAAGCCGCCACTTCAGCATCCCCAGGCTCTGGTTTTACTTTTGTACCGTCTACGTAAGACCACGTATCGTTTTTCACCAATATTGCCTCCATTTGGAGTTTCCACGTATCGTAGTTTTCCGCGCTTAGCGGCTCGATTTTCATTATCGACGACATAATGTTAATTGTCCGCACCACTTGAGTTTTGATTCTATTTGCACGCCTCGCTACCCGTCGCGGCCACGTTGCCGCCGAATTTTTCACTCGCGACTTTAAACCGTAGTTCACCGCACATTATTGGATTTTCTGGGCCCATAACCTGTTGGGCGGGTAAAGAAATAACTCCGTATCTTATTAATTATGTGATGATATCTGGTTTATTCAAAGTTAACTCGATGTACTCGGATTCGCACAACGTCGCGTCCGTGTCGAACGGTAGCGGATTCAAAACTGTCTTCCCCGGGAGGGGGTGAGTCCAGCCGACCCGAGGATCACTCGGTCGATATTGTAGGGCACACTTTTAAACAGGATAATGCTTTGGATTCCCAACACCTTCTCTACGGAACTATATATGTTTGAAATGTATATTTTTCATTAAATTATTCGTTATTTTTTATTCACTGGCACTCATAACTGTATTCACTATTTATTGTCTGGTTTCGTCTGTAAATTTTCACTTGTCACTGCTAATGTTTTTGTCAATTTTATTTACTCATTGTAAATCATCACGTAATTACCATATAACACCTGCATTCATGATTTTATTGATTTCTAACATTTTTTTACACTCAATTATTAAATTAATTAACTATTATAAAAAAATAGAACCCAACAAATTCAGGTGTTTCACGATTGTCACCTGATTCATAATTCACGCCGCGACCGCAATCGCGCTGACGGCTTGCCGTTGTGGTGTCGTACCACATGTAATGCGCTTATAAGGAGGGAAATGTCGTCGGAACAATCACACGTTGATTTAGAAACTCAATTAGGAACTTTTATTATTATTTGTGAGACAAAAGAAAAGCGTGATAAAATGCGCCGCAACTGTAGCGGGCGTTAACTCGAATCTGAACAAGAAGAAGGAATATTTGAGAAGGCACGGCGACTCTCGAAAATTCTCGAGCGCCTCGAGCGCCTCTAGTGAGTCGGTAACGAAACGTGGCGCAGAGCTGCCACATTACTCCCCCCCGAGTGACTCACTGAGGGTGAGTCGCGAAATTGAACTGTTTTCTTCTGACGTCCGTAGGTGCGTAGCGGCGTCTGTGATGTTGAAGGGGTTGCAACCGGGGGTGCCGCTGGAACCTGACTTCCCTTTGGCCCTGTGTGGACACTCGGTGGCATCTGCGATGTTGAAGGGCCAGCAACTGAAGGCGTGGCTGGAATCTGACTCTTCGGTGTTGTTGTAATTCGTCTCTTTGCTCCCTCGTCGATGTTAGCTTCCTCATTCACGACGTACGCCGGCTTGAGTCGCTCCGTGCTCACATTTTCGTCTTTTCCATTCACGTGTATCTTGAATAGATAGTCGTTTATTCGCTCGACCACTTTAAACGGACCCAGATACGGCTGCTGAAGAGGTTTGCGAACGGCGTCGTCGCGAAGGAACACGTGCGAGCTCGTATACAGGTCGTTGTGTGCGAAAAGTCTCGTTTTATTATGATGAGCAGTGGGAGTAGCGCGTAACGCTCGCATATGCTCGCGGATCTTCTCGCAGAATATCTGCGGGTCAGGAGGCATATCCTCGTCGATGAATAATTCTCCTGGGATGCGAATCGTCTGTCCATAAACCAATTCGGAAACGGTACCTTTCAAATCTTCCTTGTAGCAAGTTCGGAGACCGAGCATGACGGTCGGCAGAAGCTGGAGCCACGTCGCGGATGCCTCGTGACACATGAGAGCGCTCTTCAACGATCGATGCCAGCGTTCGATGAGTCCGTTCGAAGCGGGATGATATGCTGTGGTACGCGTCCGTTCCGCCCCGACGAGGTTTGCGAGAGCTTTAAACAGAGTTGCTTCGAATTGCGAGGCTCGATCGGTTGTGATGGTACGAGGTGCTCCAAAACGTGCCACCCAATTTGCGTAAAAAGCTGTCGCCACAGTGTCGGCTGTCATGTCTTTTAGGGGCACGGCTTCCGGCCACCGCGTGAAACGGTCAATCATGGTGAGTAGATATTTGTATCCGTTTACTGACGGCAATGGGCCGACGAGATCGATATGAATGTGCTCGAAACGACCGTTTGGCATCGGAATCTTCTGCGGCTCGTTTCTCGTGTGACGCTGGATTTTTGATCTTTGACACTGCAAACACGTTCGCGCCCAGTTGAGTACGTCCTTTTTCATCACTGGCCACACGAAACGTTGACGAATGGATTTACACGTTGATCTTCCGCTCGGATGCGAGAGATTGTGCACCGCTGCGAAGATCTGTTGACGCAGAGGCATCGGGACGTAAGGTCGGATGGTGCTCGTAGACACGTCACAGTAAAGGAATCCTTGATCGTCGACCTGGAGTCGTTGCAGCTTCAATGAAGTATTCGCTCTCAACAACTCGAGTAGCTCCGCGTCTTCTTGTTGTGCTTCTTGCAGCTGCTGCGTTGTCACGATGGTTGGCATCGCAATTTCGTTCACGCGCGAAAAGGCGTCGGCGACGACGTTTTCGGGTCCTGGAAGATAGATGATTGCAGTGCTAAGCTGAGCAATAAGATCCAACTGCCGCCTTTGCCGCGGTGTGGCTTTTTCGGGATTTTGCTGAAACGCGTAAATTAGCGGTTTGTGATCTGTGCGTACCACGACGTTTCGCGTCTCGATGAGGTACCTGAAGAACTTCACCGCTGAGTAAACTGCGAGAAGTTCGCGATCGTAGGTACTATACTTTTGTTGCGTCGAGTCTAATTTTTTAGAAAAGAATCCAAGCGGCTTCCACTCTTCGTCTTCTTTCTGCTCAAGCATGGCTCCGATGGCTATGTCGGAAGCGTTGCAGGTTAGCGTGAGTGGTAAATTATCCGCCGGATGGGCCAGTAGAACGGCTTCGGCGAGACTTTGCTTACACCGCTCGAACTTCTTCTTAGAATCCCGAAGGTATTCGGTTAACGGAGCTTGCACCCTCGCTGCACCTTTCAGGAATCGTCGATAGAAATTAACGACACCCAGAAATCGTCGCATTTCAATGATCGTCGCCGGTTTCTTGAAGGAGAGAATCGCCTGAACTCGGTCAGTTGGTGGTTTGCAGCTGTCTTTCGTCACTGTGTAACCCAAGTAGCGTACTTCTTCGGCGCCGAAACAGCATTTGTCGAGATTTATCACGATTCCGAATTTTTCCAGGCGTTCAAGGACGAGTCGTACGTGCTGCTTGTGAGTTTCCTCGTCTTCGGAAAAGATGAGAATATCGTCGATGTACGCGTGCACGAAATCGAGTCCTCGAAGGACGGTGTCGATGAAACGCTGAAACGTTTGGGCCGCGTTTCGCAATCCGAACGGCATGACCAAAAATTCGAAGGATCCGAACGGCGTTGTAACGGCGGTCTTCGGAATATCTGCTTCGGCGACCGGAATATGGTGGTAAGCGCGAACCACGTCGAGAGTCGAAAAGATTTTTTTACCATGTAGCCTCGCGGTAAAATCTTCGATGTGAGCTATCGGGTACCTGTCGGGCGTCGTGACCGCGTTAAGTTGCCGATAATCTCCACACGGCCTCCAATCCTCAGGATTCTTCTTAGCCACCAAATGCAGCGGGCTGGCCCAGGGGCTGCTCGAAGGGCGACAGATTCCGTGTTCAACCATGAACTCAAACTCAGTTTTTGCGATTTTCAGTCTATCACCGGGCAGGCGACGCGGGCGGGCGTACACTGGTGGTCCTCTCGTCTCGATGTTATGTACGATGTCGTGCGAAGCGACTTTCTTGATATTCGTGGGATTTGTAACTCCGATGAATTCCTTCAACAAATCATTGTAAGTCGTCTCGTGTTTAATCGTCGATATTCCGTACTTCGTGGTCTCCAATAACTCTCCGCGTGTCGTGAGCGAGGTTTTTCGGTCGATCAACTGTTTCTGCTTCAGGTCGATGAGGAGATCGAAGTAGGCGATGAAATCCGCTCCCAAAATGGCCGTCGTCGTATCTGCCACCGTGAAATCCCAACGGAAAGCTCGTCGTAGACCAAGGTCAAGTTCGCAGACCTGTGTGCCGTACGTCATGATCTCGCTGTTATTTGCGGCGTACAATTTGAAGTCGGTGGGCGTTCGTGTCTTTCGTAGAGACTTTGAAGGGAGAATGGAGATGTCGGAACCACAGTCAACAAGGAAACGATACCCGGTGCGTTTGTCGTGAATGTGTAGGCGGTTTTGCATAGGTGCATCGTCGTTGACCGCCGCTACTGACGATGCCCCGCGTTTTCCGAAGCGATGAGGCCTTTGAACGAACACGGGGAACGACATCTTCGAGCTGAAGCGCCGAATTTTGTGTGGAAAAAGCAAATGTCAGCTTGGTTTGTGGAACGGCTGCTCGAGCGTTGGCGTGAGCGCGACTGACGTGGGGCGTTCGTTTCTTGCCCTCGTTTTGGAAGATTTTCCTTGACGTAGGCCGAAAGTTCGGCAAAACCGCGCTCTAGTGCAGCGATGCCGACCTCGAGTGTTGCGATGCGTCTGTCAGAGCTCAGCGAGCGTGTATTGTCGAGAGCTGGACGTGCTGGTTGAGTGACAGCGGCTGAGCAGAAGGACTGCGACGAAGTCTCGACAATTTTGTCAGCAATTTCAGCCAGTCTCGTAAGGTCGATGTCTTCGCTGGCCGAAAGCACGCATCTGACGTTCATTGGGAGCCGCTTCAGCCACAAAGTGCGCAAGACGTCCTGGGTAACCTCGTCGCCAGCGCAAGCTTTCATCTCCCGAAGAAGCTGCGTGGGCTTTTTGTTGGCGAGCTCGATTTCTGTTAACAATTTTGTCAATTGTTTCTCTTTAGAGTCGGTAAATCGCAGGATAAGTTGTGTTTTAAGGGCGGTATACTTATCCGTATTTGGCGGTGCCTCCACGACGTCCGCCACTTGCTCGAGTGTCGCAGGATCCAAGGCATCAATCACATAATAATAATTGGTGAGATCGGATGTGATGCGGAGTCTGTGAAACCTGGCTTCGGCTTGGACGAACCACAGTTTTGGGGTTTTTGGCCAGAACGTCGGCAGCTTGAGATGACGGATCTCGTTGATGACCGTGCTGGCGCTTTCCAGGTCGTCGTCGTAGTTGAGATTGCGTCGAGCATTGAGTCGCTCCTGTGGGTTTCGTTGGTCAACGAGATTGCGTTCCTGGCCGTTGGGTTGTTGCTGCGTATTACAACCGCCGAGGAGATCGTTTTCGTTGGTGTTGAAAGGATTTGGCCCCTGATCACCGGTGTCGTGGGCCGGGGTATGCATGAGCGCCATGGTTATGTGCGCCAGATGAATATTGATAATTTTTCGATTATTCTCGCGTTACCGTTTTTCGGGCCGACTTATTTGACCGACTTTGTTCGTGGGCACGTGCCTTCTCGAGAACAATGGTCACGCCGGCCGGCAGGAGATCGCGTGTCTCGAATTTTCGCTCGGGGTCACCGATTATGTGGTGTCGTACCACATGTAATGCGCTTATAAGGAGGGAAATGTCGTCGGAACAATCACACGTTGATTTAGAAACTCAATTAGGAACTGTTATTATTATTTGTGAGACAAAAGAAAAGCGTGATAAAATGCGCCGCAGCTGTGGCGGGCGTTAACTCGAATCTGAACAAGAAGAAGGAATATTTGAGAAGGCACGGCGACTCTCGAAAATTCTCGAGCGCCTCGAGCGCCTCTAGTGAGTCGGTAACGAAACGTGGCGCAGAGCTGCCACACCGTCACTCGACCAAAAAATACGATTGCCGAACGTACTAAACGCGCGAATTTATAAATGCCGATTGACCGTTCACCCGAATGAGAAAAGATCCGACGAGTCATAATACCGAAATATTTATTAGCCGAACGGTGAAAACGCCGAAAAGTTTTTATGCCGAACGGATGAAAATACCGAATTTCATTTCAACAGAATTGTAATGTTCCCGAATGCACCATTTGCCTGAATGTATCGAACACTCGAAAGTCCTTTCTCCCGAATGGGATTTTGACAGAAAATATTTTTCACTTAAGTAGAGTTCTTCATTACCGACACATGCTTTTAACCATGTCGGTATATTGGAGTTCTAGAATTCGATCTATATCGCCTCGTCCACAGATAGTTTTCGTCTCTTAATAAGCTTAATAATCATTACATCATGTGGATATCGACTGGTAAATATTAAGGGGCTGCTGGAATAGATTTTTTTACCGACTGGTCGGTAAAAAAGTACGGTTTCGTAGTTTACGGTTTACGTCGTTATTGTATTACAAAAATGTCTCAAATTGCACAGGATTATAATATCAACATAGGCGCATCAGCGTAGACTCGAATTTTGGGTGAAAACGCTTGAAAAACAAAGAAAATCGTAAATTTGTAAGTCTATCGAAAACCAATATGGCCGCTAGAACTGTCAACTGTCACCTTTTTCGTATTATATAAATATTTCCAGGAATCCCATACGAAAAACGAGAATCTACGCCGATGCGCTTACATTGAAATAATAATCTTGTGCAATTTGAGACATTTTTGTAATACAATAACGACGTAAACCATAAACTACGAAACCGTACTTTTTTACCGACCAGTCGGTAAAAAAATCTACTCCAGCAGCCCCTTAAGAGGCGAAAACTATCTGTGAACGAGGCGGCTATAGATTGAATTCTAGAGAACTCCAATATACCGACACAGTTAGCTGCATGTGTCGGTAATGAAGAACTCGACTTAGGTGAACAAGTGAATATTTTTCCACTGCGCACTAGTTACCGCTCACAGCTCCAGTCTGAACGACACTGTGCGGAGCGCGTAGCGCGACGCCCAAACGGCACTGAGCGGAGCGCGTAGCGCGACGCCCGAACGGCACTGAGCGGAGCGCGAAGCGCAACGCCTGAACGGCACTGAGCGGAGCGCGAAGCGCGACGACCGAACGGCCCCCCTGCGGAGCGCGTAGCGCGACGACCGCGTGAGTGCCTTAAAATGACACCAGGGAAAAATGTCCCGAAGGGACATTTTTGTCGTAGGGTCATTTTCGGGGGGCTTGGGGGGCGGAGCCCCCCAATGGGGGTTTGGGGGGCGGAGCCCCCCAAACCCCCATTTTTTTTTTAGTTTTTTTTTTACACACTTTTTAAGTGGTGAATACCTAAAACACTCAAATCATTAAATTGAAAATTGTGTCCGGCTGTCAGTCTTCGCAGTCACTAAAGTAATATGGCTAAAACTTGCGGCGTACTCATATTTTAGGTTAATTCAGATGTACCTTTCCTCATATTGGCCCTTAGATCATTTTAGAATGATGATTACCTACCGTGATAAAATCAAAATATTGAATTTCAATCAATTTTACAATTATGATAATAATATGTTTTCTCTGCAAAATCATTATCCGCTGCACATTCTACGTATTATAAAGTCAAAATAATTGATTCTGGAATACTTTTTTAATTATTATATTTATTAATTATTATCGGCTAACTTCACTTAGGTGTCGTCTTCATCACGGCAGTGTCATGTCGCGTTTGGCCTGACAAGAACAGACGAAAAATAGCGAATACAGTTATTAGTGCCAGTGAAAATTAGGAAATAATAAATAATTAATTGAAGAATGTACATGTCAAGCATATAGTTCTGTGAATAAGTTACTTGTCAATATGTTTTACGAATGTTGTGTTTAGGTTATGTTCACTTATATTCCAATTTGATATATTGAATATAAATTATTAATACAATAAAAGTGTATCAGTGCAATTAATAACGCCGTGTCTAGAGTCACACAAAAAAGCGTGACTTCAGTATAAGGATTAAAGTCACACAGTCCGCGTGACTTTAATTTTTTCACTAAAGTCACACAATATTCGCGTGGCTTACAATTATTTCCTCTATGAGGAAGCCAAAATTAATCAACTAACTTCCTCGTAGAGGTGGTTTTATGAACATCTTTAAAAATAACTAAGAAAAAACGTAAATTACATGACTTTCCATCGTTGTGATCTGAAAAATATATAAAAAAATTATGAGGAAGCAATTTGCAAGGTTCTACTTTGCAGCCTTTTTTGAATAAATTTACCGTAAAAAATGTTAAACTTCGTCTATGTTTTGTGAAATGACCGGTAACCAATTTTTTAATATAATTATTGTAATATTTTTTCGCGAATTCACCGTACTTTGACGAGCTTTTAAATCACTATGAGGCTATATGATTTTATACCGAAGTCGCAATTCTGAATTTGGTACCGTTTTCTACGGTAAAAATACAGTAAAATTACAGATCATAGTTACCGCTGACAGCTCTAGTCTGAATGACACCGTGCGGAGCGCGAAGCGCAACGTCCAAACGGCAATGAGCGGAGCGCGTAGCGCGACGACCGAATGGCCCCCCTGCGGAGCGCGAAGCGCGACGACCGCGTGAGTGCATCAGGGAAAATGAAATGAAATGAAATCAATCAAAATGACACCAGGGAAAAATGTCCCGAAGGGACATTTTTGCCGCAGGGTCATTTTTGGGGGGTTTGGGGGGCGGTGCCCCCCAACAACAGCCCGGCGCCCCGTAGGGGCGACCGGGTTGCTTGTTAATCGTAAAATTACTGGTCATGTATACCGCTCACGTCTCTAGTCCGAACCGAATCGTGCACAGCGGGAAACGCGACCTCCAAACGGTACCGTGCGGAGCGCGAAGTGCGACGTCCGGATGGCATCGTGAAGAGCGCAAAGCGCGACGTCCGGACGGCACGGTGCGGAGCGCGAAGCGCGACGTCCAAACGCCACCGTGTAGAGCGCGAAGCGCGACTTTCGAACGGCATCGTGCGGAGCGCGAAGCGCGACGTCCGACCGGCGCTGTGCGGAGCGCGAAACGCGACGTCCAAACGACCCCCTGCGGAGCGCGGAGCGCGACGACCGCGTGAGTGCCTTAAAATGACACCAGGGAAAAATGTCCCGAAGCTACATTTTTTCCGCAGGGTCATTTTCGGGGGGTTTGGGGGGCGGAGCCCCCCAATGGGGGTTTGGGGGGCGAAGCCCTCCAACAACAACCCGGCGCCCCGCAGGGGCGACCGAGTTGCTTGTCAACCGTAAAATTACTGGTCATGTATACCGCTCACGTCTCTAGTCCGAACCGCATCGTGCACAGCGCGAAACGCGACCTCCGAACGGTACTGTGCGGAGCGCGAAGTGCGACGTCCGGATGGCATCGTGCAGAGGGCAAAGCGCGACGTCCGGACGGCACGGTGCGGAGCGCGGAGCGCGACGACCGCGTGAGTGCCTTAAAATGACACCAGGGAAAAAAGTCCCGAAGGGACATTTTTGCCGCAGGGTCATTTTCAGGGGGTTTGGGGGGCGAAGCCCTCCAACAACAACCCGGCGCCCCGTAGGGGCGACCGGGTTGCTTGTTTTTCTTCGTGCCACCGTTTGCCAGGTGACGTCCGACGCGACTCTGGGGATCCTCTTCTGTGAGGATTCCGGAGTCGTCCCGGTCGCCTCCCGCTTCCGTTTCGTTCGTGGCGTTTCGTTCGTCTTCGTCTCCGTCTCTGTCTCTGTTGTTTCGTCGTCCTTCGTCCGTCTGTCCGGGACAGCCGCGTTGCCCCTAGTCAGTGCAACGTCTGCGGCTTCGAGGATCGTTTTAATTCCCGTCTTGACGGTCATGTTCATATTTTTCTGAACTGCCGCTGCTTCGGCCATATCCGTCGCTGTCTTCTGTATCAGTAACAGTAGCTCCGTCAGGGTTCGTTCGTCGTGTCTCGTCGACGTTGCCTCGCTGTCGTTGGCGGAGATGTTGCTCGTGGCGCTTCCTGCGCTCGACGCGCTCACTGTCCGTTCTCGTCTGTGCAGGCCCAGTAGTGCCATGCCCCTTGTCTCGCGTCCTTTGTCCGTTGTTTTTGCCTTAGTCGTCACTGTTTTTCCCTTCGCCGTCGCCGTCGTTCCCATGTTACTGCACGAACTGCGGCCCTCACATCCACTGCCGCTGCCTTGGGCCACCGGAGCTTTCATCCGATCGGAACCCAGGATAGATTTCCCCTGTTCAAGGAATACCATGTGAGGTCTGTCCATGTTTTCGTTGTGCATGTCATGAGGTGTTTCTTCGTGCTACAGGTCCCTCGAGGTCGCTACTCCTCGTACCGTACCGAAACGCAGCACGGTCCCTGAGGTCCCAGCCCCTCTGTGTCTGGTGTATCCCCATGTATAGTGTGCGTGAGTGTGAGTGCCCGTATGAGTGGCAAGCCAGTGCATTCGTCCGTCGTCGGGAAAGCCCGTTTACAGGGATCCCGGTCATTCGCTTTCGGGCGGGCCCCGTTTATAGAGGCCGTCCGCCATTCGCTTTTTCAGGGTGGCCCGTTTATAGGGTCCTGAACATTCGCACCACCGGTGTGTCACTCGGGCGTGTTTGTGTAGGTGTTTGCATGATTGTGTGTGTGTAGCCTGGTTTTGGTCCGCCCCGAGAAGTCTCGGTACCATCCATATCTGGAAGGCGTTCCCCTATCCGCCACCTGGGGAGGCGCCCGATGCGGGACCAGCAACCCGACACGAGATTATTATTATTATTATTATTATTATTGTTGTTGTTGTTGTTGTTGTTGTTGTTGTTGTTGTTGTTGTTGTTGTTGTTGTTGTTGTTGTTGTTGTTGTTGTTGTTGTTGTTGTTGTTGTTGTTGTTGTTGTTGTTGTTGTTGTTGTTGTTGTTGTTAATACATTTATTTAATTACATTACATTTAACTATTGTTAAGGAACAGAGTCGTTGCGGTTGACAATCTGTCTAAGAAAAATATACAAGAAAAAAACAAAGGGCCCCCTTATGCGTGGAAAAAAGTATATTGTGATGTAGGGAGGGGTTGAATTAATCACTCGCGTTTGAATGTTGCGAAATAGAGTTTTTTTTAAGTAGCCAACTATGCTACAGAACGCGGCTGTAGGACGGAAAGACTCGGTGTACACGCTGTACAACGTGCAAGGCGAAATTGAGCAGCGTGATGTTGCTGCTTAGAGGTTCGGACAGTTACTCCCCCACTAAATAACACGGGAGGTGTTTATATGGGATTGGAAATGGGATCGTGGTGGGGAGGAATTCTGGAAGACTCTGGAAAGATCGGCGGGAAAAGGCGCACGTGTGGCCGGTTTCCGGGATAGGCGGTTAGTTGATTAGGCGAGGCCCGCGTGGGAAACAGGCGATAAAAAGGAACGTGGAAAAGGGATTCAAGGAGTCTGGAAACTTCGGTGGAAGACGAACACTTGTGGGACTGGATTCCGGGAAAAGGCGGTTGTTCAATTAGGTGCAGCATGCATGAGAAACTAGCGATAAAAAGGCTCGTAGGAGAGGAATTTGGGGAAAAGTCACGTAGGCCGCGTATCTGGCGGGATCGTCAGGCAGGCGATAACAGCTGCATTTTAGGGAACTCTGGAGATGTAGCGCGCGGCGTTGAGCTGAGCCGCGGGACAGGAAGCGATAAATTAGGCATGCAGGCCCGTGGGTTAGAAGTACGGGGAGTCGAGACGATAGGAAAAAATTAGGTGGACGACGGAGACTCGTTACAATATAACCGAATAAAGACGATAAAAAAAAAATATATATTGTAACGGCCGAGCGAATGAATACACGGGATCTTTGTTGTTGGGGCGGATATTATTGATTATAAAAGCTTTTGATTATTCCGATCGATTTGTTTCGCGCACGTCTGCTCTCTATCAAAGTCTCGTCAAGACAGTCGTCTGTCAAGATCGCTGCGAAGTCGCTCAACTATTGTTTGTCTATTGTTATATCCTGTGTCCTTGTAAATAGTCAGCTAAACCCGTTACACTACTCCCCCCCTTTTGAGTTGCCGCCCCGGCAACTCCTATTCCACCCTAAGATGTGCCACGGTCCATCATCCTAATATCAGTCCAATATTTTCTCAACCTACACTGTCCTGACATTTGTCCAAGTCCTCAAGGAAAACCATGGCCAAAAACCTTGGGAAGAACAGTGTTAACATAGCTAAATAGTCTCATTTTTCATATACCAGTCTTTGTCAAGCTACATAAATTCATTTTAATCTGTCTCCGTATCTATCAAATCTATTTCTAATCAAATCTAAATACTTCATTGTTTAAAAATTAATCTTTCATTTTCTCCATCTCTTCATTCCTCGTTTCCATGTAATTGTTCCACATTTTCCATGTGCCTCGAGATTTTCTCCAGATGGTAGGTAACTCCAAATTCTCGTTCCAAACATCACGTGCAAGGACAGGAGACAGGAATGTAGAAAACTCGGGTACAAGGAAACCTATGACACAAATTACAAAAGCGTAGATATCTGAAAATAATAGAGAACCGCTCCCAAGCAAGCAACGTAATTGCTCAACTTAATCCTTTCGACCAACAATATAATTCGATCTTCTTTTTACTTCACATCTACGATACCACATTCAAAACATAAAATAATTCATATCCTCTTCAATGAATTACCAGAACATAAGGTTCCTGACGTCAATGCCTTGTCAAAGAGAAAATTATTTACTTCTTTTTTTAAATTATTACTGTCTCCGAACAATTTCGTGTGCACCCGAAACTTGTTCACAGTGTTTATTGACCAAACAACTCAAATCTCCTCGGGAACCCTCCAGAGCGCTTACAGTAACAAAGTGTTGTGGCCACTAACACAATGTTACAACGCTCAAGGTCCACAGACAGGCAGATTCCACAATTAACTCGGAAATCCTTTCAGGGCTCAATCCCAAGACTCCAGCCAGTTATTCAAGATGATTTTAATTCACATATTCTTTGGAAACCCTCCAGAATGTCTCTCGTAAAACATTCAAGGCTCCAAACAAGCAATCTCAATTTCTCAGCATTGACGTCTCCTGACCTAATACCTAATACCTGTATTAATCTTTGGGAGCACTCTCTCTCCTATGGGAACAATCTTTTCTAATATGTCCTCGGTCACCGCAGTACCAACAAATCCTCTTGTCTACCTCTTGTCGAACTTCCTCACGATTCGATGCAAATTCTGCGAATAATCAGAGACTTCTTTGACTTTTTCGAGTTCTCTTTCCTCGATACGATTGACATCCTGAATTTCTTGGGTGCGAGACACGGCAACGCCCAAAGACGAGATATTTTCCAACCTAAGCATCTTTCTGATACTTCTACTAGCCAACCCTGCGATGAATTGCCAACAAGCTATCTTGTCTGTCACTTCCGGGGTACAATCGGGGTAGGCTAATCTGACCAGGCGTCTGAGATCCGTTGCAAAGCTACCTAAACTTTCCTTTTTCTCTTGTTTCCTATTGTGAAACTCGACAAAACTGACTTGTTCGAAATGTTGTTCACCGAATCTACGATCGAGTTCCTGTTTCACTTTTTGAAAGTCCTTGAGTTCTTTGTCGTCTAAATACACTAAAATTGCTCTTGCTGGGCCTCGAAGCAAAGATCCCAGCACAGCAGCCTTTTCCTGCTCCGAGTAACGATTGTATTTGGCAATGATCTCGAATTATTTGACGTAACTGCTCCATGAAAAAGACCCGTCGAACGTATCTAATTTCAATCTAATCCTTCTCTCAGAGATCGAAGAATCTCTTTGAATCACGATGGGTTCCAACGATTTAGGTGTTGGTGGTGGAACAGTGAGAACCGGAGTCTGAAGGACCTCCTCTCTTTCCTGAATCTGACGTGAATCATTTCTAGCGGGAGAATGACTACAAGCGGTAGAAACATTTTGAACGATTACCGGGTCTTGGCGATCGTTCCTCACAGGACTGATTTCCTGGATCGCTACATGTAGGGCCTCCCTGGTGGCGGCAACAGCTGCTTCCTTGGCGATTTCGATTGTCCCTGTTCTTACCGACTCAACCGCTGCGTTTCTGATTTCCGAAATTTCCTCTGCTTGTTTAATTTTCAAATCCTGAATGATCTTCCTAAATTCCGCAATCATTTTCTCAAATTCTTCTCTGGTAACGTAATCCGATCTCTCCATCGTTGACATCTCAGTAATTTTTCATTACACGGATTCGAATTGCACACTTCTGACACCAATGTAACGGCCGAGCGAATGAATACACGGGATCTTTGTTGTTGGGGCGGATATTATTGATTATAAAAGCTTTTGATTATTCCGATCGATTTGTTTCGCGCACGTCTGCTCTCTGTCAAAGTCTCGTCAAGACAGTCGTCTGTCAAGATCGCTGCGAAGTCGCTCAACTATTCGTTTGTCTATTGTTATATCCTGTGTCCTTGTAAATAGTCAGCTACATTCGTTACAATATACAGAACAGGGTGATTCAGAATGTTTTCTCCACCCATTAGTATTTGGTAGATAATCGTCTCCTGAGCAAAGTTACTTAGGCGTTTTTCGAAATTCGCAATATTTATTTATAAACAAGCATTAACGAGTTTGAATAACTGGACCAATCGGAGCAGTAGAATTTGGCGCGCTCGAGTGTTTGGTATCAATTGATATTGTTTTACGGAGATTCGGCAACTTCAGTCGATATCGAACATTCGTGCGCGCCAAATTCTGCTGCTCCGATTGGTTCAGTTATTCAAACTCGTTAATGCTTGTTTATAAATAAATATTGCGAATTTCGAAAAAAGCCTAAGTAACTTTGCTCAGGAGACGATTATCTACCAAATACTAATGGGTGGAGAAAACATTCTGAATCACCCTGTATATGGGGCATTCCAGGTGAATTCGACCAGGGTCCGACCCTGGCCCGATTGGATTCGATTTTTTGCGACACATGCTTATCAGACATACCGAAAAAATGTCACTGCATTCTTTTCAGATTTTTTCCATTATCCATATTTTACTATTTTAAAAATGTTTTAAAAAAGAACTTTCGACACTTTTTAAAATTCTGAAAAAATGTACATAAATTCTGCGGTTGAAACTGAAAGTGGCCCAACAAAAATTGAAGTGGGCGGGTGAAACGGCGATTTTTAGAAATATTTAATAACCAATATCTAAATCTCGATTTTTAAAAATAAGTTTTAGTTCATGGTATATGTTCAAGCGCCCTCAAATCCCAGAGCCCCCCGGATCCCGGAGCCATTTTGGGCTCCGCTCCAAAATTAGCGCTTATTTTTGTTCCATTAGCGCAACGAATATTTTTTAATAACTTTATTTTCAATATTGAATATAATAAAAACCCAAACAAATTCTTATCTGCCCAATGAAATTCGAATGTGCAAACAAATATCAATTCGCCGAATCGAATTTGATTTTGCTCAAACGAATTCCAATCTGCCCAACCAAATTTTGACGTGCTCGTTGCGACCGGGCAGATTCAACTATATGCGCTCTAGTGACCATGGTTATCGCTATTAACATATGGAAGTTCAGATTATAATATTTTCTTCTGCCAATCATGAAATTCGTATTGGGAAATACCATTCAGCAACACGATATCTAGTGGATTTTTTTGAATTACTGAAACCCGGTCGTCTTAACCTATTATTTTATTAGGAAATATTGTTCATCATTGATACAAATGGACATTCACATGTGAATAAAAGTTTTCCGTAAAATATCTGTTAAAGTAATTAAATGTTGACACAAAGCGTTCTCCGTCGGTAAAACAGACGGCAACGTCTTGACCGACGGGGTTACGGCCGCCATTTTTGCTCGGTGTTCGTTCCCAACAGTGACGGATACCATCACCGACAGCGCGCAAATCGACTAGAGACCTACAAAGAACCATCCCGCCGCTTAACTAGTGTACAATATTGTTGAAAATAAACTGAACTATTCGATTGACCCCAAATACCACTTCAAAAGTGATGACAAAATAAATCAACGAACAATGGCGGCGAGAGCATTCGAAGATCGTTGTTTCAATCCATTCGGAATTCTGAATCATCTGAAGACCAAGAATTTACGCCGAATATCTGCTGCCTGTCAGCGGAAGTGGAACTTGCAAGAAAACCTCAATGTGTGTTCAAATTGTCGCAAAGAATTACAACATACTGCACCGACTATTACCACACAATTGAAAAAAAACACTGATGATAATATGCTACTCGATGAAATAGTCGACGAGAGCATCGATGCATCCGATTCAAACCACCGTAGAAGTGATGATAGCCGAAGTGAATGTGATGCTGATACGAGGTCTGAAACAATCAATCATGATCCGATGGAACCTCATGAATCTGTCGAAGTGGAACCCGACGTTACTGCTGTACTTGGTAAGTCGAAAGTCGTGCGGACTATATACGATTCTTACACGAAACGTGAGTGTGAAGCCTTGAATTGTTGACCTTGAAGCGTCGACATGATTTTTTATTCAATATTTATGTGAAAACATACAAAAAAAAGTCCAATGTACCCGTGTTCGTGTGTCTGTTAACCCTTACATGCATACATTTTTGTATGGGTTCTATGGACTTGAAATTTGTCACTCGGGGGTTTTTGGGGTCGCTGATTACGAATCCGAGCTCAGAATTTCGAAATTCAAAATGGCGGATCCAATATGGACCGCCATCTTGGATCCGCCATATTGGATGTATGAATTTTTTAATTCTGATAACAGATTCAAAATCAGCAACCCTCAAAACATATATATACCAAGTTTCACGTAAATACAATCAAAACAAAAATGGTACGCCAAGACAAAAAAATCCATCCCATAAAAAAATCCTTGAAAGAAAAAACATTTTTTAAATATGCCATAAAAAATTCCTATCAAAAAATCTTTTTCAAAAATATTAAACCAAATCCATTACACTAGCCAAGTAAAAAGTGGTTAACGGATGTAGATGTTTCTTTACAAAAAAAAAATTGGCGTGCCAGCTGTTTGGTCCTGTCTATTTATTAATTAAATACAAAAAAAAAACAAATGTTAATTTAATGGCATAATGTTAATCTTTTTCCGAATGTTTGTAGTAGCTGGTACAGTTGTCCCGTCCTCATTTCTCTGGACTAGGTACGGGCCCAGATAGAAAATCGTGCCGTTAAAATGGAGCCTAACGGCACGGGGACGGCACGGTGGCGACACGGCACAGCTCGGCGTATCGGCACTGTGCAGTTATGTGCGACCGAATGTGACGCGTTTGTGTCGACACGACGTGGCTAGACACGACGTAGCGACACAATCACGGCACCGTTGCAGCACTCCGTGGATATAAGTTGGAGCACGGCATCTCCACGGTGTAGGCACCGTGGCGACACGCTGGGCTCCGCGCGGCTAGCAGGACGGTACGGTGGCGGCACCGTACGTGCACAGCGTGCACCTTGTGCAACGCCGTAGCAGCAGCGTGGCGATACAGTGGCGACAAGGCGTGGATGGTGTACCGCTACGCTGCCGCCACGGAGTCGCTACGCCGTGCAACTCGGTGGCCCAGCGTAGCGCCACTGTGGCGACTCAGGGGCGGCACATCGTGTTCCTCTCGTTTTCGCGTGGCACCACGGCACCGGCACCGTGTCGACACGCCGTGCTCCTTTCTGCTACGCGTGTCGCCACGATACCGGCACCGTGTCGACACGCCGTGCTCCTTTCTGCTACGCGAGTCGCCACGATACCGGCACCGTGTCGACACGCCGTGCTCCTTTCTGCTACGCGTGTCTCCACGGTAACGGCACCGTGCCGACACGCCGTGCTCCTTTCTGCTACGCGTGTCGCCACGATACCGGCACCGTGTCGACACGCCGTGCTCCTTTCTGCTACGCGTGTCGCCACGATACCGGCACCGTGTCGACACGCCGTGCTCCTTTCTGCTACGCGTGTCGCCACGATACCGGCACCGTGTCGACACGCCGTGCTCCTTTCTGCTACGCGTGTCGCCACGATACCGGCACCGTGTCGACACGCCGTGCTCCTTTCTGCTACGCGTGTCTCCACGGTAACGGCACCGTGCCGACACGCCGTGCTCCTTTCTGCTACGCGTGTCGCCACGATACCGGCACCGTGTCGACACGCCGTGCTCCTTTCTGCTACGCGTGTCGCCACGATACCGGCGCCGTGTCGACACGCCGTGCCTCTCAATGTTACGCGTGTCCCCACGGTACCGGCACCGTGTCGACACGCCGTGCTCCTCTCTATTACGCGTGTCTTCACGGTAACGGCACCGTGTCGGTTAAAGTTCATTTTTTCAGATTTTTTTTCGGATTTTTTATTCTTAAAAAAAATCCCATTTTCAAACATCACACAACATTTTGAAAAAAATCATACGTATTCAGAAAACCAGAAATCATATTCATAAAAAAAATGAGGTTGCCATGTAATTTGTTGAACAATTATTTATTTCTGTACTATTCTAAGTATTTCTATTATTATTTCTTAATAGCCTAATAAGAATGAGTAGATTATCATGCAGAACAATCTTGGTCGGGGGAAAAAACAGGTAAGGTTATACACGGCCGATGAAAAATCTCGTAAACACATGTCTAAACAAGGCAAGAAAGTTTATTATTTCTATGTAAAATTAAAAAAATGGTACAAGGTAAGTAACAATGAATATGATGTTTCCCTTGATGATTTTGCGCACGTGCTTGAGAGTACCAAGCCATGTGAAATTTACACTCGCTTTGAAAATACGCGAATGTGAATTCCCTACATGCTCGGTACGTCGAAAGCGCGTACGCTTGCGCGTACGCCGGGTCCAAACCACCGGGCCCAATTTTATCGAGCTGCAGATGCAGCTCGCATCCATCACATTCACACATACAATCAGTATACAATTTCTTACATAATAATATGTTAAGTAATAGATATAAATATAAGTTATGATTCTTACATAATAAATATCAAAAAACGAATTAATTCAGAATTATCTACGCAAATGCAGAGATCGGGTCTCCATGGCTCGTCACTTCCACGGTAAATTATGACTCCAAACCCCTCTTTGCAGCACGTGTCAAACAAATAACGAATAAAACATTAAATAAGAAAATAAAAAATTGAATTAAACAATAACATCTTATAGCCCAGTACGCGTCGCATTGACGTCCCTGGGAACTTCTAATTATAAGATAAGGTTTTAGAGATGCTGGAGTAGATTTTTCACCCAGTAAAAAAATAAAAACTTGAATTAAACAAAATCTTATAGCCCAGTACGCGTCGCATTGACGTCCCTGGGAACTCTTTAATTTCTAAACCTATCGAAATCAGATATGGCCGCTCAGAAAAATCTAGTACAGCATCCCCTTAAACGAACCACCAATGCAAACCTACATTGGTGGTTTGATTAAAATACCACGCGATGACGTGTCTACACGGCTTCGCGTTGATTCGCGGGTGGAACCACTCTCGGATGCAACCTCCTAAAGCGTTGCTTGGCCGCCTTCAAGGCAATCGTCAGAGCACCCACGAAGGCGCGACGAGACGGCCGATCTTGCCGTGCAATGCCACTGCACAACGCGGCTGAAATAAACGAAAATGTCGATTACTTTGTGCAAATACTTAAAAATTAAAAAAAATGAACTTACCGTAGACAGCGTCCGAAAACCGCGTTCCTTCCACCTTTGTGGTGTTCGGCTCGTGCCCTTGTATGGTCAACCGTGGAGCGAGGTCGACGTCTATCGATTCCTTGAGAATCAAATTTGCCCGTTCGTTGATCGAGGCGCAGCTGAGGGCACCAAGGAAATCGACCTGAAACAGAAAATGAAAAAGGTATCGAGAAAAAATAGTACAATTCAATGACTATTCCCGCTAAAAGAAAAAAAACACTTACGACTCGATCGAATTCAGCCCCATCAATATTTTCGAACGCTGTCAGGTCCTGGCCACACGTAAGTGGGAGAGAGTCGGGTTTTCTCGGAAAAGCAGTAGAGCGCTCTGCTGCTACCTGCGCTTCAAGTGCGTCAAAGCGTTGAACAAGGACGCTGAACGTGTAAACAAAATGTAACTAAATCAATTTGTAATAAGATTAATTAGACGGACTAGAAAATGATCAAACTTACTTATGCTGACGAGTTGATTCCCTGAAAAAATCCCTGAAAGGATAAAATTACAATTAATTATTGAAGTGTGATTAACTACGAATATACATAACGTTAGGGATATTACTTGAGCTCTTTGCGGATCGTCGAGAGAGCTTCCATGACCGACATTCCGAGAAGATCTCCCGAATCATCGTCGGGGATCTCTCTTATCACCCTCAGTTTCCTCGGCGGCTCGTCGGGGCCTCTACCTACGGAAAAATTTTCATTATTTGGGTGGCGAGCTCGCTTTTCCGTGGCTGGGCCGCGTCCCAAAAAGACACGACTACGGTCAACAGCGGAGCTGGCCGTAGCCGTGCCGGTGTTCGGATTTCCGATGTCATCTCCGATACGGAAGGTGACATCTCTGACCACGGTGATGTCGTTCGTCCTACTCGGGGTGGACATGTCCATCGGGACATTCGCTACTACGGCCTGGCAGCTTTCCAATGAGTTTTCTAATTAAAAAAATAATAATGTTAAAACTATACTGTAAATTAATTAAAAAAAAACGGCAAATACACAGAAAATTTAAAACGAACCCATGTTACGCGCAGTATGAAGCCCTTCCAGGGCTGATTTTAGCGTCGTGAGTTCCTGGCCTAGAGATTGACCTGGTCGGTTTGCGCTGTCCGACAGAGCTTCGTCCTCCGTCGAAGTTGACGGATAATAAGGACCCGTCGCGTACTCCTCATACCGACCAGGTGCTTTCGATTGCCTCCCCGAACGTCGGCAACCGGTCACCTGCATACAAACCTTCATGAAAAATGTTGTGTACGAGCTATCGTGAGCTTTCCTTGTGTGCAAGCAAGTAAATCAAACGCGCGCGGCAGCGCCCACACGTCTCGCTGCTAGGCGGCTGCGACCGAGGGAGACGAAAAAATAGCACGTAAAATAGATGTGAGGGACAGAGCTCACTGTTGCCCTTGTCGACTTGATTAATCGTCCCGCGCGCGGTCATCAAAATCGCGAAATAATCGAATAACTATAAGAATTTTTATTCTAAAAGCACGGCTTACGTCTGTTGCGCGAAAAAAACACGAGTCGAATGTGTCCGGAATTTATGATTTTTCTAGCAAATTTATCTTCTTCTACGAAAATTCTGAAAGATTATAATTTTCTGAAAAACTGCTACTCAGATATTGCGTGAAAAAATGAAAATTTACAGGAAAAGGGATGCCGTGCATTTCGGAACGAGACGAGGACAGAAAACGAAGCAAAAAAAAAAAAAAATCGCGCGAAGAGCGGACACCCATCCGCTCTCTCGCAGCTACGCTCCGCGCGCGCGAGAAAGACGAAGCATTGGTGATTGGCGTGTCAAGTGGATGCAAGCGAGAGAGCTCTCTGTTGCCCTCGTCGTCTCGACTGATCGTCTCGCGCGCCGTCACTAAAATCGCGAAAATATTGAATTAATTTTCTGAATTTTTATTTTGAATACACGGCTTAGTTCTGTTACGCGACAAAAACACGCGTCAAATGTGTCCGGAATTAATGATTTTTTTAGCAAATTTATCGTATTTGACTTAAATTCCGAAATATTGTAATTTTCTGAAAAAGTGCTATTTAGATATTGCGTGACAAAATGAAAATTTATAGGAAAAGGGATGCGCATTTCCGAGCGAGGCGAGGACAGAAAACGAAGCAAAAAAAAAATCGCGCGAAGCAGCGGAAGTCCGCGCTCGCTTCTGTCTCGCTGCTACGCGCCGTGCGCCCGAGAAAGACGAAGCATTAGTGATTGGCGTGTCAAGTGGGTGAGCGTAAGAGAGATCACGTTGCCCTCGTCGTAGCGGCGGATCGTCTCGCGCGCCGTCACTAAAATCGCAAATATATAAAATTAATTTTCTGAATTTTTATTTTGAATACACGGCTTACTTCTGTTGCGCGACAAAAACACGAGTCGAATGTGTCCGGAATTTATGATTTTTCTAGCAAATTTATCTTGCTCTACTAAAATTCCGAAATATTGTAATTTTCTGAAAAAGTACTATTCAGATATTGCGTGAAAAAATAAAAATTTATAGGAAACGGGATGCCGCGCATTTCCGAGCGAGGCGAGGACAGAAATCGAAGCAAAAAAAAAAAATCGCGCGAAGCAGCGGACACTCGTCCGCGCTCGCTTCTGTCTCGCTGCTACGCGCCGTGCGCCCGAGAAAGACGAAATATTGGCGATTGGCGTGTCAAGTGGGTGACAGTGAGAGAGCTGACTGTTGCCCTCGACTTCGCGGCGGATCGTCTCGCGCGCCTTCATTAACATCGCGAAATAATCGAATTAATTTTCTGATTTTTTATTTTAAATACACGTCTTATTTCCCGACAAAAACAAAAGTCGATTTTTTTTTACAAATTATTATTTTAGATATGAATGCTATTTTATATCACATTTTTCTTTATAATTAAATATTTCGAAAAATAGTATTTCGATTATGATTTCTCAAGAAAAAAAAAATTTTATGTCGCGTGAGAATTGAAAATCTGAGCGCGGAATACGTTGAGAACGCGCGCCGGGAGAACAACGTGACGACATTGTCTTGCTCTTGCCTTGCTCTCCCGGGCGAGGGAGAGAAACAAGGACGCAACGAAAACAAACGCGCGAGGCAGCGGACACCCGTCCGCGCTCGCTTCTGT